>CM062819.1:1455423266-1456004697 GCA_031772625.1 Pinus tabuliformis | reverse complement strand
AGTGCAAATTCCAAAGCAATTAAGATGATAGAGTGTTGGAAAATGTAACTAGTTTCGGTCTTCATAATTGCCTTTGTACTCATGTCAATATGTATATCTATAAACAATAAAAGTAAAAAGAAAAATAATTATTTTAGAGCATGGCTTCATGCTCTTTGTTGATGGTATTATAGGTAAAAGCATGTTATTCATGCCTCTAGAGTTTGTTAGGTCATAGGATTTATTGTCTTGAGTCAAGAGAGTCAATGTCTTGACTATAAGACCCATATGGGCAAGATTTACCTTATAAAATAATTTATTTTGAGTCAAATAAGTCAAAATAAGCCTCCTAGCACAAGTCGGCGTTCCTAGAGATAAGTCGGCCTAGAGAGGGGCTATTTGACCCACCTATATGAGTATAAATAGAATTCCTTCGACCTCATTTACTCACTAATTCAATATTAAATTAAGGAAATGGATTTGAAGGGTGAAGTTCAAGAAGAAGGTCAAGAAAGTCAAGGAATAAGGAAGCATAAGCTAGAAGGAAGAAAAATCAAAGGTTTTCCCTACTTTTCTCTCACACGTGTGAAGTAGTTGTGTTTCTGCAGGGGCCGAAGGTGCAGAACTATTGCAAGTCTGGAATTCTAAAGCTAGGGGGCCGAAATTCTGAGTTTGGTGCAATTCTGGAAGGATTTTTCTCCTTTTGACTTGGTTTGAATTTGACCTAATTGAAGATCTTCTTGGAGGGATGAATTGGTGCTAGGAGGAGGATTTGGTCTTGAGGTTTGAGTTTGGGTCTTGGTTTTCTAATTTGAAGCAAATTCTATAAGAAGAGAAGATACTTTTCTTGGTTTTCCCCTTGGAGGGGTTTTTCCCTAGCTTGGAGCCTTATCTTTATTGTTTTCTCTCTTGATAATTGTTTGATGAAGAAGATCTAATAAAGATACATAAGAAGATAAATAAAGTTCACACAGAATTGTTAAGGTTAAGGAGAAGTTGAATTAATGAGTTTTCACTTTGAATTCTCCAACACGGAGGTCAATCTGTATTCCTATTATGCGCTGGTAATTTCCTACAACTACCAGGAGGACCAACTGATCCAATTTATTTGAATTTTGCAAAAATCAATTACATAGAAAAGTCTCACCAAACACGACCTCTGTCCTGACTGCCACATCATCCTTGCGTCATTTTTACAATGTGGTAGCTCCTTAGTGGTGCCACATGTCACTCATATTTGAACCACTTTGACACCTGATAATACCAAAAACACATGTGAAGCGTCACACCCTCATAGGTGCCACATCATTATTGATGTCATCATCCAATTGTGTATCCACATGTGCATCTGTGTCAATTATGTCAACCAATAAAACAATGTCATGTGTCATCCTCTGTATGGCTGAAAAATTGTCTCGGATCTTGGTTTTTCAATGGATTTTCTTTATAAAATTAAATTTCCAGAACAAGTTGGGGGTCGAGGTTCAAAGTGATTTTCTGGCTATGCACTTGCAATTACTTATGATTCTCGACTAGGTTGAAGGCCCAAGTCCTAACCTCCACCAACTACTCTACAGAGTTTGGCGAAATGCCAAAAATAACACTAAATTGACTCTACCACCATGTTTAGTTGCAACCTTTGACTTTATGGTTTGTCACCTTTGACTGACAATAACATCTGATCCAAGAGTCCATTTGCAAACTTATATATACCATTGGAAAGCTATTTCAGAGCTTTATCCATATAAGTACTTTCCAAAATTACTTGAGATGTTTTGTTACACTAAAAATGGATCTAATGTATCAAAACCTTTATCCTTTAAAGTCTTTGTTCCTTTATCAATCTTCTTGCACCCATCAATGACAACTTATTTCTAACAATATTGATATCCTTTCAGCTTGGTTCTAAAATTTGGGGAAGAGGAGTTTGAAAATACTTGTGCTTCCCCCATTGTTGTGATGTAACTTTTGATTTCTATTGTAGTCACTTATGTGGCCCTTATACTTGTTACAATAAAGGGTGTTGTGTAAAAAATATGGAAATAAATAAATAAATTATAATCTACATTATTAAAGTTAAATTTCAGAGAAAGTTCCTTGAAGAAGGGAGTATGTAATGCTCCAATTATTAAAATAATAAAAATAAAATTTTAAATTAAATAAATAATAATAATAAAGTGAAGATCATAATGACAATAATGTTAAGAAACAAAGAACAATAGTCAAGGGCAGAAGAAATAACATGAGGGTGAATAGGGGCGAGCGACTAACCCTAGTTTTTTAGCCCTTGTTTCCTTCATGTTTTCTTCTCCAACCGTGAGTTTTCCTTTGCGGTTGACAAGTTGCTCTCCAGGTTCAGTAATTTGATGGAGTTTCAGAGGGGATGGAGCTCATTAGGGATATTTTTCATGCCTTCTCCGGTCGTATCTATTCTTTGGGGCCCTTCTCATCATTAGGAGGTTTCTCATGGTTCCTTTTGCTAACCTTCATGGCCTTCCTGCCGCTACAAATGTTTTTTTTTTTTTTTTTTTTTTTTTTTTTCCAGGTTCGTAAGAGGTGTGTTGTGGGATGGGGTCATCTTCTACGACATCCTCCTCAATGAAGCATTAAGGGTGTTATCACCCTAAAATTTTTGTTTCTAAGCTTTGGAAAGTTTGCCTTGTTTCTAGTCATAGTCTTATAGGTTTTGAGTCATCTCATCTCAACAAGTGTCATTCTCTTTTCCAAAAAGTTTCATAGCCTCATTCCATGTACTAAAAGCCTGACCATGTGTTTTGACATCAGTTTGATTCCAAATGATTCATGTTAGCCTTGGTCTAGACTTTCCATGGTTGTTTTCGTGTTTCAGATCTATAAAAGAGTCTTGTTGGTATGGTCAAATAGGGTCAACACTCCATTCTTGCCCATCACTGGTCCCACATCACCTAAAATCCCATGTGTCAAACTTGTGTCAAGGTTTTCATAGTGAAAAACTCACTCTAGGTGTTTTCGTAGCGCAGACAGTGTAAAAAACAAGTTTTGCGTTACGAAATCACTGAACTAGGAGTTTTCGTAGCATGCTACGAAACCCCTGAAGCAACCTGTTTCAGCAGAAAAACTGTTTTTACTAGTTAACTTCCAGAAGGTTTCCTGAGCAGCTGAGAACTCAATTTTGAAAACTGAAAGAGGATTTTATTTATAACATGCTGAACTACATAAACCTCCTTCAGTTTCTTAAATTCATTCTGAGGTGGGAGGAATTTATGGTTAAACTTGCGCTACGAAACTGCTGAAAGTCAAGCTTGGTCTTTTGGTTTTAGCAGTCTTTTTCAAGATTAGTTTCTGGTCACATGAAAAGGTATTTTGGAATTATGAAGGAGGTTTCTCTTCATCAACTCTCCAGATAAAATAACCTATCTCACTTTATTCATAAGTGTTTTCAGTTGGGAGATAATAAGCTTTCTTTGAAACCCAAAATTCAGAGAACGAATTTTTCCTGTTTGACACGTGTTTTTCAAGGATAGATTCGGGACAGCTGGAGAAGTATTTTAAAAAACCAAGAAAGGTTTTTGTTCTAGACATCATGGACTAAAAAAAAATCCTTCAGTTTCAAAAAATGTGTCATGGATGAGGAAATAAAGGCTATGTCCCACGTGCCATTTTCAAGGATCCTAAACCTAAAAACAGGGAAACATGTTCCCTAATTTCTAGGGTTTGTCTTCAGCAATCAGATGACCACGTGGGAGGCTTCATCAAATTCGAATTCTTGAGGTTTCAAGTTGTCAAATAATTCTTTAAATTCTTAGATAAGGTTGTTGTAATCATGATAAGGAGTTACACTCCTAGTTAACAACTAGTTCTAATTAATGGTTTGTTTTATGGTTAGAATAAGTGTCACTGATGGCAAATTCGAATTCTCTTTATGAGGGATGATGGAATCCTAATTGAAAATGCTTTATATAGAGCAAGAGGTCGAATTAGAAAAGGGGTTGGAGACTTTTTGGCTCAGCTGCTGCTCTATGTGCAGGCTGTGTATATTTTTAACCTAATGCAGATTTCTACTTAGACAACTCAAGATTCATGAAGAGTTCTTGTATGTTCTTGTTATGATGGAATTTTCCAATACTTACATTGCAGTGGTGTTTAGTTATGATACTCAGAACTCATCAATGATGCTCTGACTTCCTTCATAGATAAACTAACTATGTTTCACTGTTTTGTATTTTCATTTCTGCACTTGAACTCTATAATGCCTTGACTTCCATGCTAGGTAGAATGCTTTGGCTTCACTATTCAGGATTCAAAGAGAGATTTTAATGTCATATTGTCTCATGGCTTTCCTCTTTCACTTACTTGCAGTGGTATGAATACATGTTACTTAGAACTCATCAATCATGCTCTAACTTCCTTCATGTATTTATAAACTGTGTTTCCTTACATTGTATCTTTGTCTTGTTGATGCATAAAAACTCTCTATGCCCTGACTTCATGTTAAGCTGATCTTGATGTGGTACTGAAACATACTTTGACTCCATAGCCCAATGGTAGCCAGCCTTCATCTTTCAACCTATAAACATATACAATTACAAACCATAGAGTTAGCCATCTATTCATATCTTTAATCTAAATCATTAACCCTTTGAGAGAGCCCTCTCAGGCTGAGGAGGCTAAGCCTTAGCTAAAAGATTGGTTTGAAATAGTTACACCAAGATAGTCTGATCAGCAGCCTATCAAGGTCCTATTTTGGTGATAACAGAGGGTATATGATTATAAACCCCCTTTCATGCCTCTTCACATTCTCTAGGTGGCTTCTGACCATGCTCCAAGGTTCATGGTTTGCATTTTAGGTCTTCGTGGCCTTCTTTGTTTATCTCAGGCCCAATTTTTTGCAATCTCTAGTTGTTGGTGGGTTGCTTTTTATTTTCTCCCTCTTAGGGACTCTGGAGGGCCTACGTGCCACTCTTTTTTTTTTGAATGATCGTGGCCTGTGTGCCAGATCTTAGATTGATTGGCTTGTTGTTTTCCTGTGGCCTATGTGCCAGATTCGCAGGTCTATGTGCCAGTGTTCGAATATTGCTTTGGGGTTTTGTTATATGGATTCTTTCCAACTCCCACTTGATAGTTTAGTTTTGTAATAGACACATTTTCCCAGGCTGCATAAACACTCAATGTGTCTACAAAGTGTAATTTATATTCCTTGACTATCGTAATAAAAATTACAAATTTTTTCTCTAAAAAAAAGAAAGGTGAATATCATAACAAATAAATAAAAGAAACTATTTTATTAATAAAAGTAAAACAGTAAAAATTAGTAAAGGTAAATTTATGGAAAATTTAAAATTAAGGAAAAGCTTAAAACAAAAGTAAAAATGCATAATGACAAGTATATTATGTGCATGGATTTTTTTCCTTCAATTTTTGGATGAAGGGGTTTTATTTAATGGATGAGGAGAAGGATGTGAGGTATATTTTCTCCTATATAATTATTGGAAAAGGAAGGATTAGCCAATTTCATAAGCAATAGATTAAGGGCTCAAGGGTGGCTAGTTGTAGAAATATATGGTGTAATTGAGCATAATGTTGGGTGGAGATTCATCCCCAACACATTGAATGGGGTCAGTTGGATTAGATACTAATGCACCATAGCTTGGTGTTCACAAATTCATACGTCGGTCAGGTTCTTCATCTCACAAGTAATTTATCATTACCCACTACTCCTATGGATTAAATAACTATTAATGGAATACTCTTTATGTTTATCAGTTAATGGCTATGACCTTATTGAAGGCCCTAACAAGTCTATGATGAGAACTCAATTTTGTGTGGATGGAATGAGGAGAAGAAATTATTTAAGTGGGAAACATAACAAGAAGACTATGCAAATAAAATTAAACCAAATAAACTTCAATTGCACATGTTATCAAGAGTATATAAAGGATAAAGGACCTCAAAGAAATCTAGATCCCAACAATTTTAGAATCGAGTGTTTCTAATGTGGAAACATGTTGCACAAGGTACATCAATAATACCCTTGAAAGACAACATGATGATAGGAATTGTTAATCACATGGGGATCAAATATATAGTGGAAATAGTAGTAAGCTTTATGTATAATTGGATGACTAATAAGTATATTACTAGGAAGATTTGTTTCAAAATAGAGGAATTATAACTAGTTATAATTTTACTTTCTTGATTGATGTACGTAGCACTCATAAAACTTTGATCTAATCCATAATCATTAAGATGAACTTTTGATGAGTATATAGTGGTACAGAGCTTTTGTTAATTTGGAATTTTTCCATCCATTGGTTGATGTCAAATAGAAAGAGTGCTATAAAATGATATATGTGTTTAAAAAAATAATGCAAACAATTTGGACCAATGATCAAGATGTTGACTAGAGTTTGGTGATATGAATGAAATAGTAGCCTCTAAGGGAAAGATTTCATGCGAAATGAACCCATGACTAGAAATTAATGTAAAAGTTATTTTAAGAGATAATGTTATTGGTGGAATTGTTTGGCATTATTATATATGTTTTGCGGTGAAAAAACACATAATTATGAGAAATGAAATACTATTTTTGTAACATTGATGTATGGTTATGGAAACCATATCAATTGTTATAGGTCAGCACATGATGTCATCGAGCACATGATTTCATCAAGCATATGAATTCATCAGTGAGTATGAACACTTCTTATAAGAACTAAATGCAGAGTTAATATCCCAATGAACCTTACTCTTCACATCAAATAAAAGAGACAAAATTGCATGCAAAAAGTAATACAATGGCTTAGAATGTGAATTAATTCTTGAGTATGATGATACTTCGAAGTATGTTGGTTGTACATCACACTAAATTTGCTAAAGACCAGTGGTTTATGCTCTTGTTGATGTAGTTGTGACCTGTCCTAGTGTTGTATATGGTTTTGGCATGGCACAAAATTACTTTAAGAGATTTATTAAAGTTGAGACAACTTCTCTAGGATAAGATAATAAATAATAAAAATAATAGTTTTCTCTTAAATAAATTGGTATATTTTTTTAATTTTTCATCTTTTTGGTGAATGAATTAGGTATTTGAATGATATTGAACATTGTTATGTTATGGAGATAGTGTTTCCTTGCATAATTTAGAAATGGATACAAAGGTTAAATGTGTCAAAATAAATATCTTGAAGTTAAAGACTCATAATTTTTTATAAGAAGGAAAAAGTTGTGTAGTTATGGTATTAGTGTTCAATTCCTTAATTGGAAGATATGTTTGTGAGCTTATGTATTGGGATACTAAAATCTATTGTGAAAAGTTTAATTATTAAGATTAAGAATTCACCAATTAAAATGATGGTCGTGATTATGGATTTATGGTTGACCTATGCAAGTATAAGAGTTAATTGGAAGATATGTATGTGAGCTTATGTATCAAGATACTAAAAACCAAGGTGACAATTCTAATTTGTAAGACTAATAAATCACTAATTAACATGATGGTCATCAATGTGGATTTATGGTTGTCCTATGCAGCTATAAGGGTTTAAAATGTTGTGATGTTGTTGTAGCGGTTACAACCACCCTCCAAAATTTTACCTTAGCTTCATTTTGGAGCCTCCCTTCCAACCTTCATAGCAGCTTGCCTCGCTTCGTCAATTTCATTAGCTTCAGTGTTTTGCTTACACAAAGGCAGCTTGTCGATCACAACTTGATGCATTCCCCTCACAGGTTGTTCACCTGGACTTGGTCCAGTTGCAAGCTAAGTAGCTTCCCCTAGAAAATTGTGCATTTCTTGAGGGA
The DNA here is from genome assembly GCA_031772625.1 of Pinus tabuliformis. NCBI lineage: Eukaryota > Viridiplantae > Streptophyta > Pinopsida > Pinales > Pinaceae > Pinus > Pinus tabuliformis. Next base: position 1,455,996,942 of record CM062819.1, on the reverse strand, counting down.
AACCAGCCTTCCCCCCAGAAATTGTGCAATCCTGTCTAACAACCTGCTGGGCTCTAGGATTGCGCAATCCTGCCAGTCAACACTCCCAACGGGAATTGCCCAATTTTCCCTAGCAAGGCTGCTCAACCCATAATTTTTGCAAATCTGGGCAGCAGTCAGCTACTCTAACAAGAAATTGTGCAACTCCTAGGCAGTCAGCCCAGCTCCCAGCCAGAAATGCACATTTCCTTCAAGCAATTGAACAACCTTGTGCATGTACAACTGAGTTGACCGGTTCCCTCCGGGACTGAGCAAAACGGACTTGAATGCATGGGCTGCTTCTCCCAAGGCAGCATGCAAAGGCATCCCTTGTTTCAGGGATCTATGTTTAGCAGTTGGAGGTTACATGCAGGGATCATTTTAGAAACTTCCCACCCAGTGTCGCTTTCCCTAGATTTGTGGCATGCGCGTCATAACCTCGATGTTATCAAAACTCAACAACCAAATATTGCAGAGCTCATTCCTCACATCAACCTTGCAACTCTGACATCCCACATCACATATAGGTGCAGTCGGCACATTCAGCTCAGCTATTTTGGGGTAAACCCGCTTCCCATGCCTTATGTTGCATTTCTGTCACTTTTTGTCTTTTCGCTTGTATGAGTACTGTTTGCTTGATTTATTTGAACGCTTGCTATCATTTACATGTATATTAGCTTGTCCTAGCACCATTTCAGTTTTCATCAACATCTCACTGTTGTCACATGCATGAAACTATTTTTCGTGAACGGCCACCGATTCGGTGACTCGCCTCACCCACATGCATGTTGTTCCATTTTTTGAATCTGTCATCTACCATTTGTATGCATGACCATTCACTTATGCTTACACTTAGTATCAACATGCATTCATACTCACATTCACTTGCAGTTCCCTGTTGGCAAGTCTAGCCAACCTCAGCCTGGGCTCTGCCCCACCAAGAACCTCATGAAGACAACATTGCACAATCCTGAGAGGGAAGGCTATGCATTCCTCTCTAGAAATGTGCATTTCTATCCAGCAACTGTTCCCTAGGCCTGCTTTGCGCAATCCTGAGGGAGACTGAATGTTGGCCAAGAAAATTGCGCAATGCAGTCACTGAGCCTGCAAGCCATTGCTAGCTAAGATTGCACATTGCACAATTCCAGCAGTAAGCAGCTAGATTGGACTGTGCATTGCGCAGTTCCAGCAGTTAGTCAGTTTCCTAGCAACCAAGACTGTGCCTTGTGCAGCCTTGGCAGTCGGTCTCCCAACATCCCGGCCAAAATTGTGCAACCTTCATGATAAGTCACACAGGTATGTTGCAAGTTATTTCTCAAGTTCATTTTGGTTTTCGACTGAAATATTTCTTGCCATGAGTGTTCCCATGTCTCCAGGTATTTTAGGTTTTCATTTGCCTCTTAGTAGTGCAGGTACAATGGTTTCCAAGAGAGTGAAGTCGAAGACACCATTTAGAGCACACCTGGAGATGTAGTCGATCAAATTTCTATGAGCTTGCCTACTCATGAAGGTGTCAAGTTGTTCACAGACAAGAACATCAAGATATCACAACAAACAAAATCATGAACAATAGTTGAAGGCAACATACCGAATGCAGTGAACGCAATAGGAAGGTCGTTGACAACACAGAGGTAGAATAGAGTTTCAAGATCAAGCAGATCTACTGATAATGAAAGAAACTTTGGAGACTTTGGTTATGAGGTGACGATGCAACATGAAGATCGCGCGAGGACAGAGAATGGAACAGAGAAAGAGTTGCATGTGCTGAAGCAACAACTCAGGAAGAACATGAAGTTGCACAGACAGACAAAAGAGTTGCAGCATGAACAGGAACAACAGTGGGCACAACATTCACTCACTGATGAAACTACGCCTGTACAAGTTAAAGATCCACCCTAGTATTTGACACGGAGCAAACATGGTGAGCAGTGTTGTTGATCGCATGCAAGGGATTCAATAGCATGCATGTCATTGTGCGCATGCATGCAATCCAACCCATTCAGCACACTCACCAAGGTGAAGACAAGAAGAAAGTCCAGCTGGAGCTGAACATGTACTTCGGAAAGTTGATGTGCATGACCACCATCACACACTTGAATATCAACACAGTCACTATGCACCAGTGTGTGCCAGTTCAATCACACCTAAGAATACCATGCACATGTTAGCAGATGAGTTGGATGAAGGAACCTAACCAATGCACTAGATACAACATTCACTACAACAAGATGTCACCATGGGGTGCATGCACACCATCACGGACGACCAATCTTGGCATCAGCTTGCCACCTTCACCATCACAAGCATTGATCTGAAAATGGAATGTACTTGTTTAAGGGTGCAAGGTATCCATTTCCCATAATTGAAAATGTGAGCTATACACTCCAAGTGACCTCTGAAAATGTGAAAACTTCTTATTTCTTATACAGAGATAGACTGTAGGGGAATTCACCGGACATGTCACCTCTAAAGAGAGGATGAGTTCCAGAGGCTACCTGGCCCTCTACAGGCTCTGCCTAAAGAAATAACGAAGTAAACACTTAGAAGTCTTTGACATACACATACTTTAAGTTTGATGTCTTGCGGAATAAGACAAATAACTTTCTGCAGCTGAATAGGTGATTATGTGTGTATGAAAGTTATGTATATTTCTTGTTTAACACTTTATATCAGTTTTGTTTAGCATATCATCTTCAACAAATAAAGACATCAAAATGATAAAGCAGTTCACCCCTTCTGGGCTACATCTGCTGGACCAAGCCTCTCAAACTAGGCTTGTCCTCTTGTATTAAAAATGCTACAAAGGCTAATACAAGAATATGAGTGTCTCTAAAGACATATCTAACTGTAAATACAGAATCAGAAGATAGGAATTAGCTAAACATGCCCTTTCCCAAACACTAAATAGTGAAATTATACCTTATACAGTACTTTCCCCAATTGGCCCTAGTGGCCCTTTAAACTTGCATGGAGAATTTCGAGGTGAAGATGACCTCAATTGGTTCTGAAACCTATGCCATTAGACTCAAAAGGTCGAAAATAGCATACATTGGCTTTTGAATCACCAAAAATGGATGAACATAGCTCCCAAACAGCTCAAGCACAGAAATGGCCCTAGTGGCCCTGAAAGCTTCCCTGAAGCTAAACAATGAGAAGAATGCCTCAACAGGAAAAAAGAGCTGTATAAATGGATTCAGAATGCTGAAAACCTTCAGGAATGACCTTCGTTCTACATTCACTGGCTGCACAATTCCCAATGCAACTCCCAAACTGATTTGGCCCTAGTGGCTCCTGGATCTTCCACGAAGAAAAATCACCCGCAAACAACCTCATATGTCTGTGAAACCAGTGCCAATGGCATCAGAAGGTCGAAGAGACCCAAAATAAAAAATAAAAATAAAAAAATCATCCAAAAAAGACTTTCCTAGCCAAAGTTATGGCTCATTGAAGATTTCCTCCAGTTTGGCCTAGAATCACTCCAGATAAAACTGGCTAACTGCCAGATAACCCCGACAAATAGGTAATTCCGCCATTTTTGGAGCGCTCCGCCAAAAATCCACCAACTTGACTGTTAGTTAACTCCGCATTTAGCGCGCATGTGACTGGGATAAGTGGCTGGAGGTTTGTGTCGGATTCCGGGCCCAACGGTTAGTTTGGAACTACGTGTTGAGGCCGCGTTTCAAGGGCATGTGACCACGCTCAAACTTATCCGTTGTGAAGCGCTGGCGGGTAGGCTTGGGCCCACGGTTCCAGGGTTGGGTCGTATGGCATGGGGGGCTGGCGCCGTTCGGGCCCCGCCCAAATGAAGTTTAAACTTCATAAATAAATTCCGCCGCTCTCATGCTAGGTATTTCCGCCGCGCTCCAATGGTAAGACGTATGGCTTGTAGTAAGGAGGTCGTGGGTTCGATCCTCCGTGCCTCCAAAAATTTTAATACGCACCCAACATTCTTGCTGACGTCATCCAGGCCACGTGGCGGTCTCTGAGCTTGCCATTCATTGCCCAAAACAGAATATTCTATTTTAATTTTTTTTGAAAAAATTCAAAATTTCAATGTTATTGGGCAATTCTTTTTTTTTGGCATAACTTTCTCATACAGCGACCGTTTTCCGAACCGTTCATGGCACCAGAATTAGAAAGGCGAGTTCTATCCAGTCGTTCAGGTTCAAGCTAGTTCTAAGCACTTTCATTTTTGACCATTTTACGACACTTTGTCTTGAGCTCCTGATCACACCTCCCAAATGAGAAGGCTTTTGGTCCCCAAAAGCTTACTGAATCTCTGAACTGAACTGTACAGCACTGGAGGAACAGAAATATCCTCTTCTGGTCAGCCAAAAGAGCATACTAATGCCAAAATGTCCTGCCTTATCAACTGTCATGATGCCCATGCATGGCACCTCCGTTCCAGAAGAAGAGTTGCCTCCCAAATGAGAAGGCTTTTACAAAGATGAAACACTTCATCACTTCTCCTCTTTACAATCTTGGAGACCAAATTAACTTTTTCCAAGTCAATATTACATTACATGCATGGTTAAAACAAAGTAATCAACCCTTCAAGTTAATCACACATACATGTTTAAAATACAAGGAAATCATCATGATCCCTGTGCTCATGCATATCATTCTCATGCATGCAGTTTATCCTTCAACTTTCTCTTAAGTACAATCATAATTACGAGATCCTCGATCACATGTACATGTACTTTCAAAGCTGAAATGAATATAACTTTCGTTGCGATAAAGTGAGTCTCATACTCAACGTTTCCATCCTGCAACTTGCATTCCCTTAACAAAGAAATGCATTCAATCAAAAGACATGCAACTTTAAATGGATAAGAATTCTAACCATTTCTTACCAATCCATTTCAAAGGTGCTTCCTTTAACTGCACATCGATATCAACATGTGTATCATCCTGACACATATCAATGATAGAAACTTCCTTCCCATTCTTGCCATACTCTTTCTCCAATTTCTTCAACTTTCGTGGAAGCATTGTTGGATTCAGAGTCCAACACCTTTCAGCAGCATGTCCATGCTTATGGCAATAAGTGCAACACATGTTCATCTTCTTGACAACATGATTTGAATTTTTCAATGGAACTTTGGCTTCTTGCCTCCTTTCCTTCAAAAGTTTCCTGTATGTTGCCATTCTTTTCCAACATCTAGAAACACTATGGTTAACCAAACCACAAAAAGAACATGCAATTCTTTTCCAATGCTTATGTGGAAATTTTCCATGCTTTACATGATCAAAGGAAATATGATTGAAATCAGATTTATACCTTTCTCTTTGACCTTCATTACCTTCATGAGGAGGTGAATCGAAAGACGAAGAAGCTCCCTTTGGAACACTATCAAGCCCTTCAGTGGTTTTAGAGCTTTCACATTTCTCTTGTTCAAGTGCATTCTTATGCACACCTTCTTCCTACAAAGCATGTTTCAAACTATTGCATTCCTCAAGGATACAACCTTTACAACCTTGAGATAAAGAACCTGAAATGAAACTCCTTCTCGGAACTGTTTCAATTTCCTTCATGGCTACTTTGGAACTTTCTCCATAAGATTGTCCATAGCCAAGACCCAAATACTTAGGCCTTACCTCAACCATTATTGGCTCAACTATACCCTGTGCATGTTTGCCCAATCATTTTCCTTCATATCCCATTTTGGACATCAACTTGGACCCTATGCCTCTAGTATGTTTCTCAAAAGAACCAACATAAACATTCTTATAAGAATTTGAAGACAAACTAGAATTGTTTACCTCTTCTTCAAGCTGATACTTGGCTAAGGCTTCTTTGGCAACAAGGAGTTGTGTCTCCAACTCATGCATCCTTTCCATATTCATGTTTGCAATATGAAGTTGGCCTTCCATTTCCCGCAATTGGTCAGAAAGCAACTGCTTCTCTTCCCTCATGGAATTCAACTGCTCTTGAAGTTTAGAGCTATTTTTTTCATCCTCATACATTTCTCTCACCATATTCATCATGATGAAAAATTCTTGCTTCAAGCCTTCATCAAAGAATCTTGTGAAGGAGGATGATTTTGAGAACTCACTTATGGAAGTTGTCATTATAAAAATGAACAAAAGAGCTTCAGCAAACTCAAACAACAAGTAGTTTGCAGAATAATAAAGCAATCAATCTTCAACACTGCTTAAGACACCTTTCAAGCTACACAATCAAACTAGTGATGTCAGTCAAGCAAACCTAGTGCTCTGATACCATCTTGATCTGAAAATGGAATGTACTTGTTTAAGGGTGCAAGGTATCCATTTCCCATAATTGCAAATGTGAGCTATACACTCCAAGTGACCTCTGAAAATGTGAAAACTTTTTATTTCTTATACAGAGATAGACTGTAGGGTCATTCACCGGACATGTCACCTCTAAAGAGAGGATGAGTTCCAGAGGCTACCTGGCCCTCTACAGGCTCTGCCTAAAGAAATAACGAAGTAAACACTTAGAAGTCTTTGACATACACATACTTGAAGTTTGATGTCTTGCGGAATAAGACAAATAACTTTCTGCAGCTGAATAGGTGATTATGTGTGTATGCAAGTTATGTATATTTGTTGTTTAACACTTTATATCAGTTTTGTTTAGCATATCATCTTCAACAAATAAAGACATCAAAATGGTAAATCAGTTCACCCCTTCTAGGCTACATCTGCTGGACCAAGCCTCTCAAACTAGGCTTGTCCTCTTGTATTAAAAATGCTACAAAGGCTAATACAAGAATATGAGTGTCTCTAAAGACATATCTGACTGTAAATATAGAATCAGAAGATAGGAATTAGCTAAACATGTGCTTTCCAAAACACTAAATAGTGAAATTGTACCTTATACAGTACTTTCCCCAATTGGCCCTAGTGACCCTTTAAACTTGCATGGAGAATTTCGAGGTGAAGATGACCTCAATTGGTTTTGAAACCTCTTCCATTAGACTCAGAAGGTCGAAAATAACATACATAGGCTTTTGAATCACCAAAAATGGATGAACATAGCCCCCAAACAGCTCAAGCACAGAAATGGCCCTGGTGGCCCTGAAAGCTTCCTTGAAACTAAACAGTGAGAAGAATGCCTCAACAAGAAAAACGAGCTATATAAATGGATTCAGAATGCTGAAAACCTTCAGGAATGACCTTCGTTCCACATTCACTGGCTGCACAATTCCCAATGCAACTCCCAAACTGATTTGGCCCTAGTGGCTCCTGGAACTTCCACGAAGAAATATCACCTGCAAACGACCTCAGATGGCTGTGAAAACTGTTCCAATGGCTTCATAAGGTCGAAGAGACCCAAAATCAAAAAAAAATTCGTCCAAAAAGGACTTTCCTAGCCAAAGTTATGGCTCATTGAAGATTTCCTCCAGTTTGGCCTAGAATCACTCCAGATAAAACTGGCTAACTGCCAGATAACCCCGACAAATAGGAAATTCGGCCATTTTTGGAGCGCTCCACCAAAAATCTGCCAACTTGACTGTTAGTTAACTCCGCATTCAACGTGCATGTGACCGGATAAGTGGTTGGAGGTTTGTATCGGATTCTGGGCCCAACGGTTAGTTTGGAACTACGTGTTGAGGCCGCGTTTCAAGGGCATGTGACCACTTTCAAACTTATCTGTTGTTAAGCGCTGGCGGGTAGGCTTGGGCCCACGGTTCCGGGGCTGGGTCGTATGGCATGGGGGGCTGGCCCTTAGGGGTTGGCATCGTTCGGGCCCCGCCCAAATAAACTCTCATGCTAGGTCTTTCCACTGCGCTCTAGTGGTAAGACGTATGGCTTGTGGTAAGGAGGTCGCGGGTTCGATCCTCCGTGCCTCCCAAAATTTTAATACGCACCCAACATTCTTGCTGACGTCATCCAGGCCACGTGGCAGCCTCCGAGCTTGCCATTCATTGCCCAAAACAGAATATTCCAAAGAATATTCTATTTTAATTTTTTTTGAAAAAATTCAAAATTTCAATGTGATTGGGTAATTCCTTTTTTTGGCATAACTTTCTCATACGGTGACCGTTTTCCGAACCGTTCACGACACCGGAATCAAGAAGACGAGCTCTATCCAGTCGTTCAGGTTCAAACTAGTTCTGAGCACTTTCATTTTTGACCATTTTACGACACTTTGTCTTGAGCTCTTGTTCAAGCATGTTAAAGAGTTGGTCTCATCACAACGGACTGAGTGTCAGTGATGTCTTGCATGGCTTGCTCAAGCCATTTTGTCTCACATGAGTACATTTGCATTGTACTGTTGAGTCATTTCAAGTGTAAGTCAAGTGTCAATAGTTGGATGTAATAGTCAAAGAGTAGGTGAAGATTCATGAGGGTAGTTGAACTGTTGCAAAGGGGAATGTCAAGGGTCACCCCACCCTTTTCTATAAATACTATCCCTCATAACTCATTTTAAAGGCTTTTGGTCAGCCAAGCTTCTGATAATACTATCTTGGAAAGGGCTTGGACGATATTGTAACGCGCCTTGGCTTCTCCACTGCATGGAGCTAGTTCATCTCTTTAGAGGAGCAGGCAGATATGGATGTAACATTCCACTGTTGGGGCTAGCGGTCTTACATGGATGTATTGTATGATTGGAACTTGCACTTCTTCATATAATAAGAGCCAACACGTTTTCACACATGTATTGTGTATGTTGTAAGACTGATCTTTAACACTTGTAATGCATGTTGCTTTAACCTGTGTTCTACATCTGAATTGATTCTTTTGTTGTAATGATTAATCTATTAATGGAAATGTGTTGTGTATGCTATTAATGGTGTCTCATTCATGTCGACTACTCTACCGGAAATTAGACAAACCTTTCACATGAACCTTGATGTAACAACCGTTGCACTCGTTCGGACTGATTCATGAGTGTTGTACGTGTTATCTTACCTTGTATGTTGTGAATACCGCATCCGAGTAGACTGCTCTGCTGGAAATTGTGTATGTCCTATGTGTTGTGGGTTCCTAGCCAAGTTGGGACTGGCCCGTTTCAACCTGGAACTCACCTTCACCCTCAACTCAACCCACCTGTGTTAGAACCTCTCATACACCTTCCTTGACTCACTGCAGTGGTCACACCCTTGCTACTGACAGAGTTATCTTACTTTCCTCTGTGTGACATCACGGTCAAGGCATTTCTTTACGACCCACTGTTGGGAATCCTACACCAAACATTCTGAGGTCTAATTGGGACTTGTTACTGGGGAGATCCCCTTACATGTTGGTGGGCCCAGCACCGTCAACATTTTGGCACTAGAAGGAGGGCCAGATGACAAGCTGAGTCCTCACATCTGTTTTGAATCTCTTCACATCTATCATGACTAACTACCGAGTTGCTCTTCTGGAATGCATGTCTTATGGAAACGATTTCATCATTCCGAAAAGGATCTCGGATAACTTGTCTCATAAAGCATTTGATGGTGGAGGCTATGTAGCCTTGGTAAGGCACACGGTCAGCGTTGTAGGCTCATGCAAAAGACATGGACTCTTTGAGGAATACATGAGCTGCGCATTGTTCATCTCCACGCTTCGAGGGAACCCAATGCACTAGTGTCCCACGCTGCCCGAAAAATATATTCATTATCTTGCTCATTTGGTTGCAGAGATAGAACATGCTTTAAATCACTATGACCGTAAAGCACTCAACACAGAAATTCTGAAATTATGAAATTATGAAAAGCACCCGATGAATCCGTTGAACAGTTTCACACACGCTTTTGTAATCTTGCATACCAATTCCCCGAAGATGATATTGATTGGGAATTTCTTGATGGAAGATTTGAGTATCTTCTTCACATATCCGAACTCAGATCAACACACTTTGGTGATGGAGCTGCGCAATTACAGGAAGGCACGGTCGCTGTCACAAGTGGCTGTCTGCCTTCACCTCATCAAACAACTCCACCACCGCGAAGTGATCTTGGAGATCATGCACACGCCTTTGTTGAATTGTCACACTCTCCCACCCCACCTGCTCTTGAGATTTGCGCAAACTTGGCTAGCAAGCCTATTGGTTGTCACGTGGAATTTTTCCCTCGACCTCCGTCCTCACATTCTGTTGATCCACCAGATTGTATTGTCTTATGTTCTCCCATTCCAGACTCCTCACCTGCTGTGAACAAGGATCAAACTGTTGACAGAGTTGGTGTTATGCAACCAACTTGTGCCATCATTCATGATGAGTGTGTGCGAGAATCTAAAGAAAAGCCTGCGATGAAGGATGAGTCCCTTCCAGCCGTGCCTCATCCAAATCATCTTGAAATCCCGTGTGATTCTTCCACTGCTGATTTCCCCTGTGAAAACTCCTTTCCGGATGCTTCTACTTCCTATCATTCACAGGACACGTTGGATGTTAGTCTGGCATTACAGTGCGTAGAGGACACATCTTCCTCAGAACATCCATCCAGTCTGTCATCTATATTTCTTGAAAACACAGAGGGTGAACATCCTTGCTTCTCATCTACCCCTCTACCCAATTCATCAAATCATGAGGATGCCGATAAACATCCTGAATTTTTTGATCCTGGTTGTCGTGATCTATTCACTTCCTCATCTGATCATAATGTTGATTCAACCATTGTCAATCTATCCAAGACACTGGTCTACGATGATCTATCTGTCCATGAGGTCGAAACCCCCTAGACTGTTGAGGCACTTCAGCCTGAGCTGATGGTTATTTCAGGCCCTCGTTGTCCTGAGGTTGGTTTCACTTCTGGTTAGGAAATTGTTGAAACACCCAAGGCTCCTCATCACTCTATGCTTTGCATAGAAGATCAACCAAACACCCAGATTTCACTTCCTCCACTCGAACAAAACGATCCCATCGCTCACACTTTGGAGGAATCTTACATAGCAAGCACACATGCACAACACAAGCGGTCTACCTTTCTCACGTTTGCTTGCATGTCACAGTCAAGAGAATGCATACACTCAACATCTGCATGCAGTGTAGCACAACATCATGGCAGCACCACAAAATGAATGTCATGCATTATCACTCATCTTTGTTCTGTGGTCACTTGTAAGCTCGAAGTGTGTTTGTCTTCACTGTTACATCTTTCTTGTTGTTTAGCACAGTTGTCTTGTTTGTGAACCTTGCCTTCACCAACATGGGTTAACCAATTCGCCGGTGGCTGCATTGGAAGTATCACTTCACGTGAGATGACCCATGCACTGTTAGCTTAGGAGTAGGAGTAGTGTTTGCTTTTGAGTTGTTTACTTGCATGCTTGTTTTCTTACTTTCTTTATTTGTTTGTTTGTCTTCTTGCTTGTTTTCTTACTTGCTTTGCTTTCGCTTTTGCTTCTTCTTTTGCTTTACTTTGTTGTTTGTTAGTTCACTTGTTTTGTTTTCGTTTCATAGGATAGTTTCGCATGAAACCATGTATGACTCTTGAAGCAAGCTGGGTAAAGTACAAGAGGCCTTATGCTGCTATCACTACTTGGTTATCTGTCATCCTGCTATTAAGAACTTGTTACTTTTAGCCCATGATACGTCGATGGAAAATACGTACTGTTCAAAGTGAACCTTGGTGAAAACACAATGCTTGCATGCTAAGTAGTGTCACCTATTCTAGTCGGTTGTTTTTAGGTTAACCCTTGTCAGCTTAGTCAAGAGTAAGGTGAGGGGAAAAACCTTAATAGGCAAATCAAAGGTATAATAAACTACTTCTCCACAGGAAAAACCTTTTCTGCTCTCAATAAGTCGAGATCCCTCTTCCACCTATGAAATGAATAAGTGCTATGCACAGTTAAAAAATGAAAAAAAGGAAAGTAAAAAAAAAATGAAAAATGAATAAGACGAAAGAAGAGAAAGGATTCCTACGCAGGGAGGTGATACAAGTAACTCTGCTAGGGTACTGACCAGGCTCACTGGCAGCGAAGCCATGCTTGTGTTCCTATGTGACTCCATCGGGGTACTCTCCAGACCTGCTAGTAGCGAAGCAACACCAGAGATGAAACTAAGACTCTGACGACTATATTGCTTGTGCATCAATATGCCCCTCAACCCCAATCAAAACAACTATGTTTCCTTGGCTTGGAATGTGTGTAATCGACCAAGAGCTTGGCAGATGCTACATCTTACAATCAAACTAGTGTGGAAACCAAGAGGAGCTAAGAACTGAACAATACTTCTGGAGGTGTTAGAATTTCTTTTCATGAACAAGTTCCATTCAGAGAGCTAGAGTTCTACCAATGTGTCACCAAGTGTTGTAGCGACTACAACCACCCTCCAAAATTTTGCCTTAGCTTCGTTTTGGAGCCTCCGTTTCAACCTTCATAGCAACTTGCCTCACTTCGTCAAGTTCACCAGCTTCACTATTCTGCTTTCACAAAGGTAGCATGTCGATCATATCTTGATGCATTCCCCTCAAAAGCTGTTCACCTAGACTTGGTCCATCTGTGGGTTGAACAACTTCCCCTAGAAAATTGTGCATTTCTAGAGGGCAACTAGGCTTCCCTCCAGAAATTGTGCAATCCTATCTGGCAGCCCACTGGGCTCCAGGATTGCGCAATCCTGTCAGTCAACGCTCCTAGCAATTGTACAATTTCCCCAACAGGGCTGCTCAGCCCAAAATTTGTGAAAATTTGGGCAGCAATCAGCTGATCTACCAGAAATTGTGTAAATCTCCTGGGCAGTCAGCCCAGCTCCCAGCCATAAATGTGCATTTCCTTCAAGCAGTCAAACAACCTCTTGCATATGGAGCTGAGTTGACCAATTCCCTACGGGATCGAGCAAAACAAACTTTCATGAATGGGTTGCTTCTCCCAAGGAAGCATGCAAAGGAATCCCTTCTTTCAGGGATCTATGTTTAGCAGTTGGAGGTTACATGCAAGGATCATTACAGAAACCTCCCACCAAGTGTCTCTTTCCCTAGATTTGTGGCATGCGCGTCACAACCTCGATGTTATCAAAACTCATCAACCAGACGTTGCAGAGCTCATTCCTCACATCAACCTTGCATCTCTGACATCCCACTTCACATATAGGTGCAGTTGGCACATTTAGCTCAGCTATTTTTGGGTAAGCCCGCTTCCCATGCCTTGTGTTACATTTCTGTCGCTTTTTGTGTTTTCACTTTTATGAGTATTGTTTGCTTGATTTTTTTGAATGCTTGTTGTCGTTTAAATGTATATTAACTTGTCCTAGTACCGTTTCATTTTTTGTCAACATCTCACTACTGTCACATGCATGAAATTGTTTTTCGCGAACAGTCGCCGATTCGGCGACTCACCTCACCCACATGCATCTTGTTCCATTTTTTGAATCTGTCATCTGTCACTTACCATTTGCATGCATGATCATTCACTTATTCTTACACCCAGTATCAACATGCATTCATACTCACATTCACTTGCAGTTGCCCGTCGGCGAGTTTGGCGAACCTCGGCCCGGATTCTGCCCCACCAAGAGCCTCACCAAGACAGCATTGCACAATTCTTAGAGGGAAGGCTCTGCCTTCCTCTCTAGAAATGCGTATTTCTACCCAACATCTATTCCCCATGCCTTCTTTGCGAAATCCTGAGGGACAGTGACACTTGGCCAAGAAAATTACACAATGCAGTCACTGAGCCTGCAAGCCATTTCCAACTGATATTGCACATTGCGCAATTCCAGCAGTCAGCAGCCAAACTAGACTATGCATTGCACAGTTCCAGCAGCGAGTAGTCTCCCAGCAGCCCAGACTGTGCCTTGTGCAGTCTTGGCAATCGGTCTCCCGACCTCTCGACCAAAATTGTGTGACCTTCATGATCAGTCACACAGGTATGTTGCAAGTTAGTTCTCAAGTTCATTTTGGTTTTCAACTAAAAGATTTCTTGCCATGAGTGTTGCCATGTATCTAGGTATTATTGGTGTTCATCTGCCCCTTAGAAGTATAGGTACAATGGTTTCCAAGAGAGCGAAGTCGAAGACACTGTTTAGAGCACAACTGGAGATGCAGTCGATGAGCTTGCCTACTCACGAAGATGTCAAGTTGTTCATAGACAAGAACATCAAGATATCACAATAAAAAACATCATGAATAGCAGCTGAAGGAAGCATACCGAACGCAGCGAATGGAGCGGATGCAATGAATGCAAGAGGAAGGTTGTTGACAATACAGAGGTAGAACAAAGTTGCAAGATCAAGCAGATCCACTGATAATGAAGGCAACTTTGGAGACTCTAGCTATGAGGTGACGGCACAACATGAAGATCGCGTGAAGACAAAGAATGGAACAAAGAAGGAGTTGCATGTGCTGAAGCACCAACTCAGGAAGGACATGAAGCTGCATAGATAGACGAATGAGTTGCAGTAGGAACAGGAACATCAGTGAGCACAATGTTCAATCACAGATGAAATTGCGTCCGTACAAGTTAAAGATCCACCCCAGCAGCGAACACAGAGCAGACATGGTGAGCAATGTTGTTGATCGCATGCAAGGGATTCAACAACATGGATGTCAATGTGTGCACACATGCAATCCAACCCATTCAGCACACTCACCAAGGTGAAGACAAGAAGAAAGTCCAACTAGAGCTAAACATGTACTTCGGCAAGTTGATGCACATGACCACCAGCACACACTTGAAGATCAGCATAGATACTATGCATTAGTGTGTGTCGGTTCAGCTGCACCCAAGAAGACCATGCACATTTTAGCAGACAAGTTGGATGAAGGAACCGAACCAATGCACCGGATACAAGAGAGGCAAGGGTTCGCTTCAACAAGATGTCACCATGGGGTGCATGCACACCATCACGGATGACCAAGCTTGGCATCAACTCGCCACCTTCACCATAACAAGCATGTCAAAGAATTGGTCTCATCACAACGAACCAAGTGTCAGTGATGTCTTGCATGGCTTGCTCAATCCGTTTTGTCTCACATGAGTACATGTGCATTGTAATGTTAAGTCATGTCAAGTGTAAGTCAAGTGTCAATAGTTGGATGTAATAGTCATAGAGTAGGTGAAGAGTCATGAGAGTAGTTGAACTATCACAAAGGGGAATATAAAGGGTCGCCCCACCCTTTGTTATAAATAGTCCCTCATAACTCATTGTAAATGCTTTTGGTCAGTCAAGCTTCTGATAAGACTATCTTCGAAAGGGCTTGGATAGTATTGTAACGCGCCTTGGCTTCTCCACTGCATGGAGCTAGTTCATCTCTTTGGAGGAGCAAGCGGATGTGGCTGTAACGTTCCACTGTTGGGGCTAGCGGGTTTACATGGATGTATTGTATGATTGGAACTTGCACTTCTTCATATAATAAGGGCCAACACGTTTTCACACATATTGTATCTGTTGTAAGACTGATCTTTAACACTTGTAATGCATGTTGCTTTAACCTGTGTTCTATATCTAAACTGATTCATTTGTTGTAATGCTTAATCTATTAATGGAAATGTGTTGTATATGTTGTTAATGTTGTCTCGTCTATGTCGACTACACTTCTAGACGTCAGACAAACCTTTCACATGAACCTTGTTGTAACAATTATTGCACTCATTTGGATTGATTCGTGAGTGTTGTACGTGTTATCTTACCTTTTATGTTGTGACTACCGCATCTAAGTGGACTGCTCCATCGGAAGCTGTGTATGTCCTGTGTGTTGTGTGTTCCTAGCCGAGTTGGGACTGATCCCCTTCAACCTAGAACTCACCTTCACCCTCATCTCACCCCACCTGTGTTAGAACCTCTCATACACCTTCCTTGACTCACTGTAGCAGCCACACCCTTGCTACTGACAGAGTTATCTTACTTTCCTCTGTGTGACATCGCGATCAAGGCATTGCTTTATGACCCATTGCTGGGACCCCTACACCAAACAGTCTGAGGTCTAATTGGTACTTCTTACTGGGGAGATCCCCTTACATGTTGGCAGGTCCAACACCGTCAACAGATGTGGATGATAATATTATTTTTGAAATTTTTTGTATTTTTTTGGCATATAAGCTTGAAGGAGATAGGATATTCAAATATGAATAATCATTGTCAAAGAGGTAAAGAGGAATATGGGTTCACTTCCATGTTCCTTAATGGTTAGTTAACTCTTTTAAACTCTTGTAAGTTGGTGGAATCACTGTTGTTGCAATCCTTTTATATAATAAAGGTGTAAATATAAGAATTTCATTGCAAATAGTCACACAAAAATGCAAATCGGATAGAAAATATATGTGGATGTGCATAATGGCTATAATTAAGGTAAGGATGAAAGTTTGTTTTATGGAAGTGGTATTTGGATAAGTACCTTATTTCATACTTTTCGCATTGAATTAAAAAGTGATGGTTGTTAGTTGAATTGGAAAAAAACGACATTATTGAACCATTCATTCTCATTGAGTGATTGATAATGTAGGATTGGACATGGATAATTGGTTGTGAAAATAGATTTGACCTTCAGCCCATAGAACTTTGTAATCATTGTGATTGTGGGAGGATAGGTTAAGATTGTAATAACTAGCATATCTTGAGATCATGGGCTAATAGTTGATACATGTGAGAAGATAATGGTAAGCATGACGCCTATAAAACTATTTGATGATTATACTTTCCATTGGTATGCTCTCGTATATGAGGTCTAAATGACAAGTAAGATATAGATAAGGTGAATTAGATTATTTACAACTTGAAGTAATTCAAGTGTTGGTTAAAACATGTTTTGTATGGCGTTGCATTATTTACCACATATAAATCATGGTATATGAAGCAAGTTATAAGTACTCACTGCTCAAGTATAGAACCTATATAAATCCATGTAATTGATGTTTTAATTCATTATCATCTAGATGTTGCAATGATATGTACTTATGTGAGATGAAGTTTATGTTTTAACTTTAACTCTATGCCATGTATTGAAATTCATATGGTATTTATCATGATGCATATTTGGATGAAATCCTATTTTAGATCAAATTTAGCACAAGGTATTTGTGTTCACAAGACAACTTGAGGACATTTTTTTGTCCAAAGAGGGGTTGTATTTACTAGCCCCATTTTATCTAACTTGACTTTATATATGACTAGAATTGTTATCCTTTGTTTTTTAACTGATATTATTGGTTACTTGGATTTAATAAATTATGCGCATGATTTATGTATATAGAGATGTGTATGAGCACATACGCATGGGCTTTGTATTATCGTTATCTTGATATGAGAAATTAAATTCATAGAATTTGATGTAAAATGGAGGCCACTTTTCTTGAAATACGTCCAACAAGAGGGTATGCCATAGTCTAGAATGATGGAACATTCAATCTCCATTGGACAAAGAATCACACAAAGAACTTTCAATACTTAATGATAAAGAGGGGACTTGTCAGAAAATAGAACATCCATGCCTAATACTAACAACCCATTGTATTGGCCTTATCTCGCAATTAACTTCACTTTTCCACCAAGACACTCGCACATGGGGGAGAGGACGAGACAAAAGTGAAGAGGGCTTGAGAAAGTGGGATGTAATCATTTAGTCATGATGGAAGGCAAGGAGTGTGAAGGGGTAGGTGAGGGAAAAATCAGTTAACTCAAATCATTTTGAGTTTATTTTTCATGTAATGAAAAAAATAGAGAAAAGTTGGAAAAAAAAGAAGAAGGAAAAATAATGGAAAAATCAACAAAAAATAAAAAAGGGAAAATAAAGAAAAGAAATAAAAGGTGGACCCATCACCTCTTGGCATGAAAAATTTAGTTTCTACAGGATTCAGGTTGTGTGCAGGTCATGTACTCACCACTCTCCATCATCCTAGTAGCTCCCAAATTAAATTTCAACCCCTCTCTGGATTGCTACAAGAAGATTGTAATTGTTACAAGAAGATCTTGTAGCACTACAGGAAGGCAAAGAAACTGCTATAGGAAGATAATAGAGTGCTACATGAAGGAAAATTTCACTCAGAACAGTCACTAGAGCCTTGGGAAGCAAGGAAATATTCAAGGAAATGGAAAGGGTGCAAACAAAAGGTAAGGGGGTGTGATGATGGGCTTGCACTTGAGTTTGCAGTCAATTTATGTTATCCAAGTGGCCAAGAAGATGAACCAAAAGCAAGGTGTTGCCCTCAAAAATAAAACTCATTATAGTTGAAGAATCACCTGAGAGAAAGAAGCAACCTAAACCTACATTAGGGCTCCCTTGGGAAACTGAGATAGGGAAAAAATGCAGTAGCAAGAAGAGCATAAAAAAGAGCACCAAATAAACCAGAAAACAATGCATGAAACATGTCAGCATACATGAAGAACAAAAGGGAAAGGAGGATGGATAGGTTGCTCAGAGGATGAGAGACAATTTCAGTAGGTGGGTATGATGGGCCTCCAAATTAGACAAAAATTATGGCCCATATAACCATTCTTAGGCACATGAAGGTTATATTAAACCTCTCCTTCTACACTTAATAATGTTTTTTAGCTTTAATATGTTCATTATGAAGGTTTATGGATAATTGTATATTTGTGCCTAATATTATTTATTTTTGTAGAATAATGTGAGAATATTGGGAAGATTATGAAGATTTAGAGGAACATATAATTTAGGTACTTGCTCCCTACTATAGGAGGATCAATATTGGATAATAAATCAACAAGATATCATGAAATCGTGCACAAATTTTGGAGCTCCAATAATTGAGAAAATCTAGGAATGTGTTCCTGTCATTTAATGCAGATTAGTAGTGTTGGGAACCAAGTCCAATATTTGAGGTATTTTGGAGGGGAAAGCTTCATCCTTTCATGGAGAATATTTCCTAATCATTTTGTATAAGTACCAATTCAAATTTTCCTCTAGGTATTGATTTTTCTTAGTCCTCTTGTGGAGAAAAATTGTATTTTTGCAGTTCCACTTTCATTTCTTATAGGGATGTAATTGCATTGATGTAAATAATGAAGTTTGGTACCATTTTCAGCTTATAAATCTTGGTCTCCTTCATATGAATCTGAATTCCCTTTGTCTTGGCCATCCCAGGATCCTCAGAGCCCTTTTGTATAATTTAATTTTCTTCTTTTTGCTTCTTATTCACATGCATCTCTTGTTCTTGTTTTTCCTATTTATGCATTTAGTATTGATGATTTCTTGTTGTAGGATTGGGATAATGGTTGAAGTAAGTTCTTTTACAGGATCAAAAACATGATTTCATCCTTGGAACAACTTTGGAATGTTACAATAATCATTGAGCTACTTGGATTAGTTTGCTTATTCCCAAATCTAAATTTCTGGAAGTTCCTTGTGGCAAATAGTAGTAATTTTATGCTATTTTTAAGAACATGCTAATGAGCTTAAATTGAGTTGATTCCAATTGCATTAGATCATAAAAATATTCGAGTTAATAAAAAAATTTACCCCATTTCATTTTCACTTGATTAGGTTAGGAATTTTATAGATTAACTAGCTCACTAGTTCTCAAATTTCTAGATTTTAGACTAGTAATTTTCTGCTATTTTTAGCATGTGTTAATAGTGGTTATTTTGAGTGATTCCACTTGGAATGGAGACCTAAGACATCATATTCAATAAAAAAGCATTGTCTCATCCAATTTGTATTTGATTTGCTTAGTCATTCGGTGAATTATATCTTCATGTAGCAATTCCTATAACTTCCTATAGCATCATGTAACTTCCTGTAGCAGCACATGTAACTTCCTGTAGCACTCTTCTAGCACGTATATACTTGCCCAAATTTGCTCAAAAATCTTGGTTTTTGTCCCTTATGGTTGAATCATGACCCCTAGGCTCTAAATCCATGATTAAGGAAGAATAAACACCAATTAGGACATGCCTTTTTAAAAATTAGATTAGGCCGATTTATTTGAATTCATGATCTTAGGATTTCAAATACAAATTGTTTTTCTTGCCTAGGATTTTTTTTTTTTTTTTTAAGTAACATTTGCATTTATGCAATTATTTTAGGATTTGATTTCATTACATTCAATCCATTACATCATGAGGGCGGAGGAAGGGCACATTGTATGATGCACATATAGTGCTAATACCTCTCAAGTTTGTACGAACTCCCAGTTGATAATTAAAGTTGGTAGCCTTGGGAGTTGCAACATTCTTGTTGTAATACTGAGGCTCGTCACTTTTTGGCACCGTTGCTAGGGAGGTGTCAAAGTATGCATTGTTTTCTTCCATAGTTGATTAATTTCTTTTACTTTCTGCAAAAACAAAAAATATTTGCATTAGGCATATTTCATTTCAAAAACATAAAATTGCATTGCATTATCATTCTTATTAAAAAAAAAAAATTAAATACTTCTCCAACACCAAACCCCCCACTTGATCACGTGGTGCAGTAAGAGCCACATCATCATCCACTTTTGCATGTAGAAGAAGAAAAGGTGGTAGAGAATGTAGAAGAAATGGATGGAGATGATGACAATGAGGAAGATCCTCTTGGATTTCCCATTCAAGATATAGATGTTAGTGTGCACATGAAGAACATCCCTCCATATTTTCTTCCAAACCTTCATGGTCTAAGGTTAGAGGATTTGAAAACCTTTCTCTTTGAATTTGAAATCTTATGGTTATTTATTAAACACTCAAAAATTGAGATTTTTTCTGAAAACATCGAAAGATAGAGCTCTTAAATGGTTCATGAGTTTAGGGACTAATTCAATAAGATCATGGAGTGATATGCAAAAGATATTTCTAGAAAAATATAAAGATCGTGATCTTAAAGAAGAAACCTTTAAAATGAATCAAAAAGAAGATGAGAACCTTGAGGATCTAATAGAGATGTTCATGTATAATGTTAAGAGGGGAAAATTAAATCATTTAAGATCTGACACACTAAAAGCCCTCTTACTTAGAACAATTAGGGATGAGTGGATTGATATTGTTGATCCCATGAGTAGAGGTGATGTATACCAATTATCATTTGAAGAAAATTGTGAAACATGCAAACACATATCAAGAGGAAGGGAAAGAGTAAGTAAATCAGCATCAAGATCAGTAAGTCAAGCTAAACCTGGGAATTTGTTTCATGACTTTAAAACAAAAATTCTTAGTTATCTAAGCGAACAAGTAGAAATGTTAAGAATGCAAGATGAGGAAAAAGAAGATGTTGATACTTGTGTTGTCCATGCAGAATCACATGTTGTTAAATATTTCCCATCATTACCAAGGTTGAAGGAAGTTTACCAAGAGGACAATGGAGAAATTCAATCACCAAAGGCATCTTCAATAGTCATATCAACAACCTCAATATCAACTGCAAAAACACATCAAGGGTAAGGCCCAGGTATGCAATCCTCAAAACCTCCCCTACAAACTCATTTTAGTTCAAAAAATTTTGTGAGTGTATGAAGGAAAAGGTTCCTTTTTATAGCCAAACTTAGTAGCAGAGAAGCCTTGGCCTTATCTCGCAATTAACTTCACTTTTCCACCAAGACACCCGCACATGGGGGAGAGGACAAGACAAAAGTGGAGGACGTGAGAAAGTGGGATGTAATCATTTAGTCATGATGGAAGACAAGGAGTGCGAAGGGGTAGGTGGGGGCCAACTTAGTTAACTCAAAGCACTTAAGTTTATTTTGAATGCAATGAAAAAAATAGAGAAAAATTGCAAAAAAAAGGAAAAAATAATGGAAAAATCAACAAAAAAGAAAGAAAGAAAGTGAAAAATAAAAAGAAATAAGAGGTGGACCCACCACCTCTTGGCATCCAAAATTTAGTTTCTACAGGATTCAGGTTGTGTGCAGCTCATGTACTCACCACTCTTCATCATCCCAGTAGCTCCCAAATTAAATTTCATCCCCTCTTTGGATTGTTACAGGAAGACTATAATTGTTACAAGAAGATCTTGTAGCATTACAGGTTGGCTGAGAAACTGCTACATGAAGGAAAATTTCGCCTAGAACAGCCACAAGAGCCTTGGGAAGCAAGAAAATATTCAAAGGAATTGCCAACAGTGTAAACAAAAGGTAATACTTAATGATAAAGAGGGGACTTGTCAGAAAACAGAACATCCATGCCTAATACTAACAACCCATTGTATTGGCCTTATCTCGCAATTAACTTCACTTTTCCACCAAGACACCCGCACATGGGGGAGAGGATGAGACAAAAGTGAAGAGGGCTTGAGAAAGTGGGATGTAATCATTTAGTCATGATGGAAGGCAAGGAGTGCGAAGGGGTAGGTGAGGGAAAAATTAGTTAACTCAAAGCACTTTGATTTTATTTTTCATGCAATGAAAAAAATAGAGAAAAGTTGGGAAAAAAAAAGGAAAAATAATGGAAAAATCAACAAAAAATAAAAAGGGAAAAAAAATAAAAGAAATAAAAGGTGGACCCATCACCTCTTGGCATGAAAAATTTAGTTTCTATAGGATTCAGGTCGTGTGTAGGTCATGTACTCACCACTCTCCATCATCCTAGTAGCTCCCAAATTAAATTTCAGCCCCTCTCTGGATTGCTACAAGAAGATTGTAGTTGTTACAGGAAGATCTTGTAGTACTACAGGAAGGCAAAGAAACTGCTACAGGAAGATAATAGAGTGCTACAAGAAGGAAAATTTCACTCAGAACAGTCACTAGAGCCTTGGGAAGCAAGGAAATATTCAAAGGAAATGGCAAGGGTGCAAACAAAAGGTAATGGGATATGATGACGAGCTTGCACTTGAGTTTGCAGTCAATCTACATGATCCAAGTGGCCATTCAATTTAGAAAAACAATTAAGGCCCATCTAACATTTCTTAGGTACATTAAGGCTATATTAAACCTCTCCTTCTACACTTAATAATGTTTTTTAGCTTTAATATGTTCATTAGGAACGTTTATGGATAATCGCTTATTTGTGCCTAATATTATTATTTTTGTAGAATATTGTGAGAATATTGGGAAGATTATGAATATTTGGAGGAGGAGATAATTTAGGGACTTGCTCCCTACTACAGGAGGACCAATATTGGATAATAAATCAACAAGATATCATGAAATTATGCACAAATTATGGAGTTCTAATGATTGATAAAATCTAGAAATGTGTTCCTTGTCATTTAATGCAGATTCCTAGTGTTGGGAACGAGATCAACTATTTGAGGGATTTTAGAGGGGAAATATTCCTTCTTTCATGTATAATGCTTCATAATCATTTTGTATAAGTACCAATTCGAATTTTCCTATTGGGGTTGATTTTTCTTATTCCTCTTGTGGAGAAAACTTGTATTTTTGCAGCTCCACTTTCATTTCTTGCAGGGATGTAATTGCATTGATGGAAATAATGAAGTTTGGTACTATTTTCAACTTCTAAATTTTGGTCTCCTTCATAGGAATCTGAGTTTCCTTGGTCTTGGTCATCCCAGGAGCCTCAAATCCCTTTTTTATAATTTACTTTTCTTCTTTTTGTGTCTTATTCACATGCATCTCGTGTTCTTATTTTTTTTCTATTTCTGCATTTAGTATTGATGATTTCTTGTTGTAGGATTGGGTTACATGGTTTAAGTAAGTTCTTTTGCAGGATCACAAACATGATTTCATCCTTGGAAAAACTTTGGAAGGTTACATTAATCATTGAGCTACTTGGTTTAGCTTTCTTATTGCCAAATCTAAATTTTTGGAAGTCCCTTGTGGCAAATAGTAGTAATTTTCTGCTATTTTTTAGAACATGCTAATGAGCTTCAATTGAGTTGATTCTAGTCACATTAGATCATAAAAACATTCAATCTAATAACAAATTTTACCCCATTTCTCTTGCACTTGATTAGGCTAGGAATTTGATAGAATAACTAGCTCACTAGTTCTCAAATTTCTAGATTTTAACTAGTAATTTTCTTTTTTTTTTAGCATGTGTTAACAGGGGTATTTTTTAGTAATTCCACTTGAAATGGAGACCTAAGACATCCTATTCAATAAATAAAAAATTCTCATCCAATTTTGATTTTATTTTCTTAGTCATTCGGTGAATTATATCTTCCTGTAGCAAATCCTATAACTTCCTATAGCATCCTATCAACACTTCTTGTAGCAACACCTATAACTTCCTGTAGCACTTCTTATAGCACCTATATACTTGCCCAGATTTGCTAAAAAATCTTGGTTTTTGTCCCTTAGGGTTGAAACATGACCCCTGGGGTCTAAATCCATGATTGAAGAAGAATAAACACCAAATAGGACACGACTTTTTAAAAAGTAGATTAGGCATATTTATTTGAATTCATGATCTTAGGATTTCAATTACAATTTGTTGTTATTGCCTATGATTAATTTATTTTTAAAGTAACATTTCCATTGATGCAATTAGTTTAGGATTTGATTTCATTACATTTAATCCATTACATCATGACAGCGAAGGAAGGGCACATTGTATGATGCACATATAGTGTTGATACCTCTTAAGTTTGTACGAACCCCAAGTTGATAATTAAAATTGGTAGCCTTGGGAGATGTAGCATTCTTGTTGCAATAGTGAGGTTCATTAGAAGGCTTGATTTTGATTATCCTCGAAAATCCTTTATGGATCATACTAAATATCTAAGGTACCTTGACCTTTGGTTGACTGAAGTTTCCATTATTATGGCATCATTCATTTATACATAGAAAAACTAAATAGAAAATATCCAAAAATAAAAGGTGAACCTAAATAATATGTTCCAATGCAAGAAGCCATAACTCATGCAGTAGAAATGTGAATTCAACCAAGATTCCTTGGGCATTAATTCAACCCTTATCATGGCATAAAAGGAGCAATCCCTTTCCGAGGACTTGCTCTTAATATTGTGGTTCATCAATTGGAAATCCTACTACGTCTACGGATCATTAATCATGTTGATAACGGAACCTTTTCCACCTCATTGAGTGCCATACTTGTCACATAGAGTAAAATAAACCACCTAGTTTCCATGCTTGCATGTGCCCTGGAATGTCATGCTCACATACTAACCCTCAAATAATAACCCAATCCATAAATTAATATTCTAGGTGTGAATCAAGTATTTTTAGTTCAACCATAAGAAATTATGATGTACTCATTTGATAATATTTTTTTACATCAAGAAACCTTCACTATATTCCCAAATGTCAATAAATCAAGCAACTTCATCAAAAAATGATGCATGAAGGGGTTTGAACTCTGGCTTCAACACTTACATGATGTTTCCAATCTCCAATGGCACTAAGTTCACGTATAATAAAGGTTGGAGGTCAATAAGGAGATCGCGATCAAAGAAATCATGGTCCATAGTTCTCATCTACTCAACCTTGCAATACAAGTCACCTATTATTTCAACTCACGGGTCCACAATTTCTTTAACAATAATTTCCTTTCCCCACATCAAATTAGCAACAAAAAAATTTCCCATGATAGCAAGTTCAAATAGTAGTTATTTTTTATACTCAAATGAATGGCAATGAAAATGATTGAGTGGACCTGATAGCTTCAATGGGGACAACTTAGTGTTGTATCTTAGCATAAAAAATAAATTGAGGGATAGTACCATAAGAGGGGGTTTATAACAACATTTTTTATCATATATGTGATGTGATGCCAACAAATAAATTACATGTGTGAAAATATTGCATGACATTGTTACCAAAACACAATAGGACTAACATTAATTTCCCATTCTGGTTCAAATCAAAACCCATGCCATTAATCCTATATAATCCCATGTTATTCAATTGTCACTTTAGAATATGACATTAACAAGAACTTGGTGCAACTAACTCCCTTATATGCATAAGAGTGATAGCATGGACTCCCTTTATACCCACAATTATCACTTCAATGGTCACACGTGATAAGATTCTATTGACTTAATCCCCTCTTTCATTGACCACAAAGGTGTGGCCACAACTTTTCAAAGACTAGACTAACTAGTACTCCACCCCAACCACAAGGTTATGATAGGTACTAAAGAGGAAAAAAATATTGAACCCATGACTCAATTTTCTTAAGAGATAAATGAAATTGACAACCTTATGCAAAAGGAACCAATATTGAAAGTAAACTATGACTACATACACTATCCTAACCCTAATTGAGCTCCTCTACATGAGAAATATTAAATATATGAACCAAGGAGTTGGGGTATAGGGTTTCAATCAAGTGTCATTCACCCATACCTATCAAAGGATATCATCTAATTGAGTTAGATGGACTACACTAGATTCTTGAATTTCTTCAATTAGATATGGTCCCAACCAACCCATATATAGTTTCTTTCAGTGATTCAAATACTTAATATCATAGAACAATGAAGAATATTACTCCAAGTTATGGAGCAATGCATTAGTTTAGAAACAATAAGAAAAGCTCAAACCTTTCCATTATGAAAGCCAAAATTTATACATGCATATGAGAAAATGCTCGATTCAATCATTTCCAATAATCTCTCAATAATTTTCTACAATCTCTCCATAAATATATCATAATTCTCGATCTAAAATAAAACCTTCGAGTCATAGCAATAATAATTCTAGAATATAAAAAATGATCATTATTTTAACATTTCTCCCTCATAATGATCATTTGGAGAAATACTGAGATTGTCTCTAAACTTTTAGAACTTTTCATTTGGTATTTATTTCGCAAAGATATATGCAACCTGATATTATATTCTGTAATACATGAGCTCAAACACACCTTGTTAAACCAAGTCTCAAATAAATTAATATTGAATATTAATATGTTTGGTCTTCTTGTGAAAAATTGGATTCTTGGTCATTTTAATAGAACTTTGATTGTCACAAATCAACCAAGTAGGTTCCTCTTGCTGCTCATGTGGATCTTCAAAAATCCTTCTTAATGATATTTCTTCACATGATGTTTTTGCTACTAATTTATACTTTGCTTCAGCCATGGAGAGAGAAAATATAGGTTTCTTTGAATACTCCAAGCAACTAATATTGAACCCATGTTGAATGAATATCTTGAAGTTGATTTCTTATCATCCATGCAACCTACCCAATCTAAATCTATATAACCAATCAGCCTGGAAACCTGTGTAAATTTGTATACTAATCCATAGACAATTGAACCATGTAGATATTTCAAAATCCTCATAGTTTCCTTCCAATGCAATTCCTTAGATTCTGACATAAATCTAGATACCATATTGACTACAAAAGATATATCTAGTTAAGTTGTATTTAGGTAGATCATACTTCCAACAAATTGACGATATAGAGTGCCATTAATTAGAATTGAGTCGACATTTATCTATAATTTCAACCCAACTTCCAAAGGCATTGAATCTCATTTGCAACTCAACATGTTGAACTTCTTTAGAATATCCCAAGTATACTTGGCTTGTGACATAAAAATACCATCTTCCTTCTACCATACTGCAATGCTCAGGAAATAATGCAACTCACCTAGATTTGTCATTTCAAATTCTGCAATCATATGTGACTTAAATCTTTGAAATAGTTCAAAATTGTTCCCTATATATATATCATATCATCAACTTAAGTGCAACAATAAGAATTTCATGTCCTAACTTAAGTATATAAAGATTAGGTAAATGTGAACTCTTGAATAAACCATTATCCTGGAAATATTTATCAATTCTTTAACACCAAACTTGTTATCACCAAAAAATGATCACCTAGCCATTTCTAACTAGGTGGATCGAAATACACCATGTAAATTTAATTTTACCATAGTAAAATCACTTTCACTGTGGAAAATAATTTAGTAAACCACTTTTATTAAATTATTTTCTGATTTAAATTAAAAAACCCCATGAAAATAATTAGATAAATCATTATTTATTTAATTTTCTCTATGAATGATTATTAAATCATTATTTAATAATTATTCCTTGTCACATTTTGACTAAATCTCTTATGAATATTTAAATAAATCATTTATTTATTTGAATTTCCTTATTTTTTTTATTAGAATAATTATTTAATCATTATTTAATAATTATTTTGATTTCACACCTTTCTTGTTTCTCACAAAATAATTAATAAATCATTTTATTTGTTAATTATTTCTAAATAAAGGTATTTAACCATTTTAAATTCAGTTTCCCTCTCCAATAAATATACTAAAGTATTCCAAGTAGTTAGATCTAAATTTGGTTAATAATATTTTATTATTCTCTATTTTCTAAATTAACTCCATACTTTGCTATATAAAGGAGGGCTTTTCATTCATTCTTCACCATGATCATTATCATCGTCAACATTATCGTCATTTTTCTTCAGTTCTCATTTTGAGTTCTTCACTTTTGTTTGGGTTTTTCTTATTGAGAGAGAAGATCAATTTTCTGAAGCGTCAAGGATATCAAAGGCCCATCCATGGAGAGGGACTTATAGACCAATATGTAGATCTGTTTCACAAGGTGTTATCAATAAAATATTATTTCATTTAAAAATGTCTTTCCAATTGGGTTATTATACTGGATTCTTTCTATTGTTGATTTTTGTTTTGGGTTATATCTTCTTTTACTGCAGGTTTTCTATTTATGTTTCAGATCTAAGACGACAAGAGCCATCAACTTGTTTTTAGGGTCACCTATTACCTAGTGACTTAAGTGAAGTATTTTTGGTGCACCTTCCAATAATTTCCACAAACAAAGCCCTTGGTGCTTGCCTTCAACCCGTATTTCTTTAACTTGTACACACGATATTCTTTTATTGGAATTTCAAAACCTTCCAGAATTTTAATTTAACATCCATCTAATAAATTATCTAATCATATTATGCATCTGATGCAAGATCCATCCTAATTGAGTTCATTTTGGTTACTGAAGCAAATGTATATATATAATTAATTCCTTTTTTTTTAGCATAACCTTTGGAAACTAAACGTGTTTTATGTTTATCAATTGAACCATTTGATTTATACTTAGTCTTATTGACCCATTTAGTACCAATTACATATTTTCCTTTTAATAATTTGACCAAGTTGCAAGTATCATTCTTTACCAAAGCATTGAACTCTGCTTGCATGGCTTCATTCCATTCTTTCTTATTTGATGCTTCTACATAATTATATGGATCATCCATCTTCATCACTTTAGCCATAAGTGAAAAATTTACAATTGAATTGTGTGATCTAGCAACCTTTTCCAAATTTTCTATCCAACATACCACTTTCAGAATGACCTCTCATTAGCCAGTTAGGTTTCTTTTTATCATCATTTAACATTGGATCCATTACCAATTTCTACCTCTTGTTTATTTAATTCTATCTCTACATATTATGGCTGATAAAGTCATTCATCAAAGACAACAACTCGATTTATTATAATTTGTTTCACTTGAGGATCAAATAACATGTAACTTTTTGTTTCAATACTATACCCAATAAAAATACACTTTCACACTTTATCATCCAATTTTCTCCTATTTTCCTTATGCACATGTACAGATGTTATGAAACCAAATACTTTCATATGTGCAACACTTGATTTATATCCTAACCAATCTTCTGGAGTGAAATTCAACATTGCTCTTGTAAAACATCTATTGAGAGTGTAAATTGTTACGTGCACTGCTTCAACCCAAAATACATTTCTAAGAATCTTCCTTTTTAACATGCTTCAAGCCTTTCAATTATGTTCCTATTTTTTCTTTCAGCAACTCCATTTTGTTTAGGAGAGCATGAATTTCTAAATTCTTGCTTTATTCCATTTCTTCTGAAATAGTTTAAAAAACCATCTTATTTGTATTCTCCCCTGTTATTTTTTCTTAGGGTAATATTTTTCAAGCCACTCTACTTTTCTACCATTTCCTTAAACTTAAGGAAATAAGAAAACACTTCAGATTTCCCCTACAAAAAGTACATCCAAGTGTTGAAATTGTAACTAATGTTGGTCTTCATAATGTAATGTAATTTTATCATCAATGTATTTATCATATTCATTATTATCATTATTTTTGTTTTGGTCAAAGCATGTTCTCCATGCTCAAAGAGTCAAAAGAATAAAAGAATTTGTAATTGATTTTGTTCGATTTGGACATTTGAAAGAAAAGAAAAAAAAATTATTTTGAGTCAAAGAGTCAAACAAAGTCCAAGTTGACCCTCCTTACAAAAGTCGGCCTATGTGGCATCTACTCGACCATCTTGGATAGCTATATATACAAGTCAACTCAACCTCTTGGAAGACCATTCGTTCATCACCACATCATCATCATTTATGCGCTTAATCAAGAAGAAAAGATAGTTGAAGTCAAGAGAGAAGACAAGTTTTTTTCCCTAGTTTTTCTCACATGTGCAAATTTTATGTGGTTCTCTTAGGTCATTATAGGGTTGAAATTTTACCTCTACTGCAGGGCTAGAATTTTCTGTGATTTATCCATATTTCAGAGGGTTTGACCAGTGTTGACTTTCATTGACTTTGACATAATCGAAGGAGACTTTAAGGAGGATTGACTTGGGATCTTTGTGGTTTCCTTAGTCTTGGTCTTAAATATCTCATTTTGATCTGATTCTATAAGAGAAGGATTGTTGTTGGGTTTTCCCCCTTGTGGTGTTTTTCCCTTGCTTAGAGCCTAATTTATGGTGTCTCTTGTCTCTTTGTGATCTTTATCTTTTGAACATTTGTATAGTTGCTTGATGAAGAGAACATAACAAGTAATAAGAAAGAAGATAACATTCACAGGTAATTATCAAGAAGAGAAATCAAGCCTAATCTACTTTATGCTTGGTTTCTCAACACCAATCTTCTTGGAATAATCATTAATGAAATAAGAATACATTGTCTCCATTGAGAAACATAAATCTGAATGTATCAATTCTATGTTTTCTCTATCCTTCCATGTTCTATTTGAAAAAATTTCACTATGTTGCTTCCCAAATATGCATCCTTCACATACTGCATCATCCACTTCGATATAAGGAAGACCATTCACTGTATTATTCTTCCTTAACAAAATAAAACTTTGAAAATTCAAGTGTCCCAACCTTAAATGCCAAAGCTTTCTATTCACTTCCTCTGTAGCATTCAAACAATGTGAGTTTCTTGAATCAAAAGAGAGCTTGCAAATTCTATTTTTAGTCATTTCTCATCTTGCTATAACTCTATTTTTATTCAACTTATTCATGATTAAGCATTATTTATTGTTGAATAATAGCTTATAGTTTTTCTCCATAATATGTCCTATAGAAAGTAGATTCTTCCTCGGTGTCGATGTTAGCAATGTGTCAGCAATAAGCTTTTTTTTCCCATTGCAATGCTAGAATTGCAACTATACCTTTCATTTTCCCCTCTAATGCACTGTCATCACCAAATAAAACTTTACCAAAATAATAATCATTTATTCAAGTAAACAACTCTTCTTGAGATGCCATATGAGTTGAACATCCGAATCAATATATCATGCATCAATTTCTTCATTATGTGCCATCAAACTTGATATGGGTAATTAATCATTTTTGGTTTGTTCAATAACAGTATTGGGACTTTTTCATACATTATCTCTTAATTTTGCATAACAATATTTTTCAAGGTGACCAAATTTGTGACAATAAAATATTTTGGTCCTTGTCTTTTTTGATATCCATCTCTACTTCTACCTTTGAACTAACTTCAACTTCTTCCTCTACCTCTTTAAGATAATACATTCCCTTGTAAATTAATCCTGAATTCTGTATGTATTCTGAAAAAACTTGATTATGAAATTGTTTTCAACTTCTTCCTCTACCTCTATATTTTGTGGAGAATTCATTTTCCATGTGCTCACTTGAAGAACTCTCTTCAACAACTAACAAATATCCACTTAATTCATCAATCCTCATTACATTGAGATCTTTAGAAACCATGATACTTGTGGTGACCATTTCAAATTTTGGTACTAAACTCCTTAATATCTTCTCAATCATTCTTCTTTTTGGAACTTCTTCACCCAACATCCTCATCTAATTCACAAGATCCCAATTTTTTGTGATATAATTATTCATTTATTCATTACTTTGCATCTTTGAATTTTCAAATTTAGTCCTTAATGTTTGTATTTTAGCAACTATTGCTCCTTTATATGTGTTTTTACTACAATTCATATTATTAGATGTTTGTGTTTCGCTAAATCTCGGAAAAACTTATTCATCACTTGCATTTCCAATAAAAGAAAGTGTTTCATTTTCTTCATAATTTCCTTTAATTTTTGTTTTTCATGAGTATCTAGTACTTTGTGATGATGATGATGATGATGATGGTTAACGTCCACTCAGACCAAATTGGTCTATCGGACCTACAATTTTCTTAATTTTTACTTGTCTGGCTCCTCGTCTTTCTTGGCGAGATTGGTGTTGTAGCTTTCTTTCTTTTCTCTACGGTCTTCCAACTTCCTTTGTCTTGCATCTCCTTCATCTTGTTTGGTTCTTGGGACATTGGTGTCTTAGCTTCGCGATCTATTGTGTTCGTTCTTTTGAAAATAGTCGGAGATGAAGATTTATTTTCTGCGGTATTCAAATCCTCATAACTGTTGATTTGTAGGGGCGGGCTTTCTCCTTGCTTGTTTTGAGAGTTGCTTCCTTCTTCCTTGATTTCTTGTGACTCATTTTCTCTAGAATATTCTTCTTCTTTGATGACAGTGTAGTGTTCTTTTTGTGCTCCTTCCCACCATGTAGATCTGTGGTGGTTTTTTCTAGCAAAATTTTTCTCAGAGGCTTTTGGGCAATTTTTGGCTAGATGCCCCGTCTCAAAGCACGATCGACATCTGAAGAGGACACTTTCATAATCAAGCTTCTGGTTCCACACATAGTCTTTACTTGTTAGGTTTATTTCAGCTGGGAATCCGGCGCTGAAATCCATTTCCACGCAGATGCGTGCATAGGTGGTTCTAGCATATTCCTCTGTTTCTGGGCACCTGCAGTAAAATTTCCCAATTGCATTTCCGATGGCTTTTAGCGAGGAGAGATTCCAGAGATGCAAGGGTAGGCTTGGCAATCTCACCCAAACTGGTGCTGAGGTTATCACTGCTGTAGAGGGATCGAATGATGGGTTCCATGGCTTCATGAATAGGCCTGATTTTTCCCAAAACCAAGGGCCGGAGTCTAGAATACATTGTCTGCTTTCAAGATTTTCAAAATCTACTATAAAGAAACCTCTAGCACAGGGGTAGATATTAATTTCATCAGAAATGATAGGCTTCCATACCTCCGAGATCCAATTGTGGAGTGCTATCAGCCGCGGCCAAAAACCATTGAACCGGCAAATTAGGGCACTTTCGGAGAACTTCAAAGCTTCATCGAGTGAGTCCTGGACCACTTGGATAGTGGGAGCTGGGGCTTCACTCACGATATGGGCAGGAGATTGCCCTTCAGAGACGGGTGAGCCACCAGTTATTTTTGCGAAGCTCAGAGCCATATTTTACTTGCTCAGGAGAACCGAGACTTCTCAAGACATATCATATCCATCAATTAAATAAATAAATAGATAAATTATCAAGTAAAAAAATGCCTCATATGAGCAATTACAACTACAATAAGCTCGGCCTGGAGTATGCCGTAAAACTGCTTCTGCTTGGCTAAGAGCTCGTCTTCCTCGGACGTAAGGAAACAGGTTAACGGCCCAAGACCCAGAGGCATCTGGCAGGAGTGAGAGCCTGCTCCCGATTACGGACCACCAGCAGGGTTATGCCAGGTGGCGTGGTTTTCCTATTTAACAGTGATGAGTCAACCCAGCATTCGCGGATAGCAGCCAGAGATGGCTGTCCTCACTGTTGGTTTGACACCTGAGTTGATAGGTTTTACCACCTTCGGAAAAAAAAAAAAAAATTACAACTACAATAAAGTATTAACCGCTATTTTTCCTTAAAAATAATTCTATTACAAATCCCTTTAAGCCCTTTTTACAAATATTTTGTACCGGGATAATTCAAAAACTAAGAGATAATGTAATCTCAAACTCAATGTTTACCAATTATCCACTAATATTTATCTGTAAAACCAACCAAATAGCATTATGATTTAGGGCTAGCATGATCAAATCTGGATAACCAAGACTTTACCTGTTCTAAACCATATACGTTCGCCTTATTGAATCTAATATTCACGCACAAATTTACTCCACATAGCACACTTATAGAATATCAGGACGTGGTTATAGCTTGCCGAACAGAAAGGATCTCTGTGGTTGTAGCTTGGCCAAATAAATTGTGTTCTTCAAAGCTGGTCCGCGAAAAGGCTACGCACAGTAACCATCTAGTTTTGATTCACAGCAATGCTATATACGCAATTCTCCGCAAGGTTTCTCACACAATCGTTTGCCACGCATATTTCTCTCACTCCTCCACATACAGTTGCCTTCTAGCACATGCAGTTTTCCTTCATAGCCTCATACTTCCACACAGCTTACAAAACAGACATAAATCATTCTCACTCACTCACTTAAGTCACATCATAATCAACCTCTAATAATAAATTGAATTGAGGAATATTACACAATTTATGGAGCAATGCATTAATTTAGCAATAATACGACGAGCTCAAACTTTTTCCTTAGGAAAGTCAATATTTATACATGTTTATAAGGAAAGTCAATATTTATACATGTTTATGTTTATCAGCAAATGCTTGATTCAATCATTTCTTATCATATCTCAACAATTTTCTACAATCTCACCACAAGTTTGTCAACTAATAATTCTCTATCTAGAATAAAACTTTTGAGACAACAACAAAAATTACTAGAATCTAACAAATGGTCATTATTCTAACAAACAAAACCATATCCCATTCTTTCAACATCTTGGATTTAAGATTGCAATCCAATTTTTTTTCTACCCTTTTCCACGAGCTAATGAAAATCAACCAAAAACCTAGATTCTTTAAATTGCATCATTGAAACAAACATCTCTACAATCAAATTTGCATCTATCCTTTGAGTGGCATACACAATGAATAAACGCATACTATTGGAACCATATCTTCACATCAATACACTGACTAGAATGATGTTTGCTTGTGCACTATCTTTATTATTTTTTTGTAAGCCCATAGTACAACAAGAACTTTCTCATCCAAATCATCACATTTGACTAAACAAAATTTATTTAACCCCTATGAGTGTTTTATTAAAAGCTTCTGTTGTTTTGTTGGCTTGTGGGTAGTATGAGCTACTCTTGTGATGCAAGGTCAAAGACTCTTGGGTGAGAGTCCCAATTGTGTAGTTAACAAATGGTGACATGTTTCATTGCTTAGACTTCAAAGATGACCAAACCATGTGATGATGTTCTCAAAAATAAACATGGCTACAATGTCAATAGAGTATTATTTCATAGGTGTGACTTATGCCCATCTGGTGAGGTCGTCTACTACAGTGATAATATACTAGGGGTCCACAACCCACTTCTTAAATATCTAGAGTGCCTTGATTGGGTGTTGGAACAACTTATCTCTCTTGAATGACTTTCCCATGCATTGATGCACACAAAATCCTTTAACATGCTCCTTTTCATCCATAAACAAAGTGGCCCACCAAAGACTAGCTTGTAGCATTGTACATGCAGTCACCTTACCACCACATTAACCACCCAAAACTCCTTGATGGAACTCATAGCTAATATTCTCTCTCTCATGGTCCAATATATAGCGTTGAAGTATCTCATCACTTTCATTTTATAAAATTGCCCCACAATTAACTGATATTATGGAACTTGCATGGTGCTTCTATATTGGAGAATACTTTGGAGGAGCCGAGCTTGTGGATGGGAAAAATGCATTCTCAATTAAATAATCCATGATAGCTTTTATGTGAAACAATTAGCATCAGAAATTTAATCATCAATTGTATCTCCTAATTCATTTGACTCAATCCATGATAACTTTTATGTGAAACAATTAGCATCCGAAATTTAATCTTCAATTGTATCTCCTAATTCATTTGACTCAATCCATGATAGGTGATTATGACCAACATTATCTTTATCATGCTTCACTACATCAAAAGAAAATTCTTGAAATAGTAGTATCCACATGCAAATCCTTCCTTCTAGAACAAATGTATTAACTAGATACTTGAGGGTAGAATGGTCTATATCAAAATTGAAATACCTTCCTAGTAGGTAGTGGTGGAACTTCTACAAGGATAGACCGTGACTAAACCTTCTCTCTCCATAGTGGTGTAATTGCATTCAGCCTATGATAACATCCTACCAGCAAAGTAAGCTGGGATATCTACACTACTTTCTCTTGGTTGTACAACCACTACTTTCGAGGCTATACCAAAGGCATCCACATGCACATGAAATTTAACATTTTAATTTGGGAACACTAAGATAAGAGCATTACCAATTTATGATTTAAGGTAGCAATGGTAACATCACCTTCTCAATATAATGTACCTAATTTCTAACACCAATCTTTTTTAACTATTGTAAATTTTATATAAATATATCCATACTCTTCTCTTTGCAATCATTTTCCTTCATTCTATTGATATAAATGTTTTTAAATCAATACTAGAAACCTTTCTCTTATTGTGTTGTAATTTTCTTCAAATTCCCTTCTTTAAAAATACAAAATTCTTTTCTAAAATTAAATTATTTTATCTCTTTTATATTGATTGTTCTATGCACCAAAGGAATACTAAAGCTTTCTATCTAGTTATTCTCTTCCTCCCTAACATGTTTGGGTTGTAATTTCTTATTTTTACAATCATGTATACTTTATTTATTGGATCCTTGTGAATGTAATTTCTTATTTTTACAACATGTATACTTTATTTATGGGATCCTTGTGTACGTTTGGTATTGTTCTAATAAAAGTGGCTTGAGCCTATTAACAATGTGTATAGTCTATAGTCTTTGACTTTGATCCATCATTATATTTATGTATATCCTCATGTTTCATTGTACTCTATATATATAGACGCACTCATTGCTCATTGGAAATCGTTTCCAATTCTAATTATAAGAATATTATTTATGTATATCCTCATATTTCATTGTACTAAAGCTTTCTATCTAGTTATTCTCTTGCTCCCTAACATGTTTGGGTTGTAATTTCTTATTTTTACAACCATGTATACTTTATTTATTGGATCCTTGTGAATGTAATTTCTTATTTTTACAACATGTATACTTTATTTATTGGATCCTTGTGTACGTTTGGTATTGTTCTAATAAAAGTGGATTGAGCCTATTAACAATGTGTATAGTCTATAGTCTTTGACTTTGATCCATCATTATATTTATGTATATCCTCATGTTTCATTGTACTCTATATATAGACGCACTCATTGCTCATTGGAAATCGTTTCCAATTCTTATCTCATTGCTCATTGGAAATCGTTTCCAATTCTAATTATAAGAATATTATTTATGTATATCCTCATATTTCATTGTACTCTATATATATAGACGCACTCATTGCTCATTGGAAATCGTTTCCCATTCTAATTATAAGAATATTGTTTTAACCTTTAAAGGGTTTCAATACCTCATTGGAAATCATTTCCAATTCTAATTATAAGAATATTGTTTTGACCTTTAAAGGGTTTCAATACACAAACATATATGGACTTCATGACCTTTAACTTATGAATATTATTATATATCTATGACTTGTTGTAGATATCTAGAACGTTTTACTGAACCTTTATACAGTCATATATTTCGAGTTTGTTATATGAATGTGGTATTATTTATATGTTGAAAACATAGTTCATTGGCATGGAATTTTATTATAAATTACATAATGTTGTGTGTGCAACATCTTCTAGAGTTTTCCATGTGTAAGCGTTTTATCCTATGATATCTCCATGATAGGTCCTTTTTGACCTACCGCATCAGCGATGGTAAAATAATCTCTCTAAATCAATAGTTGTGATAAGTCTTATGGTTTCACGGTGACACAAAATCTATTCCGACATCGTTTTCAATTCATTTGTAACCCTTACAGTGTTCAGAAAATTGGTTACCTTGCAAACTTTGTTAACACTGTGTTTGTTTCGATATGGAAGAGTTTTAGTGAGTATTTCCGCCATTATCGAACTGCCGAGTTCCTTGAATTGTTAGTTGCTCATTAAGTTCGAATTTTTTTGAATCTATATCAGAGGTAATTCTACATTTTTTTTTTGTGATTCTTTCTTATTCAAATTTATTCTTTGGTGAAGATTGTTTAGTGCTTACATTGTTTTCGAAGAATCTGCTATAGAAACAAGTTTATCTTGCAGCCCTTCCATCCCGGTTTGTGGACTACATCAGACTGCAAGAAATCTTCCAATTACCATTTCAATCTTACACATGGGATGAGATTTATGCACATATTACCAAGACCCTGGTAAGCCTCTGTACAAGTTCCAAAGTTAACAAATCTTTGGAAAAGCTCTCAAGATTCCCAAATAAGAAGTCCATCTGTAGTAGATATGGACTTACA
Source organism: Pinus tabuliformis (assembly GCA_031772625.1). Taxonomy (NCBI): domain Eukaryota; kingdom Viridiplantae; phylum Streptophyta; class Pinopsida; order Pinales; family Pinaceae; genus Pinus; species Pinus tabuliformis. The sequence continues at coordinate 1,455,958,688 of CM062819.1, read as the reverse complement.
ATCGACGACCCCTTGGTCAAGCGAAGGAAAGCAAAGAAAAGGGCCAAGAAAGAGTATAAGCAGAAATTCAAAAGCTATAAAGATCGTAAGAAACTTCCTCAGCGATCTAAAGGCCAATCCTCCAAGGTCAGAAAAGGTTATTACAGGTATGTGCCTAGAACACAATATTATAAACCTTCTGACATTCACCTCCACACTTCAAAGTAGGAGAAATGGAACAAACTCACCTGTTGGCTGTGTGGAAAAACTGGACATACATCCTCAAGATGTCCAAAGGGAGAAGAATCTAAACATAACAGACAAAAGAAATCCCAAGTTGCTGTCCAGAGAGGTAAACAGGTCAAGCAAGAAGGACAAATCAAATGTATGAAATGTGTCTCTCATTCTCATACAACAGAACGATGCCAGAATGTTGTAATCAAAGATCACTTGCAGCAGCAACAGCTTGAAGAATCATCCTTTGATTCTTTTGATTCATCATCTCAAGAGGAATTACAAGCATATATGCAAAATTGTTCAGATTCAGAAGATACATATTGTTCTTGTGGTGAATCTGAAGAATGCGCATGTCAGATGAATTATGATTCTAATTCAGAGTCATACAGTGATTCAAGTTCTGAGGAAATATTCTTCAAACCTCATAAAGAAAAAATTTTAATGGTTGCAACTGAAGAAGATGAGATAAAGGTATTATCTCAAATAGCAATGAAAGACGGGAAAATGAAGAACAGATTGACTGAAGCATTTATGGATCAACTCAGACCCAACTCTTCCAGGAACTCAGGTAGGAAGCCATTGTTTATTAATGCTTCTTTTGAAAGAAATACTAGATCTTTTCATAAACACCAAGAGAAGCTTGATAAGGTGTGTTCCCTCACCTTAGGGGAAGTGAGTAGAGAAATTCATTATAGTAATTTGAAATTTCTACTCTCAAGACCCAGATTTCTGAAATTAAGAAGGGAAAAAGAGTTATAGAAGAAGAAGAAGAATCTCATCACTGGAATACTACAGAACATTCTAGAAATTCAAATGTTGAGATTATTGAAGGAAAGAAGGATCCAGTTTATGGATTCCAGGAAATGAGGTTGCTAGCCATCTCCTACCAGCAACATCATGTTAAAATAAACATTTGTATCAAAGGACAAATGTTTGAGCTCACAGAACTCCTTGATTCAGGAGCTGATGTGAATATTCTGAACAAAAAAATCATACCAGCAAAATTTTGGATCTCTACAGAAAGAAAAGTTGTAGGATTGGGCAAGAAAACGCTCAATTATGAAGTTCCCAAAGCTTCTATCTGTTTTGAGCATCTGAAATTTGCCGTTGCAGATATTCCAGTAGACTGCATCCTAGGAAACATATTCCTAGCAGCTATTGAACCCCATGGATCAACAAGATTGAAAGGTAATAAAGCTGGTTATTTCATATATGTTCCCACTTCCACAGGAACGACAAAGAGGGTTGAGTTACCATACATCTCAAATCCTCGAATTTCTACAATGGTGCAGACTGTCCAAAACTTGGACAAAGCAGAAGCTAGATTGACAGATCTAAAAGATCTGAAATGCACACTCAAAGTGGAAGATCAGTTGAAAAATCCTCAAGTAAGAAGAAAAATTGAGAAATTGAAGAAGCAGATCGAATATGAATGTTGTTCTGAAGAACCAAATGCATTTTGGCACAGAAAGCAGCATACAATAGAGCTTCCATACAAAGAAGGCTACACAGGTAAGCCTTGAAAAAGCAAAGCCATCCCCATGAACAAAGAATACAGAGATCTCTGTGAAAAAGAGATCAAACAGCTTTTGGATAGAAAGCTCATCAGAGAATCCAACAGTCCTTGGAACTGTTATGGATTCTATGTGAACAAAAGGGCCGAACAAATCAGAGGCATACCCAGACTGGTAATAAACTTCAAACCTCTGAACTCTGTTCTTGCTGATGATACATATCCCATTCCTCATAAAGGAGATTTAATCAGCAGGATTGCTGGAGCTAAGATTTTTTCTAAGTTTGATTTGAAAGCAGGTTTCTGGCAAGTTGCTATTGCAGAAAAAGACAAGTTTAAAACTGCTTTCAGCATTCCAGCAGGCCACTACGAGTGGAATGTCATGCCTTTTGGGTTAAAAAATGCTCCATCAAAGTTTCAAAAGGTAATGGACAAGATTTTCAAGCCATATTTTGATTGGCTTATAGTTTATATTGATGATGTTCTCATATTTTCAAAGAACATTCAGGACCATTTCAAACATGTTTATACATTCAAACAATTGGTGAAACATAATGGTCTTGTTTTGAGCAAAAAGAAGATAGAAGTCTTCTAGACTACTATCAAGTTTCTTGGCCATACTATTTCCAATGGCCAAATATCTCTACAGAAACATGCCCTGGAATTTGCTGACAAATTCCCTGATATTATCACAGACAAGAATCAGTTGCAAAGATTCTTAGGATGTTTGAATTATGTTAGCAATTTTTATCAAGATTGTGCCAATGACAGGAGCTTGTTAAATAAGATGCTCAGGAAGAATCCTCCAGAATGGACAGAAGATCATACCAAGGTTGTCCAAAATATTAAAGCAGAGGTAAAAACTCCTCCCATATTATATGTCGCAGATGACCAGGCATTTAAGATTGTTGAAATGGATGCAAGTAATATTGGATGGGGAGGAGTCTTAAAGCAAAAGATTGGTGACATTGAACAAGTTGTTCAGTATGCATCTGGGACTTGGAATCTAGTTGAGCAGAATTACTCCACTATAGAAAAAGAAGTCAAGGTTGTGTGGAACTGCATCAGAAAATTTGATGTCTACCTGATAAATAAATAGTTCTTATTAAGAACTGATGCTTCAGCACTTCATAAAGTTTTAACAAAGGACATCAAAAAGCCTGGAGAAGCAAAGTTTGCCAGATGGCAAGCACTCTTTGCTAATTTCGACTTCCGGGTCGAACATATAAAAGGAGAACATAACAGTCTTCTGGATTTTCTCAGCAGGGAGTACATCCAGCCCCAAGATCATATCATGATTATAATCACTGAGTGGGACCAGGCCCAAAAGTAAGAAGTCCTTCGGACTATTCCTGACAACCAAGATTGGGAGGAATAAAAGAAAAATTGGAAGCCCACTTGGCAGCTAAGAAACACAAAAGTACTAGATGCCAATCTACAGCCGCATACAGATATCCAGCATCTCGTACCCAAAAGAAAAGTGTATCCAAAAGGCAGCAGATGGATACATGATATGATATATGAACATGCAAAAAGAGAAGCCAGATATGCAGAAGTAGCTTTACAGCAAGATTTCCATGATATATCTGGCATCTGGTACCATGGAGGAGCCCGTAGTGGAATATATGAGAAATATTTTTGCATACATCGTACCAGAAATCTATCATGGTCATGGCCTACCCACAATGCAGCCACATGGCCAAAAGGAGATCCAAAGATTATTTTTCCTGACACTGTTTATGATTTTGCAGGATATAAAAAGATGTGGTGGGACTTTCTTAATGTAGACGACAAAGAAGAAATGCATTATACTAAAGTTAAGTTTAGTACAATCGCATCATTCTAGAGAAACTAGCAAGCTGATTGGTTTAAACAATGGTGGATTGATTATGGGGTCAACAGAACAGCCATGGACCCAATTTATCATGAAAACTATTGTAGAAGGCATTGTGACATATGCTTTGAACAAAACATTGTAGAATGTTTTCACACTCCGTACAAAACTATTAAGGAAATGACCGTTGGAGAATGGACACCATTCCATGATATAAATAATTCCTTAAAAGAATATATGAGCAGTCATTATGAATGGTTAATCTTAACCAAGATTAAACATCAAATAATACTGGGAAAACCTATGATTGTCCGGCGAATCTTTACTAAAGCTTGGGACGAATTAATGTATAAGAGAGATAGATTCCCAGAAATCAAAGTATTCTGACGGTTCTCATGGGCTTATCCATAAAAGTATCCATAGTGTAATCATGTTGTCCAGTCACAAGGACTTAATTGTGGCCAGCTTTTCCTGTGAGCTTTGCTGTACAAAAAGCATCCACATTGTAGATCTTAGCTAATAATTTCTTGTGGGCTTTATCACATGAAAGCATCCACTTTGTAAATAAGTATAGACATCATATTTTCCGTAAGATTTACTTTTCCGAACTGGAATCTTTGTGTGGATGTCACTTCGGTGTTACCCAAAAGCAATGATTCCATCCAGTTGTCTGCTACAGGAATGTTTGTCCCCTCTCATTTGTTATAAATTGAGGGTAAGGCTCATTCTTGGGGCATTCGGAGTTGGAGTGTTTTAGAGTCTTAAAGAGTCCTAGAGATCTGAGAAGCCTGCGTATCAGTGTGCTCGGCACTAGTAAGAACATAAAGTGGCCAGATCTGTTAGCAGTAAGTCAAGTCTGTATATGAGTTGTGTCTGTATATTCTGAGGCAGAGTCTATTTGTTGCCAGGTAGCCTTCGGTGTTTCTTGTTCCTCTGTGAATAGCATAAATTCCGATAAATGCAACGATAGTCAATCTCTGATAAGTAATACTCTCTATAATCCATAGTATGTAATCCATCCTTGTTTCTGAATTAATAATATGAGTATACAATTCTGCATATGAATACCTCTGCGCATTTCTATTGTCTGCTGTGGTAGTAGTTGTCTTGCAATCTTCATTCGAAGTTCATCATGGGTTCGCCAAAGAATCGAAGGGACGCCAAACCATTGTTAGGCGAGCTAGCCGTTTTGTTGAGGTCGCAGAGCGTGAGAGATTTGAGTAGGTTCACACTGAGTTCACCACTGGTTCACCAGGAGTTGGTTCGCAAAAACAATCGAATAGACACAGTAAGGCCAAGAGTCAAAGCAAGCTTGTGACAGAAGCCCCTGCTGCTAAAATTGGTATCAAAGCCAGTAACGTCTGGTTCATAAGGTCGGTATTCTAAACTAATACTCATATAAAGATGGATTCATTCAGGAATTATGTTTCCTTCCGAGAACTATAAGACAGAGAGTCATCTGCAGAAGAGAATCCCCTTAGGGATATGTTTGCTTCAATTTCCAGTAGAGTCCTTAACCAAGTTGAACTTGAGTATGAAGAACCCCAGCCCTCTGCTCGCTGGCAATTACCTACAATCTCTGCACCAGAAGTCTATAGTGATTTGTCTATGTTTCATGTAAAAGTTGTTACTAGAATAAGTATTAAAGAGTCCACTAGTCAGATCCAAGAAAATGCTGATAGTATTCAGTCCATCCTGTTATTGAATCCCAAAGTCCTACAGGCTAAGGCTAAAATACTAAACACCTAATATTTACATCTAGGATGTATTAGAATTGGAATCAACCCCTTAACTCACCAAGGGTTAAATACTTTTGTGTTGGCAACTGTGCTCCTTTGTCGCATGGCCCTATCCAGTTTGACTGTTATCCAAACTTTTATGTTTATGTCTTTGATGAGACTATCAGTGATATCCTACAGTTGCAAATTCAGACCTCAGGGTTTGATATGAAACAGAAAAGACATAACATTGCAATACAGTTTAAAGGATGCTTCAGACATACAAATACATTATGGCCAGCCATCAAGCATGCTCCCAGCCGTCATTCAAAGTCTAGTGTTGTTATTCTTACTGATCTGAAGAATCAAAAAATAGAACACCAGACTATCATGTGGGAAGACCTCAACTTCCCTGAGCACTGGGTAGTGGCTAATCCCAAGCCTCATATTCCAAAAAGAATAACCTCTGCAGACATAAAAGAAAATCAGTCTTCTGCAATTTTGTCATTTCCCAGAAGATCTACCATTGATTATAGAGGTATTGAAAAAGCCTGTAATAGTTCCAAATACTATAAAGATCCTTCCATTGTTGATACTGCATCTTCCAGCTCCACTTCTTGTAAACATATCTCATTGTTTGAGTTTGCCCAGATAGTTAATTTCCATTCTTTAGAAGTAACATGTCCAGAATGTAAAGACGTTGTAAATTTATCATCACTTGCTGAGTCTGTCATTCATATAAATCACCATCCCAGAACTGGTGAAGCTCCTCCTTCTACTTCTGTTAATCCATGCCCTAATCCAAAATGTGTTGATATCCCGTTCCCACATGAGTCAGACTCTGACCATGTCCTCATGATGCATGAGATCATAACTCTTGAAGGAGAAGATCCTAGACTGACAAAAATGATGTGTCTAATGAGACCTACTAAAGCGAGATATGGTTTAGGATATCTTGAGCAAGAAAAAGGTGTCATTCCAGCTATTAGCGCTTGAAATTTCACCTCAGGCTGAGAAAGGTAAACTCCAAGGCAACATCAAACCACTTAGCCTCGTAGCTAGCCCTACGGGGCAGGAGAGGGCTCTCTCCGGTCTATCTCAGTAAAGATCTTCAATGGGCGAGATGACCAATAGGGAAACACTGATTTTAGGCTAGTAAACTGATCAAGAGGTTTAATTTGGGATTTTTAAAGTTTTGGTGGAAAATTGGGGAATGGCAATTTCGGGTGCAGGGATTGGACACAGTTTTCGCAGGGAGTTCTTTGGGGCGAGGTAGGAAACAGTATTGATGCCTTTGATAGAGATGGATGGATGAGAATGACCGATGAGGAGTTAAGGAGAGCAAGCAATAACCTTGAATTCCCCTTAAACAGTTGAAAACATTGATATTAAGCAAACTTAAAAGCAGAGCATGACAGTCATGAGTTCTACTTTAACACTTCATTTGCCTAATTTGCAGAAGGAAAAGTAAGGAAATGATTCACATAACACACTTACAAGTACAAATAGAAACACACCATCAATACATGTGACCACAAGAATCCCAAAAAGGACTGCAAAACCCTGGTCTTCCTTTGCCAAAAATTGCAGAGATACAGTGAATAATACAATAAGAGCTTCTCCCTCAAGAGTCCAACCATGAAAATGAGCAAGAGAGTACATAATATAGATCATCTAACATATTTCCCTGCCTCTAGGGGTCGACCTCACTATCCTAGGAGCTGTTTCAACCAATTCTAAACTAAGCACTGAAAACTAGGCAGTCAAAACAACTTGCCTCTATAAGCTAGGAAACCAGTTCATTCATTTAATTTTCACCTATCTCATGAATGAATCTTCTAGAAGAGATACATAAGTGTAAAAGTGTCATAAAATTACATCATTTACAACAAGGAGGATAAAAATCAACGCCAAAAAGTCAAACATAGTCAAAACTGCGTTTTGATGAGCTGTAGGCTGAAATCCTGAGCAATTTGCCTGATGGGTCGCGCGCCATTCCTGAACGGGTCACGCGCCTTTGAGAGCACTTTTGGGGCACTTCCAGGTGTCCAAATGGGGCAAGAGTAGGCTTGTTGGAAAGGTCTGGATGTCTAATTTCCAACCCAAGTGGAATTTCTGAATTTTGTGGTCATTTACCCCTCCAAAATTGCAATCTCCCAAGACTGTTTTCTGTGTGTCAAAAATGTGGCAGAAAGTCATTTTTTGCTTGTTTTTTGACTTTCTGGAGGCCCAAAACTTCATAAAATCTCTTGGCAATGGGTGAGCATGTGTAAATTTTCATGAAAAATCCAGAAATGCTGAGTTTTTTGAAAATAGAGTTTCCAAGTGAAAGGGTCGCGCAGGGGGTGAGACCCGTCAAGCGGAAAAACCTGTTTTTTGCCTTAAAAACCAAAAATCACCCAAAATGCTCAAAATTTCTTGGAATCTGTGCTGGGGCTGAGCTATTTAGTGCCATGCTCCTTCAAGGAAGCCTCGGCCAAGATGTGGAGGGGATCGGGCCCTTTCCTTTGTTTTAGTGCTTTGGTTAACCGCCCTTAGATCACCTTCATTTTTGCCTTGCATACGTGCATTCGTGCCCAATAGTGATTTTTCATATTCCTGAGCAAGTCCTTATCTTGGTTGGCCTTGGCCAGCAACCTCTCCAAATGAGCATTGACCTGGAGAAGCTCACGGTCATCACTTTGCTCATGGTCGGTTTCGGTTTCTGACATGGTTTCAAGAGCAAAGTGGCTGAAATGTACTGCTGTTTCTGCTTTGAAAACTGCTGATTAAAATGTTGTTTCAAGGGGACAAGGAGCACGAGGGAAATGTTAGGGAAGGGATACTTTAAAGGGAAATTGGGAATAATAATGAAACAGGGAGTTTTAGGGGAAAAATCATTGCATATACATCATTATACAATTTTACTTACAAGGATGTTATGGGAGGTAGGGTTAGGGTTTTAATTTTTTGATTTCTTAGGGAGAGGGGTAGGGTTTAAGGCTCTTAGCAAATTTGGAAGGGAAATTTAAATAAAATGATAAGGAATATGTAATGGGAGGTGGACAATAGGAAAGAAAAGGGATAACTCAAAACAACATAATAAACCCTAGCAATTTTGACAACTTCAAGCCCAAAAGCACAATGGAGACTTTTACTTGCAAATGAAGACCTTTACAAATACAATCATGACCTTCTTGAACTGTAGCAAGCAATAATTTTTTATGATGGAGGGCCTACCTTGCAAAATTTGGCAATTTGTGGTTCCTTGGCAAGTTTGCTGGCGGTTTTGGCAGAGAGAGTGCTGATGGGTCGCGCGCCTCACCCAACGATCATGCGCCTTCAATGGGTCGCGCGCGTTATAACTTAACACTGGCACAGGGCGCCTGACGGGTCGCGCGCCTGACGGGTCGCGCGCCTCCAATGGGTCGCGCGCGTTATAACTTAACACTGGCACAGGGCGCCTGACGGGTCGCGCGCCTGACGGGTCGCGCGCCTCCAACGGGTCACGCGCCTGGTTCAACGGGTCGCGCGCCTTCCCAACTCACACAATTCGCTCAAACTCTCTTGGAAACAATTGCTCTATCACTTGAATGCACAATGAGGCTTGATGGAGGGAGATTAGGGCTTTTATAGCCTTGTTTGAATTAATTTCATGTCATAACCCACTTTATAATGTTTTTCCATGACACTTTATAAACTTGACTTTTTTGGTTTCCTTTTGTCCTGAAATTGATTGATTTGATGCTTTTCTTTGATAATTTTTGCAGGGATAGCATCTGAGGGATCTTGACAAGGGAGCCAGGGTTACATGCTGTCCTTTGAATCATTTTGAATTTTTACAATTTTTACAAAATTTTGAGAAATGACCTTGGCAAATTTTGAGAAATGATCTTGGCTTTAAAAACAGGGCTTTTAAATCCAAGGTGAAAATTAACTGTACAAGATGAAATTTTTCGAAGAAACATTTTGAAAATCATCCCTCTGGCTTGCTGGGCACTTATTGACCTTCAGAGACATGACCTTGAAGATAAATTTGACCTAAACCCTAGACCTAGAAATTTTGACCTCAAGACAAGACAAATAACCTTGAAAAAGTTTAATGACTGAAACAACTTGATCCAGCAGTGCCAAGAGGGGAATAAAGACACCAGCTCCTCCATCAGGGTTATGGCATGCCTAATGGAATGCAATAAGATGACATTGATGAGACACCTACTTATGCAAATGCAAAGAGCTTTGATCGCTGATGGAGGGCTACTAGACCGACTCTAACACCAGCTTGCAGATTTGGTCCTATTCCGAGTGACTGCAAGAAACCTTCAATCATGGAAATGCATAAATTCTTCACTCTTAGGTCTGGATGTCTAAAAACAGAAGTGCCTGCCAAATGGATGAAAGCCGTGATAAATTGGGATTTATTTACTTATCCAAAAGCAGAGCAGTTTGATAGAAGTTATACTCCTGAAGAAAAGAAAAAGTTGGCTAAATATTGGAAACATTACATGGAAATCAATAATTCATGGATTTCTTTTTATGAATGGAAAAATGATGTTTCCCCGACAATGGTATTAACTGGTTCATCTTCTTCTTCATCTGTCAAACATGCATGGACTGCTTTAGATGGCAGCATAATAGAAACCCCATCTACTTTTCCTCCATACAATGGAATTATTATTGGAGAAAATCATAATGCAGCCAAAGTTATTCCTTTAGTGCAAAAGGATGATAATTCTTTAGGCATTGATGGGAGAATCCAGAAGGCAAGTGAACAACTTAACTGGACCAATACAGCTATTAAGGGTCTGGAAATAAATGTTGCAAAATCAACAGAAATCAAAGAACAGTTTGATACTATTCAAGTGTCAATAAATGAGGTCAATAGAAACCTCAATGATGTACAGTATGCCTCTTCAGTAGTTCGTTCATATGCTAAAGAATCTTTATCTAAGATAGAAGGAGTAGAAGATAAATTAGTAGATCATCTTGATACTACTAAAACTCTCATATCTGGTTTAGCTGATAAAGTTGAAAAAATCAGTTTGTCAAAAACAGAAAAACCAGTTCCTACTTCCTTTTTGTACAAAAGAAATATAAAGATTCAGGATCCTGTTAAGCCAGTAAACAGGTTTCCAGCACTGTTCCCAAAAGAAGTAGCCACATCTTCAGAATCAGAGGCTACAGAAAAGATCACTATTGCTTCCTTGTTTAAGGAAGGAGAAGAAGATAACTATTATTCTTTCTACAGTTACTTTAGTGTTCCTTTGGTAATAATTTGCTCCAATTCGGTTAGTTATCGACTACAGTGATTAGACCAATGTCTAACCCTTGTTATACAAAGTGGCCCTTTTCTTTTTGTACGCTAACAACCTCATGTGAAAACCCCTTAAATTTTATCACATCCATTGATTTCTTATATGAGTTATTTATTCTATTTGTGTTGGTTCGAATAATGGTGATTCAGAACCAGTTCACAGTTCTTCCTTTTAGAGTAAGATTACTATCTTTGTGGAAAGGAAGGAAACTATGAGGGTATTGGAACCTCTATTCCTTGGTTTCCTTTGTAACCCATCTAGGTTTTAGTCTTATATTCAACCACGAAAATGGTTATGTTGTATTTCTTTGGTTTTTATCAAGGTTTGGGGTTTCTCAAACCCTAGATTCCAATTAATAATAGTGGGTTTCAGCTATTTTATTTATAACTTAGTATAGTTACACAAGGGTAATCCTATGTTGCATTCTTTTTTGTAATTATATTTTAAATGCTAATGGTCAGGGTTTATACCCTTTTTACTCTAATGTTAGTTTAGTTAAGTTAGATAACAAAAAACGTACTCGACTTGTTTTATTGTCTATATAGGATTTTTTTTTGCTTGCATTTTCCTTCTCTGTTACGTACAGAGTTTAACTCATTCTCTTTGCATAAATTATAACCTTGTAATTATTGGTTTTACAATAATTTCCACTTGAATCATAATAGTATGGGTTCAATTTTGTTTTGCATGTAACCCTACTGTTTTTCTTTAGAAAAATAATCTCTTTCTATACATAATAACTTATTCATTTTACTCTTCTATAGGTGGAAGGAGAAATTGGATTTCTATAAATTATTCTTAGGTTACTTTTATAACCCTCTTCGCATTTGTTTTATTATTACTAAATTTCCTTTGTACCTTCTATCCAATTTATGGTTACTAACCATTAGTCTCGTATATGTTTACTCCAGGTACTGGTTCCACTTTCAAACAAAGTGTTTTTCCTTTTATGTTTCTAAGGTGTTCGGATTCTTCAACTCACACAGAGTTTGTTCACTCCACAAAGTCAGACATCTTGCTCCTGGTTCATGTGTTCGTGATTCCTCTACGAGACTTCTTAACTCTGATGTATAATTTATTTTTATTAAGTTATATATAATTTCTTCCTAAATTGGAAGTCATTCAAAGGCTTAAAGTCTCTATTGTAATAAAAAAAAATATTTGTTTAACTGTTGTCTTGTTAAGGGTTATTAATGACCCTTTGACATTGTTGGGTTGTGTTATCTTCTTTCCACGACTACCCCATGTGCGGGGGGTCATGGGGGGCAGCAACCCCCCCATACGTTGCGGCAGGCGTTGCCAGGGGGTCACAGGGGGCTGGTTACCCTCCCTGTTGGGGGGTATGTAGAGGGGCAGTAGCCCCCCTGCACGAGGTCTGGGACAACGCCCTCGGAAAAAAATATTTGGACCCTATATTAGGTGGGCGAACCTACCTATGGTTTTGTACATGGATTTCGCACATGGTTTTGGGCATGATGGTTTTTTGTCCATGGTATTTTGTAGATCCGGTCAAGGGAACTATGGTTATGTTATAATCCAGGGTTAATGGATTGGGGTTTATGTATGCTTCGGAGTGTATATATATGTATTGTAACATTGAAAGGAATATAATGAAAAATCAATCTGGTAGTCCCGGTTTTGGAATCTAGGGGAAAATCGTTGTGTATATATGTTTTATGTTTTATGCTCTACCATTGTTTATTTTCTGTTTTTAGAATTCATATGCAGGTAATTTTTGTATGAGATTAAAACCTACATTTGGTATCAGAGTTGTTTTGGCTTCAAGGGGATGCCTTTGCTGCTGAGGGGTTTTTGCTCGGGCCTGTGGTAGACCCTTTTCAGTGGGATATCTGCGGGATCAATTCTTGTGGTGAAAGAAGATGGCGACCAATGGAAAGATAGAGATCGATAAATTTAATGGTCATAGTTTTGAGTTGTGAAAATGAAGATGGAGGATTTGCCAGTGGATAAAGATCAATGGATCGCGGTAGATCCGAGTAATAAACCAACAGTAATGTCAGCTGAAGATTGGGCGAAGTTGGATCAAAAGGAAAAGAGCACAATATGATTGTGTGTCTCAGATTCAGTATTGCTGAATGTATCAGGGGAAGCTTCGATGAAGGATTTGTGGGAAAATTTAGGGACTTTGTACTAATCTAAGTCTCTAGTGAATAAACTATTCCTACGGAAAAAGTTGCATAACCTGAGGATGAGAGATGGAGACTCAGTGACAGAGCATCTGAACACATTTAACGCTATGGTAAGTCAGTTATTATCTATTAATATTAAAATTTCATATGAAGATAAATGCATCAGTTTGTTATGTTCTCTACCAGATTCGTGGGATAGTCTGCTTGTTGCAATATGTAGCAATGCAACTGCCTTGCAGTTTGATGAAATAGTCTCATCCTTGTTATTGGAGGAGATGAGATGGAAAAATATGGAGGGCCAAAATGGTGATGCCTTTTTTGTATGAGGACAGTACTAGAACAGAAACAAAAATATGTCCTCGAGTGGGAGATATAAATCTAGAGGGGGATCTAATCTCCAAGAAAACCTGTAAAGGTGTGTTGGAAATGCGAAAAGGAAGGGCACTTCAAAAGGTACTGTAAATCTAAAGCTCCTGAGAAAGGAAAGGGATCTGATGATGCTCCTTCTGCAAAGGCGAAAGCCACCTCAGATGAAGGTGGGGATGTGTACTTGGCTTCTTCTTCAAGTACACATGTAGATCATGAGGCATGATTGATTGACTTAAGTGCATCCTTTCACTTCACTCCCCATAGAGAGTAGTTCCACGAGTATGAGAAATATTATGGTGGTGGTCTTCTTAGCGGATGACAGGAAGGCTAGAATCATTGGTCGCAGAAAATTCAAGTTGAAGTTGCGAGATGGAAGGATTAGAACACTTCCGAGTCTTCTGCATATTCTTGCATTGGCCAGAAATCTTATTTCTGTAAGCAACCTGGATGAGACGGGTGTAAAAACAGTGTTTGAGAAAGATACTTGCAAGATGGTTTGGGGAGCATTGGTATTGATGCGGGGAGTTCGGATTGGAACTTTGTACAAGCTTCAAGGTAGCACTCTTATTGATGGGTGCAATGGTTCTGGGGTTTCTGAAAGTGGAGCAGAAAAATCTAATGGTCTCTAGAGAAAAGACCATGTTATGGCATCAAAGGCTTGGACATATTGGAGAGAAGGGCCTTTGAATAATTCATGGTAGAAGGTATGTCTAATAACTCTCTGGATTTTTATTTCTATGAAATTTTGTATATGGGAAGAAGAATCAGGTGAGTTTCCCCTCTGGTGGTAAGAGGGTGAAACAGATATTAGAGCTTGTGCATAGTGATGTGTTTGGACCTATGTCGGTTCCATCACTGGGAAAGTCTGTTTACTATGTATCATTTATAGATGAATTCTCAAGAAATGCATGGATATATTTCCTCAGGAAGAAATCTGAAGTCTTTGACAGGTTTAAAGAATCTAAGGCTCTCGTGGAAAACCAGACAGAGAAGAAGACAAAGGTGTTGAGGACAGAGAACAGTGGAGAGTTTTGCAAGAAGAAATTTGAAGAGTTTTGTAAGGTGTGGTATAGCACGAAAGAAGACTACTCCATACACACTTGAGAAAAAATGAGTTGCAGAAAGAACGAACAAGACATTGATGGAAAGGGCAAGAAGCATGCGCAGTGGTGTCAGGTTAGGACAAGAATTCTGGACAGAGGTGGTGGAGACCGCATGTTACCTGGTCAACATATCACCTTCATCAACGTTGGAGGATAAGACTTCACAAGAGGTATGGACTGGTAAGAAATCTTCTCTTTCACTTCTGAGGGTATTTGGATGTGATGCATATGTACATGTTCCAAAGGATAAAAGAACAAAGTTGGATAGTCAATCTGAAAAATTCATCTTTATTGGGTATAGGGATGGTTTAAAATGTTATAAGCTTTGGAACCCAGAAACAAGGAAGGTTGTGTCACTACAACAAAACAGGAAATTTGTGCCAAATTTAGCACCAAATTTTAGTGCATTTTTTTCTCAATTAGGATGAGTAGTCTAGCGCTAAATCTAGCTCTATTGTACAATTTTTAAAGCGTCCTTTTTTGCACCAAATTTTGCATCCTTTTTTATGCCAAATTTTGCATCATATTTTGCACCAACATTTGCATTTGGTATTACAACAGGTTTTGCTTCTAGTTTTGTGCCATTTTTTGCATCTATTTTTACTTCCTGTTTTGTGCCATTCTTTGCTTCTAGTTTTGTGTCGTAATTTGCATCGAGTTTTACACCATCTTTTGCATCTGATTTAGTGCCTTTTTTGTATCCAGTTTGTGCCAGTTTTTGCATCTAGTCTTATGCCATTTTTTGCTTCTAATTTTGTACTTATTTTTACATCTATTTTTGTGCCAGTTTTTCTGCCTTTTTTACAGCATCTTTTGCATCCATTTTTGCACCATTTTGCATCCACTTTTGCATTTTATTTGTATCCATTTTTTGCATCCTATTTTGCACCATATTTTGCATCATTTGTTGCATCCAATTTAGCATCATTTTTAACACCATTTCTTACTTCCAATTTTGCATCCTTTTGAGCATCTAAATTTGCATCCTATGTTTAACCATGTGTTGTGTCCACCTTTTCATCCCATTTTGTGTCTAATGTTACGTTCAATTTTGAACCATTTTTTCCGTCTACTTTTTCATTTGTTTTTGCACCAAGTTTGGAATCATTTATTGCACTTCATTTTGCATCCAATGTTGCATCTCAATTTGCATCCAAATTTGATCCATTTTTATGCCCATTTTTGCACCATTTTTTCTACTTTTGTATCCAATTTCGCACCATTTTTTATGTCCAATTTTGCATCCTTTTTGGTGTCTAATTTTGCATCCTTTTTGGCATCCAAATTTGCATCATTTTTCCTGCCACATTTTGTGTCCACATTTGCATCTCATTTTGCACCTAGATTTTAGTTTGAATTTTCATCTATTTATGCATCATTTTTGGCATCCTTGGTTTCACCCTGTTTTAGTCCCATTTTGCATCTTGTTTTGCGTCTTTTCTTACATCATTTTTGCACCCAATTTTTCATCCAAATTTTACACCATTCTTTGCATCCTCATTTTGGTTTCCATTTTTTCATCCTTGTTTGCACCCAATTTGGTATCCTTTTATGTGCCCTATTGTTTTCCCTTCTTTGTGTCTAGTGTTGCACCCTTTTTTAATTCTACTTTAAAACCCTTTTTGTCTCATTGTTTGCATCTTTTTTTGATGGCTAGTTTAACATCTAATTCTACTCCCCATTTTGCATCCATGGTTACATCCAATTTTGGCTTCTTGTTTACAGTTTTACTGCGATTTCCATTTATGACCCCCTTGATGGGTTCATTTTACTAATTTCAATTACATAGTGAAATATATTACAGTTTCTAAATATCATTTTGTTGTAGGATTTAATGCACGGTTAGATGAACATAAAACTACAATTTCTAAATATCATTTTGTTGTAGGATTTAATGCACTGTTAGATGAACATAAAACCCTCTCAGTTTATCCCAAAAACCTAGGACAGACCGATTAAGAGAAAGGTTGTTCTAAGGATTAGGATTCTTAGTAGATCAAGTTGTGGAGTATATATTAAGGAAAAGAGAAGGAATTCTTGTGAGTTCTTGCATGCAAGTCTTGTTGGAGTTTTTAGTGTAGTTGGGAAGCACTCCTAGCTAGCTCCAAAGCTTGGTCCTACACATAAGATAGAGAATAAAGCAACTTTCACAACATAATATCTTGATAATCGAAACTATCAGAAACATATAAATATTACTGAATAAATAAACATAAACCAAAATTCCATACATTCATTAGTTAAATAGAATAAGTAAACAATGAATAGCAGCATATGGAAGGAAGAAAAATTGATCTATATTAATAAAGGAGTTGGAGGAAAGTTACAACCATCAGATGCAGTTGCAGCAAAACCTCCCCCAACTCCTAGCTCCAAAAATATTCATCTCAAGATAGATCTCAGCAGCATGACAATACAAGAATTCACATCCTTTTCTCAATGGCCAATCCTCCAATATATAGGAAAGTGAAGGCTATGAATATTTCCCAAATTCTTCATTAGTTCAATTTGGGCAAAAGATTCTGGGTGAATAATGATTCCTCATAAAAATAGCATTTTCTGCTTTTTAGATGCTTTTATGCTTAGGAAAAAGCTTCCCCATGCTTTATGGCTCTTTCCTGATTTTGTATGCTTTTCTTTTTTAGGAAAAAGCTAAATACGAGGATAAATAGATCACATTCCACCATATGAGTTTCCAAAAGTGAACAAGGGTTTCAAATTCTAGTTACCTCGAGTTTTTTTCCTCATGACTAAGTGAGAATTTTGGTAACAAAATTTAGATGAAGGGGACAACTTGTTATAGACTAGGATAATGTGGTCTTCATAGTACATACCTTGTATTATAGTCTTATATAGTCTATGAGTAAGGGGTATTTCAACCAACAACATAGTGTTCTCCTCCAAGATGATGAGGAGGTATTTTCATGTATAACACATTTAAGAAGATATCACAATTCAAATTGATAACTTAATATTTGCAAACAAATACAAGGGTAATTGACAACAATCATCAAAAAGATAGTAATATCCTCATATATAACAATTCTCCATAATAAAAAAATGACAATTTTCAATATACATATATAATTACTAAATCAACACTTATCGAAGATATCATTATTCCAAGGTAAATTCACAACATTACATCCAAAAATAGTAATATCATCATACATAATGATTCTCCATTAAAAACCATTGACAGTTTTCAACACATATCTAAAGTAACAAGATAATACAATAATATCCTCATCATCCTTAATCAAATCAACTAAAATTCAAATGTTTGATTATCAGATCAATATATTTCGTGAACACCATTATTCTAAGGTAAATTCACAACATCCATTAAAAGATAGTAATATCATCATCCATAATAATTCTCTATCAAAATAATGTTGATAATTTTCAATCTATAGATAAAATAACAAGATAAAAATGATAATATCATCATCATATTTAATCAAATCAACTAAAAGTCAATGTTTGATTACCAAATAAAAATGTTTCATAGATATCATTATTCTAAGGTAAATTCACAACATCCATAAAAAAAATAGGAATCTCATCATACACAATAATTCTTCATTAAAAAAATGTAAACATTTTTCAACATATTCATAAGGTAATAACATAGTACCAATAGTATCATCGTCATTATTTGAATCAACTAAAATTCAAATGTATGATTACCATATTAAGACATCCCAGCTAAATATAAAAAATAACGCATGGTGTTAGCCTCCTATTGCAATAGGTTTCATATTTCATGATTGACTATTTTACATGCCAAATATGTCATCTTTTCATGCTCAAGGTTCCATATTTCCAAGAAGTTCCATTTTGAAGAATCATACCATTTTTGAAGAGTTTTACAGTTAAGGGAAAGCCAAACAGCTTAATCTTGGCTCCCCTAGGTTTAAATTGCTTGTTTTAGAAGATAGAGAATGAATATCTGTCCAAACAACTTAAGCTTGGCAGATGAGTAGCTAGGTAGAGAAATGAAGGAGCCCAACTGCTTAATCTGGGCCTTTGGAAGAGATAAGGGTACATTTAGATAGGAGGGCAGTCAAAAGAAAAGAGGATAATCAGGGTTTGCAAGTCTAAGTGCACCCATTCAGAAGCATAAAAAATGTTAGGTGTATTAGGCTGGGTAGGTAGTTTGAGGTTGCAGAAGGCAAGGTTTTGTTCACATGATGTACTGTCAATTACAGCTTGTCTCATCAATGAAAGAAATGCCAAAGCAGTTGTTTGATGGCAGAATTATGGAAGCATGTCTAACTCCCTTTCACCCCCCCCCCACACAAAGTTTCTCACTAATATCCCCTGAAAGACCTTGGGATCCGCCCAACCAGTCTTTTTATCACTTCATTTTTTGTAAAATACTAAGTCAAGCTTTGACTTTCTTCAATGAAAAGAAGCCACATTTCTTGTGTAAAGATCATTTCTCCATATTCCATTCAGTACTATGCCTAAGTTTCATTTCGTAAACTTAGCTTCATGCCCCTACACTTTCACTTCACAAGGTCATATTAACTCCTAACTCTATTATCTAGCTCCCTAGATCATTTCCTTATCCCCGATTATACAAAAAATTATATAAAACCCAAAAATAATACATATTCCCATCCCCTGGAACTATAGCCCTATAACATCAGTTTGGGGAAATGCTAAGTTCATTTGGGGCTTGGCATTAGCCTTTCTGCGTTCAAAACTGGGATTGATTTAGCATTTGGTTAAATTAATAACCACCGGTGCCCACTTACAAACCCATAAAACCCATATTACCCAAAGTCTAAACCCCCGCAGCATTGTATAAATATTCGAATATTCAGGCGGGTTCCATATGTTAACAGCCCACCAGCTCGCAGTTCCGTCCACCGTCGGATCGGACCCTCCCCATCCGATGGCCCTCGGTGGATTTCGGGGCGCCCCCGACATTCGACAGTTAGCTTCTGATAGCGTAGCGGTTTCTCCGCCGTACAGAAGACAGGTGTCCCGTTTTGATTGTATCGGGCGAGCTCTGACAAATACCGCCCCCGTACAGAAGGCAGTCCGATAAAACCACAAACCACCTTCTGTCTCTCCGCCCTTGACGTCAGCGCCACGTCGTCGCTCACGTCACCTCCGCGTCAACCCGCTGCTGCTCCGTGTCACCGCCAACTCATCAGTTAGTGTCCCTACACCGCCTTATGTCCTGTGCCACATCGTCTCACTGACGTCACTGCCACATCACCCTGCCGTACTGCCATGTCATCCGCCACCTGTCCTCCGCTGACGTCACTGCCACATCACCCTGCCGTACCCGGGACCCACCGATGACGTCATGCTGACGTCATCACAGAAAAGGTGCAAAGGGCGAGAATCACGTCAAAGAATGCCTGAAACGAGAAACAGAGGCAGTTTTCAATGCGCGATTAGCGCTAATCGCGCATCGCTAAGAAAAATTACTCAAAAAGGAGAGCTTCCTATTGCTCGGCTACCTGCAAAACCCAAAAATTTGCAAGAGGCAACGCTGGAAACAGAGAACTAAGAAAAGACAGCAGGCAGAGGGAGTCAAGATATGACTACGACAATTTTATAAAAAGGCCAAGTATGCATACCGAAAGCAGGATAACAAAGTCGTGACTCAGCAAAGCACCAGGGCAGCAGGCCCAAAAAACGCAAATTAAAAGCACAGCCTCAGCCGACTCAGTTGATCCCAAAAGTCTAAATTCTCTGACAGAACGGATAGCTAATACCCTAAATATCTACTACATCATTTACTCTTTCATCTACTATTCCTCAAGAGTTGGTAAAGAAGTTATGAGTTATTAACTCATCAACTAGATATTTTGTAACTCATTTTTTGTATATATACCGCCCCAAAGAACATATTTGGGGTTGGTCGTTAGTGATTTTCTCTCTAAGACACTGTGTTGTAAATTTTCAGACTGTCTAATACAAATGGCTGGGAAAGTTCATGGCCTCTACACTGTTTGGATGTGAAAGTGATGATCTGTGTTATGCTACAGAATTCCTGTGTCGTTTAACGGAACAATAAGTTTTCCTAAACCATGTTTTGTCTTTTCTTTGTTTACAAAATTCATGTATATGTCTCATAATCTCAAAAGCAGAGAAGAAGAATAGCTCAGGACTTGTTTAAATACACCCTCTGCTCAATCCCCGTTTCTACTTATGTTTTCTTCGGAATTGGTCATAAATATGAATTCTTAATTGCTCATGTTTGCACTAATCCTCTCATTATGAATGCTATTTAGGAATTCTTAATTGCTCCTAGATAATATTCTCACACTTTCCCTCTATCAGCATAGTGAAAGATTCTTGACTGCCTTTCATTCCCTGATTTCATGCCATCATATCTCAAATTTCAAGGATTGTTCCATAGATGCCTGTCTGGCTCTGTAGCATTACATTTTCCCATGAAACACTTACAGCAGTACACCACCATTGACTCCATTTCCCAATAGTTTAGACTGTTCTGAGAATGCATCCCAACTCTGCTTGAAAACATCATCCTTCCCACTAAAATAAAAACAAAACCCATATACACCATAACTAGCCTAAAATCAACCCAAAACAAAGCTAAATTTTAAAGAGAGAGCCCTCTCTGACTGCAGGTAGGCTAGGACCTGCAGCCCAAAGATTGGTTTGTGGTTACCTCGGCCGTATCCCTTAAGGAGCCAAGGGACAACCTGAGTGATAACATCATTGGCGACTCCACTGGGGACCTTATTCAGAAAATTCCAAAAAAACAAGTTAGAAGCTGGCTCCCAAGAAGAAAACACGTAATACTAGGTCAAATCCAGACCCAAATCCACCAGCTGTTTTTGAAAATCCCAATTTAATCTCTAGAAACCTTAGCAAACAAAAACAAGAAGAGTTTGCTGATTCTAGTCCTGAAACAGTTCAGCCAAGCTGTTTTCCAACCCCTGTTAAAGTTTTGTTTCATTCAACCCCTACTTCCCCTTGTTCGTCATCCACCTCTCCAAGCACCTTTTCCACACCTCCATTCACTGCGCATACTACCACTACCACCATTGTTATTACAGTTGTTCCAGTCGTTCCACTTATCCCTGTAAATATGGCTAACAGATATGCACCTTTATAGTTACCTGCAAATCCAGGGGCTATGCCTCAGGATTATCAAACCAAAATCACATATTTTGATAGTACTGGTTCTGGCACAGCCCTGCAACATACCAAGAAAATGCAGGACTATTTTGAGAGTTATGAAATAGATGATGATAGTGTCAGAATGAAGATTTTTGTCCAAAGTTTAACAGGAGATGTAAGGCCCTGGCTTAGAGCTCTTCCTGCAAATTCCATAGCTGACCCAGAGGCCCTTTACCAAACATTTCTTAACAAATGGGAGAAGAAGAAGGACCCTCTGCACATATTATCCGAGTATGACACTATCAAAAGAGGCCCTCAAGAAGTTGTCTTAGACTATTGTGCCAGGTTTAACAATGTTTACAACGCTATTCCACAAAACCTTAGACCTCCACCTGATCTTGCTTTATACAAATTCCCTGATGGATTTGATTCAGACATGGCTTATCAGTTAAGGGAAAGAACCCCTCAAACCTTAGTAGACATGCAGAATGTAGCTGTTAGTGTGGAGGCAAATCTGATTTCCAAGCGAAATAGAGCAAGAGCTGAGAGAAGAACCACTTTTAAAGATGAACCTTCAACCCTTGAGCAAAAATTGGACATAATCATCAAAGGTATGGACAACTTTGAAAATAGAATGGGAACTATTGAAAGAAAAGCCTCATGGGAAGGACAACAAAACAATCCTATCAGAAATCCAAACTTTAGAAAAAATCAGAACCCAAACGTTGGAAGGGCAAGTCCTGACCATGATATAAGACCTCCTTTTCATGAAAACTATGTTGTAGCATCCACATCTAGTGAGCAGATAGGGGACCCTCACATAAACTTGATGGGCTTGAAGAGTGAACAACAAGTATTTCTAACCCAAGAAGACCAAGATGACCATGATATAAATCAATTTCAAACCAAGTCTGGAGAGTCATTTGACTTCAAACAAGGCTATGATTCAGTTGTCTACGAAGTCCATAAACAATACAAATTGAGAACAAGAACCATTGATGTGTCTGATCCCATCAAGCCAAAGGATGCCAAGCAGCCTAAGAAAGTAAAAGACAAGGCCGCTATCACAGAACCTGCTGATAAAACAAACCCAAAATTAAAAGAAGTGACCATAGAGGATGTATCTGACATGCAGCCCTCTAATAACCAGCCTTTTGTATCCTTTCCCTCAAAAGACAATGTAAATAGCACTCCTCAAAGCCTTCCCAAAACAGAACAATCTCAAGAAATCACTGATAACGAAGAGAAGATCACTGAAGATACAATTGAAAAGGGAAAATCTGCCAGTCACAATACTAAAACACAGTCAGAAAAACCTTTTGATTTAGAAGCAGAAATTGGTAAATTAAAGATATCTATTCCTCTCTCTGAGCTTGCCAAACATGATGTGTACAGACAGCAAATCAAAAGATCACTGCAAATGCCAGAGAACATGGATGATGTTAATGTCTTAGATGATCAACCTGAATTACTTTTTGGTCCTGAAGTCAATGGTAAATCAAGACATGGAATTGTTCTACCCTTTTATGTCAGTTTGCACATTCATGATAAAGTGTTGCACAATGCTATGTTTGATTCAGGTGCTTCACACAATCTAATGCCCAAAGTTGTAATGGAGAAGCTAAACCTTGATGTCACTAGACCCTACAAAGACTTATTCTCATTTGATTCTAGTCAGGTCAAGTGTTTAGGCTTAATCAAAGACCTTTGTGTGTCTTTAGTCCATTATCCCAACAAAACGATCCTAATGGACATGGTGGTTGCTGACATTCCACCAAAGTATGGCATGCTCTTATCAAGATCTTGGGGAGCAAAACTCCAAGGATCTCTCCAACTAGACCTCTCCTATGCCACTATTTCAGTCTTTGGGCAACCAAAGAGACTGTATAGAGAAACACTGATGAAGTATGTGGTAAGTAGTGAGGAAAAACCCCAAAACTTTCCCATTTACTCGATCCATTCTGATATGGATTCCTTTATATTGTTCAATGATGATAGCTGCCCTCCCACTGATGAGAAGCCTTTGCCTTTAGAACAAGAAACATGCATCAATCAAGAGTCGGTTGCCTATACCCGTGAAACTGTTAAAACAATTAGTACAACCAGCATACAAGAAGAACCACATGAAGCACAAAACCTAGGTCCGCCCAATCCTAAAATGACTGAAACTCTTAATACTAACCACAAGCAAGAAATCACATGGTATTTAGAGTTTGATGGTTCTGTTAATAAGCTAGGAGCAGGGGCAGGAATATGGATTCACAATACACATAACAGCCATGCAGAGGTTCATGCTTACAGACTAAACTTCAAATGCACCAACAACATGGCAGAGTATGAGGCTCTCCTTTTAGGCCTTAAACTTCTCATAGCTCTAGGAGCTGCAAAAGTGTCCATTCTAGGTGACTCCAATTTGATCATTCAACAGATGAAAGGTAACTTTGTTACTAATGAAAATCGGCTAAGAGCTTATAGGTCTGCTACCACAGAAATACTCAATTCCTTCACCGAATCCAAGCTTGCTAAGATTTCTAGAAGCAATAACATGTATGCTCATAATCTAGCTACTTTTGCTAGCACTTGCAAGCTTCCCTTTGAGCCCAATCACCACTTTACTACTGAGATAAAGCACAGGCCTGCTGTCCCTAACAATATCAATGATTGGCAAGTATTTGAGGATGATGCTCAAATCAACAATTTTCTTACCTTACAGCAAGAATTCTCAAGCTTAAACATTGATGAAGATGCCATGGATGACCCACAACAGCAAATGAGCCAAAATGAGCAAACTATAACAGCTGAAGCAGCAAATCAAATGCTGCACCTAACCATTTTTGATGAGAAAAACATGCAAGAGCTGAAGCAAATGCATTTAGATGAAATAGTTGAAGCAGAGGCCGAAGTGATTGATTTAAAAGACAATTTTCTACTTGCTGGCCTCACTCAATTAGAAGACATATTTAATTCAAACGATGTCCCCAAAAATCCAAAGATGCAGCCCTTAAACGCTGTTGTGGAAGACTATAATATTGGGACAGCAGAGAAGCCCAAAATGATTAAACTGCCCAAGTCTTTGCCTCCCAATCAAAAACCAAAATATGTTGATTTATTTAAAGAGTTTCAAGATGTATTTTCCTGGAGTTATGAGGACCTTAAGTCCTATGACACCTCTGTTATTCAACATACCATTCCATTAAAGCCAAATCAAAAGCCCTTCAAACAGAAACTAAGGAGAATCAATCCTGTGCTTCTCCCTTTGATTGAGAAAGAAGTGAAAAGAATGTTTGAGGCTGGTATCATAGCACCCATTAGATTTTCAGAATGGGTATCCAATCTTGTTCCCACAAGGAAGAAAACAGGGGAGATTAGACTATGTGTGGACTTAAGAAATCTAAACCAAGTCTCCCTTAAAGATCACTACCCACTGTCAAAATGGACCACATTCTACAAAGAGTAGTGGGGTCTTCAAGAATTTCTTTGCTAGATGGCTTTTCAGGTTTTAATCAAATACTTGTTCACCTGGATGACCAAGATAAGACAACCTTTACAACGTCGTGGGGAACCTTTAAATATGTGAAAATGCCTTTTGGACTAAAGAATGCAGGGGCTACCTTTCAAAGGGCCATGGACATTGCATTTGCCAAGGAAATCCACGATTTCCTAGTGGTTTACCTTGATGACCTTACTCCTTTCTCAAAATCTGATCAAGAGCACCTTAAACACCTAAGGCAAGTGTTCCTAACCTGTAGGAAATATGGCATTTCCTTAAATCCTAAGAAATCTCTCTTCGGCCTAGAAGAAGGCAAATTGCTAGGCCATATCATTTCAAAAGATGGAATTAGAATAGATCCGGAAAGAATCCAAGCCATTTTGCAAATCCCTTATCCGAGAAACATCAAAGAATTGCAAGCATTCCTAGGAAAGATCAATTTCCTAAGGAGATTTATCCCAAACTTGGCCGAGCTGATAAGAATGCTAAATAACATGTTAAAGAAGGATTCCAAGGTAAAATGGACTTTAGAGGCCAAGCAAGCCTTTGAGGGCATAAAATCTGCCTTAACCCAAGCCCCAGTCCTCACAAGTCCTCAATTTGATAACGATTTCATCATTTTCTCATTTGCATCTAAAAACACCATTGTTGTTGTCCTTTTGTAGAAAGATGATCAGGGAAATGAAAAGCCAATTGCATTTTTCAGCCGAGCCCTTAGAGATGCACCCTTGAAGTACCAAATCATGGAGAAGTAAGCATATGCCCTTGTTAAAGCAATCAAAGATTTCAGAATTACATTTTATATTCACATGTGATTGCTTATGTGCCAAATGTTGTTGTAAAAGACATATTAACTCAAGAGGGCATAGAAGGCAAAAGAGGCAAATGGATTGCCAATATCCTTGAGTATGACATTGAGATAAAACCCACCAAGCTGATAAAGGGACAAGGTTTAGCCAAACTGATGTCCGAAACAAATTTTCAAGCCTTAGACATTAAACAACTGGACAATGAACAGGAGCTGGCAACTCCACAGATCAGTGAAGCTTTTTTGCAATCCCCATGGTATGCTGATATATGTTTTATATTGTTAAACCTGTGTGCTCCTCCAGGGTTTTCCAGAACCAAAAAGAGATTTTTAAAGATGAAAGCATCAAAGTTTTGTGTCTTAGATAGTGCCTTGTTTTGGAAAAATCATGAAGGAATATTGTTGAATTGTCTAACTATGAATGAAATTGACAGTGTCATGAAATAATTTCATGCAGGGGACTGTGGAGGGCGCTTATATTGGAAGTCCATTGCTGATAAGATACTAAGGGCTGGTTTCTATTGGCCCTCTTCGTTTGCTGATGTGAAAACTTTGTTGTTTCATGCCACAAATGCCAAATCTTTGAAGGCAAAAGAAAGCTTATGCCCTTGCCCCTTAAGCCCATTTCAACCGAGAAGCCCTTTCAACAATGGGGTCTTGACTTCATTGGAGAAATTCATCCATCCTCTTCTGGCCAGCATAAGTGGATTCTAACAGCCACAGATTACTTTACCAAGTGGATTGAAGACATTCCATGTAGGCAAGCCAATGACTCCACCATCATCCAATTCCTTGAAACCAACATTTTGTCCAGATTTGGCTGTCCTGAGAAGATCATTACAGATAACGTTGTTGCCTTCAAATCCAAGAAAATGATCAGTTTTTGCCACAAATTCCACATTACCTTAGGTCACTCCACAGCCTATTACCCTCAAGGTAATGGCTTGGCCGAATCATCCAACAAGAGTCTGATTAACATCATTAAGAAAGTCTTGGAGGAGAACAAGAAGAACTGGCACAAAAAGCTTGTAAATGCCCTATGGGTGGACAGATTTTCAACCAAGAGATCCATTGGGATGAGCCCATATGAGTTAGTCTATGGCATGGAGGCCAGGTTTCCCTCTTCTTTGGGAATCCCTATTATCAAATTGCTGAAAGAGATTCAGGCAGAGCCAAATGATATCCAAAGAAGAATAAACCAAACCATCCATTTGCAGCAAACAAGAGAGCAAGTGTACGACAGAGCTCAGATTTTACAAGAGAAGCTCAAGAAAATGTTTGACAAAAGAACCAAGGCTGAAGATTTCTACATAGGCAACAAAGTCTTAAGATGGGATTCAAGAAGAGAGGACAAAGGAAAGCATGGCAAGTTTGATTTCCTGTGGAAAGGCCCCTTTATTATTTCTGTTGTTCAAGGCAACAACACATATTTTCTGAAGAGTTTGGATGGCAGCACAGCTGAAGAAGGCCCTGTCAATGGCCGAATGCTAAAGCACTATCATGATCCCTTTTGTTGAACGCAACACAGCTCTGTATACTATCTGTACATTAATATTTGTATTTTCAACACTTTTTCTTATAGCAGGCCAATAAGAGGGAACAACGCAGCAAATTTTGAAGGAAAGATCAAAGAAAGCTCTATTTCAGATCTCTGTTTTTTGAAATAATTCCAAAGAAGTGCTCAAGCAGATTTCAATATGTTTACAAGCACCCAAAAGGCAAGAAGCAGAGCTATAATTTTTCTGCAATTCAGCTCAAAAGGATACTGCATATCAGCTTATAAGAATTCAGTCAAAGGCATTGAGAAGAAGGAGAATTTCAGTTTACAGCAACAATTGAAGATCAAAGCATTCTGACTTGCTGTTCTTGGCTTTTCATCTTGAAAAACCATCCCCAAGTGGAGCCACTGTTAGCCTCCTATTGCAATAGGTTTCATATTTCATGATTGACTGTTTTGCATGCCAAATATGTCATATTTTCATGCTGCAAGGTTCCATATTTCCAAGAAGTTCCATTTTGAATAATCATACCATTTTTGAAGAGTTTTACAGTTAAGGGAAAGCCAAACAGCTTAATCTTGGCTCCCTTAGGTTTAAATTGCTTGTTTTAGAAGATAGAGAATGAATATCTGTCCAAACAGCTTAAGCTTGGCAGATGAGTAGCTAGGTAGAGAAATGAAGGAGCCCAACTACTTAATCTGGGCCCTTGCAAGAGATAAGGGTACATTTAGATAGGAGGGCAGTCAAAAGAAAAGAGGATAATCAGGGTTTGCAAGTCTAAGTGCACCCATTCAGAAGGATAAAAAATGTTAGGTGGATTAGGTTGGGTAGGTAGTTTGAGGTTGCAGAAGGCAAGGTTTTGTTCACCTGATGTATTGTCAATTACAGCTTGTCTCATCAATGAAAGAAATGCCAAAGCAGTTGTTTGATGGCAGAATTATGGAAGCATGTCTAACTCCCTTTCACCCCCCCCCCAAAGTTTCTTCCTAATATCCCCTGAAAGACCTTGGGTTCCGCCCAACCAGTCTTGTTATCACTTCATTTTTTGTAAAATACTAAGTCAAGCTTTGACTTTCTTCAATGAAAAGAAGCCACATTTCTTATGTAAAGATCATTTCTCCATATTCCATTCAGTACTATGCCTAAGTTTCATTTCGTAAACTTAGCTTCATGCCCCTACACTTTCACTTCACAAGGTCATATTAACTCCTAACTCTATTATCTAGCTCCCTAGATCATTTCCTTATCCCCTATTATACAAAAAATTATATAAAAATCCAAAAATAATACATATTCCCATCCCCTGGAACTATAGCCTTATAACATCAGTTTGGGGAAATTCTAAGTTCATTTGCGGCTTGGCATTAGCCTTTCCGCGTTCAAACCTAGGATTGATTTAGCATTTGGTTAAATTAATAACCACCGGCGCCCACTTACAAACCCATAAAACCCATATTACCCAAAGTCTAAACCCCCGCAGCATTGTATAAATATTCGAATATTTGGGCAAGTTTCGTATGTTAACAGCCCACCAGCTCGCAGTTCCGTCCACCCTCGGATCGGGCCCTCCCCATCCGATGGCCCTCGGTGGATTCCGGGGCGCCCCCGACGTTCGACAGTTAGCTTCTGATAGCGTAGCGGTTTCTCCGCCGTACAAAAGACAGGTGTCCCGTTTTTATTGTATCGGGCGGGCTCGGACAAATACCGCCCCCGTACAGAAGGCGGTCCGATAAAACCACAAACCGCCTTCTGTCTCTCCGTCCCTGACGTCAGCGCCACGTCACCGCTCACGTCAACCCGCTGCTGCTCCGTGTCACCGCCAGCTCATCTGTCAGCGTCCCTACACCGCCTTCTGTCCTGTGCCACGTCGTCTCACTGACGTCACTGCCACATCACCCTGCCATACTGCCATGTCATCCGCCACCTGTCCTCCACTGACGTCACTGCCACATCACCCTGCCGTACCCGGGACCCACTGATGACGTCATGCTGACGTCATCACAGAAAAGGTGCAAAGGGTGAGAATCGCGTCAAAGAATGCCTGAAACGAGAAACAGAGGCAGTTTTTGATGCGCGATTAGTGCTAATCGCGCATCGCTAAGAAAAATTACTCAAAAAGGAGATGTTCCTATTGCTCGACTACCTGCAAAACCCAAAAATTTGCAAGAGGCAACACTGGAAACAAAGAACTAAGAAAAGACAACAGGCAGAAGGAGTCAAGATATGACTGCGGCAATTTTATAAAAAAGCCAAGTATGAATACCGAAAGCAGGATAACAAAGCCATGACTCAGCAAAGAACCAGGGCAGCAGGCCCAAAAAACGCAAATTAAAAGCACAGCCTGAGCCGACTCAGTTGATCCCAAAAGTCTAAATTCTCTGATAGAACGGATAGCTAATACCCTAAATATCTACTGCATCATTTACACTTTCATCTACTATTCCTCAAGAGTTGGTAAAGAAGTTATGAGTTATTAACTCATCAACTAGATATTTTGTAACTCATTTTTTGTATATATACCGCCCCACATAACATATTTGGGGTTGGTCGTTGGTGATTTTCTCTCTAAGACACTGCGTTGTAAATTTTCAGACTCTCTAATACAAATGGCTGGGAAAGTTCATGGTCTCTGCACTGTTTGGATGTGAAAGTGATGATCTGTGTTATGCTACAGAATTCCTGTGTTGTTTAACGGAACAATAAGTTTTCCTAAACCATGTTTTGTCTTTTCTTTGTTTACAAAATTCACGTATATGTCGCATAATCTCAGAAGCAGAGAAGAATAATAGCTCAGGACTTGTTTAAATACACCCTCTGCTCAATCCCTGTTTCTAATTATGTTTTCTTCGGAATTGGTCATAAATATGAATTCTTAATTGCTCATGTTTGCACTAATTCTCTCATTATGAATGCTGTTTAGGAATTCTTAATTGCTCCTAGATAATATTCTCACACTTTCCCTCTATTAGCATAGTGAAAGATTCTTGACTGCCTTTCATTCCCTAATTTCATGCCATCATATCTCAAATTTCAAGGATTGTTCCATAGATGCCTGTCTGGCTCTGTAGCATCACATTTTCCCATGAAACACTTACAGCAGTACACCACCATTGACTCCATTTCCCAATAGTTTAGACTGTTCTAAGAATGCATCCCAACTCTGCTTGAAAACATCATCCTTCCCACCAAAATCAAAACAAAACCCATATACACCATAACTAGCCTAAAATCAACCCAAAACAAAGCTAAATTTTAAAGAGAGAGCCCTCTCTGACTGCAGGTAGGCTAGGACCTGCAGCCCAAAGATTGGTTTGTGGTTACCTCGGCTGTATCCCTTAAGGAGCCAAGGGACAACCTGAGTGATAACATCGTTGGCGACTCCACTGGGGACCTTATTTAGAAAATTCCAAAAAACAAGTTAGAAGCTGGCTCCTAAGAAGAAAACACGTAATACTAGGTCAAATCCAAACCATAATCCGCCAGCTGTTTTTGAAAATCCCAATTTAATCTCTAGAAACCTTAGCAAACAAAAACAAGAAGAGTTTGCTGATTCTAGTCCTGAAACAGTTCAGCCAAGCTGTTTTCCAATCCCTGTTAAAGTTTTGTTTCGTTCAACCCCTACTTCCCATTGTTCGTCATCCACCTCTCCAAGCACCTTTTCCACACCTCCATTCACTGTGCATACTACCACTACCACCACTGTTATTACAGTCATTCTAGCTGTTCCAGTCGTTCCACTTATCCCTGTAAATATGGCTAACAGATATGCACCTTTACAGTTACCTCCAAATCCAGGGGCTATGCCTCAGGATTATCAAACCAAAATCACATATTTTGATGGCACTGGTTCTGGTACAGCCCTGCAACATACCAAGAAAATTCAGGACTATTTTGAGAGTTATGAAATAGATGATGATAGTGTAAGAATGAAGATTTTTGTCCAAAGTTTAACAGGAGATGTAAGGCCCTGGTTTAGAGCTCTTCCTGCAAATTCCATAGCTGACCCAGAGGCCCTTTACCAAACATTTCTTAATAGATGGGAGAAGAAGAAGGACCCTCTGCACATATTATCCGAATATGACACTATCAAAAGAGGCCCTCAAGAAGCTGTCTTAGACTATTGTGCCAGGTTTAACAATGTTCACAATGCTATTCCACAAAACCTTAGACCTCCACCTGATCTTGCTTTATACAAATTCCCTGATGGATTTGATTCAGACATGGCTTATCAGTTAAGGGAAAGAGCCCCTCAAACCTTAGCAGACATGCAGAATGTAGCTGTTAGTGTGGAGGCAAATCTGATTGCCAAGCGAAATAAAGCAAGAGCTAAGAGAAGAACCACTTTTAAAGATGAACCTTCAGCCTTTGAGCAAAAATTGGACATAATCATCAAAGGTATGGACAACTTTGAAAATAGAATGGGAACTATTGAAAGAAAAGCCTCATGGGAAGGACAACAAAACAATCCTATCAGAAATCCAAACTTTAGAAAAAATCAGAACCCAAACGTTGGAAGGGCAAGTCCTGACCATGATATAAGACCTCATTTTCATGAAAACTATGCTGAAGCATCCACATCTAGTGAGCAGATAGAGGACACTCACATAAACTTGATGGGTTTGAAGAGTGAACAACAAGTATTTCTAACCCAAGAAGACCAAGATGACCATGATATAAATCAATTTCAAACCAAGTCTGGAGAGTCATTTGACTTCAAACAAGGCTATGATTCAACTATCTACGAAGTCCATAAACAATACAAATTGAGAACAAGAACCATTGATGTGTCTGATCCCATCAAGCCAAAGGATGCCAAGCAGCCTAAGAAAGTAAAAGACAAGGCCGCTATCACAGAACCTGCTGATAAAACAAACCCAAAATTAAAAGAAGTGACCATAGAGGATGTATCTGACATGCAGCCCTCTAATAACCAGCCTTTTGTATCCTTTCCCTCAAAATACAATGTAAATAGCACTCCTCAAAGCCTTCCCAAAACAGAACAATCTCAAGAAATCACTGATAATAAGGAGAAGATCACTGAAGATACAATTGAAAAGGGAAAATCTGCCAGTCACAATACTAAAACGCAGTCAGAAAAACCTTTTGATTTAGAAGCAGAAATTGGTAAATTAAAGATATCTATTCCTCTCTCTGACCTTGCCAAACATGATGTGTACAGACAGCAAATCAAAAGATCATTACAAATGCCAGAGAACAGGGATGATGTTAATGTCTTAGATGATCAACCTGAATTACTTTTTGGTCTTGAAGTCAATGGTAAATCAGGACATGGAGTTGTTCTACCCTTTTATGTCAGTTTTCACATTCATGATAAAGTGTTGCACAATGCTATGTTTGATTTAGGTGCTTCACACAATCTAATGCCCAAAGCTATAATGGAGAAGCTAAACCTTGATGTCACTAGACCCTACAAAGACTTATTCTCATTTGATTCTAGTCAGGTCAAGTGTTTAGGCTTAATCAAAGACCTTTGTGTGTCTTTAGTCCATTATTCCAACAAAACGATCCTAATGGACATGGTGGTTGCTGACATTCCACCAAAGTATGGCATGCTCTTATCAAGATCTTGGGGAGCAAAACTCCAAGGATCTCTCCAACTAGACCTCTCCTATGCCACTATTTCAGTCTTTGGGCAACCAAAGAGACTGTATAGAGAAACACTGATGAAGTATGTGGTAAGTAGTGAGGAAAAACCCCAAAACTTTCCCATTTACTCGATCCATTCTGATATGGATTCCTTTATATTGTTCAATGATGATAGCTGCCCTCCCACTGATGAGAAGCCTTTGCCTTTAGAAGAAGAAACATGCATCAATCAAGAGTCGGTTGCCTATACCCGTGAAACTGTTAAAACAATTAGTGCAACCAGCATACAAGAAGAACAAAATGAAGCACAAAACCTAGGTCCACCCAATCCTAAAATGACTGAAACTCTTAATACTAACCACAAGCAAGAAATCACATGGTATTTAGAGTTTGATGGTTCTATTAATAAGCTAGGAGCAGGGGTAGGAATATGGATTCACAATACACATAACAGCCATGCAGAGGGTCATGCTTACAAACTAAACTTCAAATGCACCAACAACATGGCAGAGTATGAGGCTCTCCTTTTAGGCCTTAAACTGCTCAAAGCTCTAGGAGCTGCAAAAGTGTCCATTCTAGGTGACTCCAATTTGATCATTCAACAAATGAAAGGTAACTTTTTTACTAATGAAAATGGGCTAAGAGCTTATAGGTTTGCTGCCACAGAAATACTCAATTCCTTCACCGAATCCAAGCTTGCTAAGATTTCTATAAGCCATAACATGCATGCTCATAATCTAGCTACTTTTGCTAGCACTTGCAAGCTTCCCTTTGAGCCCAATCACCACTTTACTACTGAGATAAAGCACAGCCCTGCTATCCCTAACAATATCAAAGATTGGCAAGTATTTGAGGATGATGCTCAAATCAACAATTTTCTTACCTTACAACAAGAATTCTCAAGCTTAAACATTGATGAAGATGCCATGGATGACCCATAACAGCAAATGAGCCAAAATGAGCAAACTATAACAGCTGAAGCAGCAAATCAAATGCTGCACCCAAACATTTTTTATGAGAAAAACATGCAAGCGCTGAAGCAAATGCATTTAGATGAAATAGCTGAAGCAGAGGCCGAAGTGATTGATTTAAAAGACAATTTTCTACCTGCTGGCCTCACTCCATTAGAAGACATATTTAATTCAAACGATGTCCCCAAAAATCCAAAGATGCAACCCTTAAACGCTGCTGTGGAAGACTGTAATATTGGGACAGCAGAGAAGCCCAAAATGATTAAATTTTCCAAGTCTTTGCCTCCCGATCAAAAACCAAAATATGTTGATTTATTTAAAGAGTTTCAAGATGTATTTGCCTGGAGTTATGAGGACCTTAAGTCCTATGACACCTCTGTTATTCAACATACCATTCCATTAAAGCCAAATCAAAAGCCCTTCAAACAGAAACTAAGGAGAATCAATCCTGTGCTTCTCCCTTTGATTGAGAAAGAAGTGAAAAGAATGTTTGAGGCTAGTATCATAGCACCCATTAGATTTTCAGAATGGGTATCCAATATTGTTCCCACAAGGAAGAAAACAGGGGAGATTAGACTATTTGTGGACTTAAGAAATCTTAACCAAGTCTCCCTTAAAGATCACTACCCACTGCCAAAATGGGCCACATTCTACAAAGAGTAGTGGGGTCTTCAAGAATTTCTTTGCTAGATGGCTTTTCAGGTTTTAATCAAATACTTGTTCACTCGGATGACCAAGACAAGACAGCCTTTACAACGTCGTGGGGAACCTTTACATATGTGAAAATGCCTTTTGGACTAAAGAATGCAGGGGCTACCTTTCAAAGGGCCATGGACATTGCATTTGCCAAGGAAATCCACGATTTCCTAGTGGTTTACCTTGATGACCTTACTCCTTTCTCAAAATCTGATTAAGAGCACCTTAAACACCTAAGGCAAGTGTTCCTAACCTGTAGGAAATATGGCATTTCCTTAAATCCTAAGAAATCTCTCTTCGGCCTAGAAGAAGGCAAATTGCTAGGCCATATCATTTCAAAAGATGGAATTAGAATAGATCCGGAAAGAATCCAAGCCATTTAGCAAATCCCTTATCCGAGAAACATCAAAGAATTGCAAGCATTCCTAGGAAAGATCAATTTCCTAAGGAGATTTATCCCAAACTTGGCCGAGCTGATAAGAATGCTAAATAACATGTTAAAGAAGGATTCCAAGGTTAAATGGACTTTAGAGGCCAAGCAAGCCTTTGAGGGCATAAAATCTGCCTTAACCCAAGCCCCAGTCCTCACAAGTCCTCAATTTGATAAGGATTTCATCATTTTCTCATTTGCATCTGAACACACCATTGCTGTTGTCCTTTTGCAGAAAGATGATTAGGGAAATGAAAAGCCAATTGCATTTTTCAGCCGAGCCCTTAGAGATGCACCCTTGAAGTACCAAATCATGGAGAAACAAGCATATGCCCTTGTTAAAGCAATCAAAGATTTCAGAATTTACATTTTATATTCACATGTGATTGCTTATGTGCCAAATGTTGTTGCAAAAGACATATTAAATCAAGAGGGCATAGAAGGCAAAAGAGGCAAATGGATTGCCAATATCCTTGAATATGACATTGAGATAAAACCCACCAAGCTGATAAAGGGACAAGGTTTATCCAAACTAAAGTCCGAAACCAATTTTCAAGCCTTAGACATTAATCAATTGGACAATGAACAGGAGTTGGCGACTCCACAGATCAGTGAAGCTTTTTTGCAATCCCCATGGTATGTTGATATATGTTTTATATTGTTAAACCTGTGTGCTACTCCAGGGTTGTCCAGAACCAAAAAGAGATTTTTGAAGATGAAAGCATCAAAGTTTTGTGTCTTAGATAGTGCCCTGTTTTGCAAAAATCATGAAGGAATATTGCTGAATTGTCTAACTATGAATGAAACTGACAGTGTCATGAAATAATTTCATGCAGGGGATTGTGGAGGGCACTTATATTGGAAGTCCACTGCTGATAAGATACTAAGTGCTAGTTTCTATTGGCCCTCTTTGTTTGCTGATGTGAGAAAGTTTGTTGTTTCATGCCACAAATGCCAAATCTTTGAAGGCAAAAGAAAGCTTATGCCCTTGCCCCTTAAGCCCATTTCAACCGAGAAGCCCTTTCAACAATGGGGTCTTGACTTCATTGGAGAAATCCATCCATCCTCTTCTGGCCAGCATAAGTGGATTCTAACAGCCACAGATTACTTTACCAAGTGGATTGAAGCCATCCCATGTAGGCAAGCCAATGACTCCACCATCATCCAATTCCTTGAAACCAACATTTTGTCCAGATTTGGCTGTCCTTAGAAGATCATTACAGATAACGCTGCTGCCTTCAAATCCAAGAAAATGATCAGTTTTTGCCACAAATTCCACATTACCTTAGGTCACTCCACAGCCTATTACCCTCAAGGTAATGGCTTGGCCGAATCATCCAACAAGAGTCTGATTAACATCATTAAGAAAGTCTTGGAGAAGAACAAGAAGAATTGGCACAAAAAGCTTGTAAATGCCCTATGGGCAGACAGATTGTCAACCAAGAGATCCATTGGGATGAGCCCATATGAGTTAGTCTATGGCATGGAGGCCAAGTTCCCCTCTTCTTTGGGAATCCCTGTTATCAAATTGCTGCAAGAGATTCAGGCAGAGCCAAATGATATCCAAAGAAGAATAAACCAAACCATCCATTTGCAGCAAACAAGAGAGCAAGTGTACGATAGAGCTCAGATTTTACAAGAGAAGCTCAAGAAAATGTTTGACAAAAGAACCAAGGCTGAAGATTTCTACATAGGCAACAAAGTCTTAAGATGGGATTCAAGAAGAGAGGACAAAGGAAAGCATGGCAAGTTTGATTTCCTGTGGAAAGGCCCCTTTATTATTTCTGTTGTTCAAGGCAACAACACATATTTTCTGAAGAGTTTGGATGGCAGCACAGCTGAAGAAGGCCCTGTCAATGGCCGAATGCTAAAGCACTATCATGATCCCTTTTGTTGAACGCAACACAGCTCTGTATACTATCTGTACATTAATATTTGTATTTTCAGCACTTTTTCTTATAGCAGGCCAATAAGAGGGAACAACGCAGCAAATTTTGAAGGAAAGATCAAAGAAAGCTCTATTTCAGATCTCTGTTTTTTGAAATAATTCCAAAGAAGTGCTCAAGCAGATTTCAATATGTTTACAAGCACCCAAAAGGCAAGAAGTAGAGCTGTAATTTTTCTGCAATTCAGCTCAAAAGGATACTGCATATCAGCTTATAAGAATTCAGTCAAAGGCATTGAGAAGAAGGATAATTTCAGTTTACAACAACAATTGAAGATCAAGGCATTCTGACCTGCTGTTCTTGGCTTTTCATCTTGAAAAACCATCCCCAAGTGGAGCCACTGTTAGCCTCCTATTGCAATAGGTTTCATATTTCATGATTGACTGTTTTACATGCCAAATATGTCATCTTTTCATGCTGCAAGGTTCCATATTTCCAAGAAGTTCCATTTTGAAGAATCATACAATTTTTGAAGAGTTTTACAACTAAGGGAAAGCCAAACAGCGTAATCTTGGCTCCCCAAGGTTTAAATTGCTTGTTTTAGAAGATAGAGAATGAATATCTGTCCAAACAGCTTAAGCTTGGCAGATGAGTAGTTAGGTAGAGAAATGAAGGAGCCCAACTACTTAATCTGGCCCCTTGGAAGAGATAAGGGTACATTTAGATAGGAGGGCAGTCAAAAGAAAAGAGGATAATCAGGGTTTTCAAGTGTAAGTGCACCCATTCAGAAGGATAAAAAATGTTAGGTGCATTAGGCTGGGTAGGTAGTTTGATGTTGCAGAAGGCAAGGTTTTGTTCACCTGATGTATTGTCTATTACAGCTTGTCTCATCAATGAAAGAAATTCCAAAGCAGTTGTTTGATGGCAGAATTATGGAAGCATGTCTAACTCCCTTTCACCCCCCCCCCCCAAAGTTTCTTACTAATATCCCCTGAAAGACCTTGGGATCCGCCCAACCAGTCTTGTTATCACTTCATTTTTTGTAAAATACTAAGTCAAGCTTTGACTTTCTTCAATGAAAAGAAGCCACATTTCTTGTGTAAAGATCATTTCTCCATATTCCATTCAGTACTATGCCTAAGTTTCATTTCGTAAACTTAGCTTCATGCCCCTACACTTTCACTTCACAAGGTCATATTAACTCCTAACTCTATTATCTAGCTCCCTAGATCATTTCCTTATCCCCTATTATACAAAAAATTATATAAAAACCCAAAAATAATACATATTCCCATCCCCTGGCACTATAGCCCTATAACATCAGTTTGGGGAAATGCTAAGTTCATTTGGGGCTTGGCATTAGCCTTTCCGCGTTCAAACCTGGGATTGATTTAGCATTTGGTTAAATTAATAACCACCGGCGCCCACTTACAAACCCATAAAACCCATATTACCCAAAGTCTAAACCCCCGCAGCATTGTATAAATATTCGAATATTCGGGCGGGTTCCGTATGTTAACAGCCCACCAGCTCGCAGTTCCGTCCACCGTCGGATCGGGCCCTCCCCATCCGACGGCCCTCGGTGGATTTCGAGGCGCCCCCGACATTCGACAGTTAGCTTGTGTTAGCGTAGCGATTTCTCCGCCGTACAGAAGACAGGTGTCCCGTTTTGATTATATCGGGCAGGCTCTGACAAATACCGCCCCCATATAGAAGGCGGTCCGATAAAACCACAAACCGCCTTCTGTCTCTCCGCCCTTGACATCAGCGCCACGTCGCCGCTCACATCACCTCCGCGTCAACCCGCCGCTGCTCCGTGTCACCGCCAGCTCATCTGTCAGCGTCCCTACACCGCCTTCTGTCCTGTGCCACGTCGTCTCACTGACGTCACTGCCACGTCACCCTGCCGTACTGCCATGTCATCTGCCACTTGTCCTCCGCTGACGTCACTGCCATGTCACCCTGCCGTACCCGGGACCCGTCGATGACGTCATGCTGACATCATCACAGAAAAGGCGCAAAGGGCGAGAATCGCGTCAAAGAATGCCTGAAACGAGAAACAGAGGCAGTTTTCGATGCGCGATTAGTGCTAATCGTGCATCGCTAAGAAAAATTACTCAAAAAGGAGAGCTTCCTATTGCTCGGCTACCTACAAAACCCAAAAATTTGCAAGAGGCAACACTGGAAACAGAGAACTAAGAAAAGACAGCAGGCAGAAGGAGTCAAGATATGACTACGAAATTTTTATAAAAAAGCCAAGTATGCATAGCGAAAGCAGGATAACAAAGTCGTGACTCAGCAAAGCACCAGGGCAGCAGGCCCAAAAAACGCAAATTAAAAGCACAGCCTCAGCCGACTCAGTTGATCCCAAAAATCTAAATTCTCTGACAGAACGGATAGCTAATACCCTAAATATCTACTGCATCATTTACTCTTTCATATACTATTCCTCAAGAGTTGGTAAAGAAGTTATGAGTTATTAACTCATCAACTAGATATTTTGTAACTCATTTTTTGTATATATACCGCCCCACAAAACATATTTGGGGTTGGTCGTTGGTGATTTTCTCTCTAAGACACTGCGTTGTAAATTTTCAGACTGTCTAATACAAATGGCTGGGAAAGTTCATGGTCTCTGCACTGTTTGGATGTGAAAGTGATGATCTGTGTTATGCTATAGAATTCCTGTGTCGTTTAACGGAACAACAAGTCTTCCTAAACCATGTTTTGTCTTTTCTTTGTTTACAAAATTCACGCATATGTCTCATAATCTCAGAAGCAGGGAAGAAGAATAGCTCAGGACTTGTTTAAATACACCCTCTGCTCAATCCATGTTTCTAATTATGTTTTCTTCGGAATTGGTCATAAATATGAATTCTTAATTGCTCATGTTTGCACTAATTCTCTCATTATGAATCTTGTTTAGGAATTCTTAATTGCTCCTAGATAATATTCTCACACTTTCCCTCTATCAGCATAGTGAAAGATTCTTGACTGCCTTTCATTCCCTGATTTCATGCCATCATATCTCAAATTTCAAGGATTGTTCCATAGATGCCTGTCTGGCTCTGTAGCATCACATTTTCCTGTGAAACACTTACAGCAGTACACCACCGATGACTCCATTTCCCAATAGTTTAGACTGTTCTGAGAATGCATCCCAACTCTGCTTGAAAACATCATCCTTCCCACCAAAATCAAAACAAAACCCATATAAACCATAACTAGCCTAAAATCAACCCAAAACAAAGCTAAATTTTAAAGAGAGAGCCCTCTCTGACTGCAGGTAGGCTAGGACCTGCAGCCCAAAGATTGGTTTGTGGTTACCTCGGCCGTATCCCTTAAGGAGCCAAGGGACAACCTGAGTGATAACACATGGCTAGCTAGGATCACGAAAATCATAGTCAAGATCATCCTCATGATCATTTCCATCATCATCATCCTGACCATCCTGATAATATCATCCACATAATCATCACCAATGCCATCACAATCCTCATCATCATCGGCTTTGATATATGATGTAATCTAAACATAGTTGTATCATCATCTTCATGGTCATTACCTGTGGCGTTCTAGAAAAAAAAAATCGATATTACATGTTAGTACTAATTATATGGCACAATGCATATTTTTATTACAATGCTAACCATAAAATGAGGTAGGACATAATAACGTTTAATAGTACTAAAAAATAAAATGAAAATATGGTTTAAGATATATTGAAAATCCAACTAAGATTACACTTGTAATTCACATTAAGTAGAGAAGCATTTTTTAATGCATATGAAGTAGGTACCCACTTGTTCTTCATATTATATTATGAATGTTTCTTATGATGTCCATGCACGATTGGTAAATTAAGAGTTACTGGAAGCTTTATTTCAAATTACAATTGTAATTCACATTAGATATAGAAAAAAAATTAATAAAAAAAGAATGTCATATGAAAAAAGTAAATTGTTTTTAATGAAAAAAAAGTCGCATACAATATGAATGTCACATGAAATATTGAGTTTTTTTAATGCATGTACTTTTCAGTTTGGTAAAATGGGTCCTAATGTTCATTCAAGAATAAATGCTCACAAACAATTACTTCATTTTATCCATTATCACACTTAATCCATTATACCTAGTGGGGACAATGATTCCATTCAAATTGTTTTGAACTCCCTAAATATAATGTAAAAGAGAAAACTCCACGACCACGACCACGACCACAACCCCCTCCGTTGCCTCGTCCACCATCAGAGGCAATGAACTTGGAGTTATGACCACAATAGCAACCACTCTCTTGCCTCATGTCCACCATTAGAGGCATTGAACTTGGAATTAAGAGTACTCGTGTTTTCTTTTCTCTAATTAATCTCCAAGGAATCAAAACTTGAGAAATATATCAAGGACTCCATCAAGGAATAGATATATCACACGTGAAGCTCAATAGGCTTTTCCAAAAAAGTGAAATAACACTTATCTCCGTTTTATGAAATGACTCAAGTGAGCGGAATGAATGGTGGGAAACACTTACCAGGGAAAGGAAGATTTTTGGTCTGTCCTTATTTCTATTATTATTTTTGCTTCTTAGAATGGAGGGAAGTGTTTAAAATATATATATATATATATACACACACACACACTTATGTTTTAGTTTTTTTTTAATATATATTTAGTTTTTGGCATTTTTTTTAGAAAAATGGATTTTAAACATTCCATTCATGCTAAATTTGTGATTTTATGATAGAGGTTTAAACTATATAAAAAAGGTAACTTAATGCCATGTGTTGTGTCGCTGAAATGGGTATTATACATCTCTTTCTTGCTAAGTTATAGAATGTGCTTCAGTTTTTTTAATTCAATAAAATTAATTCTTCTCTTCATTATATCTTGAGATGTTCAACTTGTACCTAATAAAACAATAAAGTTAAAATAGGTTTGCCTTTGTCCTTTGTAGATCTTTGTCCCCATTAATCTTGGTCTTAATGGATTAATTGTCTTATGGTGGCCTTTAGTGGTCACTCCCATTAGTTGCATGCTTTTTAGTTTTCTGTTAGTGACATTTCTTCGGCTTGATAACATGTTATTTAATTTATGAAAATGTGTTATTGTCCATATTATTGTTAAATATTAATATTAAGTATTTTGGTTTTGAGCGTGGTTTAGCAAAAAGTTCCCATAATGTTTATAGATTGTATTTTATAATGTAATGATTCATTGCTTGATGAAATTGTTTTGGATATTTTTTTTAATGATTCATTGATTGATGCAATTGTTATGGATATTTGTTTTAGTATATTAACTTGTATGTGATAAAGTCAAAAGTCACATCTTTTTTAGATTTTCATTGGTCAATTTCCCTTAAGGCCATCAAGTTCACCATTTGGTCCCAGGTTAAGGAAATATAAGAGTCATGAAGTGGCATTGTCCAAGCACTTAAACCTTGAAACATGTTTTTTTTAGTCACATTATACTTCCTTTCTATGTAAATTCTCCATGAAAATAGTCTCATGGAACATGAGGGGCCTCAATTGTAAAGGAAAAGAAAGACTCCTAAAAGAAAAATGGCACGCAAAGCACCCATCAATAATGTTGTTGTAAGAAACAAAAATATTAAGTGAGGTTCTACCTCATATAATTAGCAAATGGGGGAGGAATTTCCAAGTAGTAGCGATTGATGCTTAGAGATACATGGGTGGAATGGCTATTATTTGGAATGATTAGGACATCAAGGTTACCAATATGTTTACCTCTTTTCGCATTATGAAAATACAATTTTATTTAATTAACATCGAGGACTACTACCATGTATCTAATGTCTATGACTCCAATATCGCAAATGGAAAACCTCTATTTCTCAATTCTATTTCCAGCACAAGTAATTTATACTCCCCATCTCCATAGATTATTGGGAGTGACTTCAATATTATCAAGTGTCTTGAGGAAAAGAAATGATGAATCACAATGTTTACCAAGAGATTTTATAAGTTATACCATCAAGGCCCTAAAGTAGTCTCCATTAAATTTCTCAAGCAATGAGTCTCCAACCCACACATGTGGATCAATGAGATGTAATACATGTGTGTGTGGTGACTAACTTACTACACTATTCTAATAACTCCACAAACTTAATGATTTCACTCCATCGCACAAATTGACCGTAGTGTAACATAAGTAAACCAAGAGTAGACATGAAACCCTTAAGCAAAAACCCTTCCCTAGATGCTCAATTAGGCGCTTAAATGATGAAGTGAAAATGCAAGTGGAAAAGAGGACTTAATGATTTAACAATAACAAACATGTGATCAAGCGTGACTAGGAGCATATATATTCATATGTTTCCCAAAGAGGGAGTGAATACATGAGTTACCATTCATTGGGCCTTATTTTTCTTTCTTTTTATTTTTCTTTTATATAGGACTTACGGAATAAGGTTTTCATAAGTTTCGCACAACTCATAGATATAACATTTACATGAATTTTCACTTCAACCTTAGAGTTTAGACTTAGATAAATCATTATAGTGTATCTTTAATGATTTTGGATTTCACTTTTTGATTTTATTTCATCACAAATGACAAAAGGGGAAATATTTTGCCACAAATCTATGAATGCTTAATCATAAAGGCATCATGTGATGAAAACAAATTAATGGTGTTATTCTCTATGAAAATGATGGGTATTCTTGAGAAAATCTTATGCTTGTGGATGTCTCCTCCTTGATTGAGAGGGAGTGAGGGTGGACACCATATTATCCATGTGTCATGTATTATGGCGAGGACTAACGTTCGTAAGCCTAGTAAAGGCAACAGTAGGGAGAATGGTGGATTGGATAAACATCAGGGACCAATATTCTTTGAGAATGTGTACTTTGACTAGGACTAACCTCCATAAGTCAAGCACATTAATCCAAGATAATAATAGTCATGAGGATCAACATTTCTTGGTGTCAAATATTATGACAGTGGATTAGGAAATGATCATGTGAGGACATACCTGGTGAACATCCTGGTGGGGTAAGTGCCTAGAGAGGCAGTGGTGTCTAAATTTATGCCTCCCAACATTGTGTTATGATCTAATGGAGAGATATAACTTGTTATTCAAGGCCTTACTATTTTGACAATGTTGGCTATGATGATGTAAATCATCATTGATGCTTATCAATCCCAATCCATTCTTATATGAATATTTCAACTTGAGAGTACTTTTTTGTCTCGTTATGAGTACCTCCCTAGTTTAGAGGGACTGTCATCATTTTCATTATTTTCATCATCGCCACCATCATCTTCATCATTATTGTCATAATCACCATTCATGTCGTC
The DNA here is from genome assembly GCA_031772625.1 of Pinus tabuliformis. NCBI lineage: Eukaryota > Viridiplantae > Streptophyta > Pinopsida > Pinales > Pinaceae > Pinus > Pinus tabuliformis. The sequence continues at coordinate 1,455,914,675 of CM062819.1, read as the reverse complement.
GTCATCATTATCATGATTATGGACATTGTCGTCAATTATTCATAATTATAGGTGTTGTAAGAAATATCATCAACCCAAAAAATGTTATGAGTGCTCGAAAAGGGTTGTTAGGACACATGATATATGCAAGAGAAATAACAACTTTATTTTTGAGAGATGACTGATGATCATCATCATCACTACCATTATCATCGTCATTATAATTTTCATCATCCCCGTCATCATAATTAATGTAATTTCTATCATCATTGTTGTCAACTTCGTCATGAACATCATAATCATCATTCATGCCATTATTGTTGTTGATGATGACCAAGATGAAAATAATGATAATGATAATTAGATGATGATGACTTGGAAGATGACGCCAAAGATAATGATTATGATTATGACCATGAAAACATTTAAAAATTTGGAAGATTGGACAAGGTCATTAGCATCGGCATCATCATTGTCATTGTAACCCCCGTCGTCTTTATCACCATTGTCATTATCATAATAATCACAACTCATGTCATCGTCATCATCTTCATTATCATCATCGTCATAATTATTTACATTGTCATAAGTTGTTCATAGTTGCCAATGTCATAATAAATATCATCAATTCAAAAAATATGATGAGTGTTGGAAAAGGGATGCAAAACTGAACAAAAAAAATGGGGCAACAATAGACGTAAACTTGGATGAACAGTGGACACAAGATAAGTAGATGCAAAACTAGATAGAAAAATTGACACAAAAGTGGATGAAAAAGTAGACGTAATAGTTGATGCAAACTTGGACAAAAAATAGGATGCAAACATGGATAAAAAAGTGGAAGAAAACATGGGTGCAATAGTAGGCATAAAACTTAGCAAGAATTGTGGTGAAACAAATGTGGATACAACAACGAACGCAAAAAAGGACACAAACTTGGTTGAAAAAGGAGGCAAACTTGGATGCAAAAAGGGATGTAAACATGAACCAAACATGGGTGAAATAGTGGACACAAATTAGATGAAAAATTGGACGCATCAAAAGTGGATGTAAAAGTAGATACAAAATGGGATGCGAAAAACATAAACAATAGTTGATGAAAACTTCGACACAAAACAGGATGCAAATGTAGATGCAAAAGTGGAAGAAAGTGTGGGTGGAAATGATAGGCAAAAGATATGGCACAACAAAACTGGATGAGAAAGTGGATCTAATAACATATGCAAAAAAAAGATGCAAACTTAGATGCAAGACAAGATGCAATAAGGGATGTAAAAGTGGATTCAAACATGGGTGCAATAGGAGAAACAAAATTGGATGCAATGGAAGTAGATGCAAAAGAAGATACAAAATGAGACGCAAAACCCAACTCTAAATTGGATGCAAAAATAGATGCAAAAGAGGATGTGAAGATGGATGCAAAATTGGAATCAAATGTGGGTACAACAGTAAGTACAAAACATGGCACAAATTGTGTCACAAAAAAAGTGGATGTAATGATAGATGCAAAAAAATAAGCAAATGAAGATGCAAAATAATATGCAAAAAGGGATGCAAAAGTGGACGTAAACATGGGTGCAACAACGGATGCAAAATAGGACGCAAAAGTTGATGCAACAAAATTCAATGCAAAAGTAGATGCAATATGCAACACAAAACCTTATGCAAATCTTGACGCAAAAGTGGATACAAAAAGGGATGCAAAATAGATGTTAAAGTCGATGAAAACCTAGATGTATATGAGGATGCAATCGTGGATACAAATTTAGAAGAATAAATGGGTGGAAAGGGAGGTGCCAAACTAGGTGCAAATTATGGCACAAGAAAATTGGATGCAATAGTGGACACAATAACAGATGAAAAAGAGGATATAAATATGGATGCAAAACAAGATGTAAAAGTGGATGCCAAAAAAGTAAATGCAAAATTAGATGCAAAACTATACACAAACCTCGATGCTAAACTTGGCGCAAAGGGGATGCAAAAAATGATGCAAAAATGGATTTAAAACATGATGCAAAAGAGGATGCAAGAGATTATGAAAAAGTTGACACAAGTGTAGGCGCAAAAAGTGGATGCAATAGAGGATGCAAATTTTGGTGAAACAAAATTAGGTGCCAAAATTGATGCAAAACATGGTGCAAAGGATGGCACAAAACTTGGCATAAAATCTGGCGTAAAACATGGTGAAAAATATGGTGAAAAACCTATTACAATACTTGGTGCTAAACTTGGTATAAGACTTGGTGCAAAACTCGGTGCAAACTTTGCATCACATTTTGCACCATATTTGATAAATGGACACAAATAGCACCAAAAATGGGCTTTATATGCAAAAAAGGAAGAAAAAGGGACGCTAATAACAGGATTTTGTTGTAGTGTGTATAGCTGAGATGTGGTGTTTAGAGAGGTGAAATATGTTATTAAACATGAAGTCCTACCAAAGGAACCTGAGAAGATAGAGTTTGAGCTAAAGGAGGAAGAATCAGACTCTACAGTAGAAGAGGGATCGAAGATGAAGAGCCACAAACTTCAATTGTGAGAAGATCAGTTTGAGAAAGAAGGCAGCCAGAAAGGTATAGTCCATCTTCTTTCTGTTCAAAATTTTCTCTATCTATTACTGATGATGATCCCAGAACTGTGAGGGAAGCAGTGGATTCAGAGGATGGAAAACTCTAGAAAGAGGCCATGGTTGATGAAATGGCATCTTTTCACAAAAATGAGGCTTGGGATCTGGTGGAGTTGTCAGCTGGAGGGAAACACATTGGCAGAAAATGGGTGTTTAAGAAGAAGATGAATGCAAAAGGCAAGGTGGAGAAAGACAAAGATTGTTCGGTAGAAAAAGGTTATTCCCAGGTGCCGAGAATTGATTTTGGTGATATTTTTTCTCTTGTTGCCAAGGTAACTTCTATTATATTACTTTTATTTGTTTTTGCTACTTTTTATTTTGAGGTAGAACAGATGGATGTGAAGACAACATTTCTTCACAGGGATCTGGAAGAAGAGATCTACATGAAGCAACTTGAAGGCTTTGCAGTGAAGGGTAAGAAAGAACTAGTATGCAAATTAAAAAGTCTCTCTATGGGTTAAAACAGTCACCAAGGATGTGGTATCAGAAATTTGATACATTTATACGGGGACTTGGCTTCACCAAAATCAAATTAAATCACTATGTGTATTTTAAATTAATTGGTGATCGTCTTATTTATCTGGTCTTGTATGTGGATGATATGATTCTGGTTGGAAATGACAAAGAAATTATCTAGGATTTGAAGAACCAATTGTCCTCCAAATTCGACATGAAAGATCTTGGTGCTACAAACTACATTTTTGGCATGGAAATTAAACGAGATCGAGCAAAGAGGAAGCTCTGGTTAAACCAGAGGAAGCATGTCGAGACAATACTACAGAGGTTTAATATGCAGAATAGTAAACCGATGAAGGTTCCTATTCTTGTAGGTGTAAAGTTATATGTTGAACAGTGTTCCAAGACACAAGAAGAGGAAGAGGACATGTCTTGTGTTCCATATGCAAGTGCAGTCGATAGCATGATGTATGCAATGGTTTGTACGAAACCAGACATTGCACATGTAGAGGGAGTATTGAGCAGGTTTATATCAAAACCAGGAAAGGGGCATTGGACAACATTGACCGATTTTTCAGGTATTTGCGTGGCACTAGTGATTATGGTTTGTGCTACCAAGGAAGGCTAGGATTGGACAGATTTTTGGAGATTCGTGGCTTTGTTGATGCAGATTGGGCTGGAGATCTAGATTAGAGAAGATCTATAAGTGGGTATGTGTTTAACCTATTTGGAGGTGCGGTCAGTTGGATGAGTAAGAGACAGTCTATAGTGGCACTTTCAACTACAGAGGCAGAATACATGGAAGCCACTCATGCAAGCAAGGAAGCAGTTTGGTTGCATAGATTGTGTTCAAGTATGGGGTTAGTACAACGAGCTATAAGGATATGTTGTGACAGCCAAAGTGTAATTTTCTTGGTAAAGAACCCTGCTTATCATTCAAAGACAAAGCACATTGATGTTCAGTATCACTTTGTGAGGGATATGGCTGAGGAAAAAAAGGTGTTGTTGGTAATGGTGGACACTTTGAAGAATATTGCAAATGCATTGACAAAGATTGTGAGCACTGAGAAGTTCTCTTGGTGTAGAGAAACAATGGGCATTGCAGGGATGGATCAATATCTAAGCTCTATTGTGGCCCCCTATGAAAATAAAACAACAAGTGGGAGAATGTTGGGTTGTGTTATATTCTTTCCACGACTACCCCATGCACGAGGGGGGGCACAAGGGGGGTGACAGCGACCCCTATACATTGTGCAGGGCGTTGTCGGGGGTTCACAGGGGGGGCGGATGCCTCCCTTGACGGTGGGTATGTAGGGAGGTGGTAGCCCCCTACATAGGTCCGGGGCAGGGCCCCAAGAAAAAGAAATTGGACCCTATATTTGGTGGTGGACCTACCTATGGTTTTGTGCATGGATTTCGCACATGGTTTTGGGCATGATGGTTTTCTGTCCATGGTATTTTGTAGATTTCGTCAAGGGAACTACGGTTATGTTCTAATCCAGGGTTAATGGATTGGGGTTTATAGATGCTTCGACATGTATGTATATGTATTGTAACATTGAAAGGAGTATAATGAAAAATCAATCTGGTAGTCCCAGTTTTGGGATCTAGGGGAAAATCTTTGTGTATATTTGTTTTATGTTTTATGATCTCGTCATTGTTTATTTTCTGTTTTTAGAATTCATATGCAGGTAATTTCTGTACGGGGTTAAAACCTACAGACATTTTGTTCTATAAAAAATATGAATCTTCAACTCTGTACCTTTCCAAAGTACTTTAAAGATTTATAAATATGGCATTTTATAAATTTGTGTTCCAAGTCTTCGAGTATTTGTTCCTCATTTCAATTGTGAATATAATGTTGTTTATATTCTAAACCTTTATATTTCTAAAAGAAATGACATTTCTTTATTTATTACTAGTTTCAAACTAGTACCACCAAAAAGGAAACGCTTCCTACGAATTGTACAATTTTCTTTGTTATTTATATTCTCTATGTAATTAATCTATACATAAAATTGTTATATATATATATATATATATATATATATATATATATATATATATATATATATATATATATATATAGATATATATATAGTACCACTTTCCATTGTATACTTATATACTCTTGCATTAATTTGTTTCCTATTATATATATATATATATATATATAATTCATGGCTTACATCTTAAAGATGATGTGTTCTGACTCATAATCTTAAATCCTCTTTGTAAATACTTATGTTTTAAATCAAAGTTATACTATATATATATATATATATACAAACTCAAGTATGAATAAACTCGTGTTCTGAGTAATTGTGTAAACATAAATATTCTCTTTCTTTTCAATGTAAACTCATATGTTTTGATTAATTGTGTAAACATAAATCTTCTCTTTCTTTTCAATGTACAAATTTTATAAATCAAAGCATAAATAATCTATTCTTTTTCTCTTCACTTTACAAAATTCGTAATTAAAATACAGCTAGATCATTCATTTTGTTGGGAATCATGATTGTTGTTAGACCAAAACCTGCAGGTATTATTCAGTGATCGCATCGCCATAGATAAGGATCCACGAGAAGCAGATAGTCCATGTCGTGAAACACACGAGGAGCGTTGGTTTATCCAATGTCCAACAATTGGCCCCCCAACGCAAGTCAGGTGTGTATCAAACTCGTGACCTACACTCTAATACCACTTGTTTGGAATCATGATTGTCGTTAGACCAAAACCCGCAAATATTAGTAAACGATCACGTCACCAGAGATAAGGATCCATGAGAGGCGGTTAGTCCATGTTGTGAAACACACAGGGAGCGTTGGTTTATCCAATGTCCAACACATTTCACACTTCGAAATTTGCAAATAAAAACATAATTGGTTCTCTTTTCATTTTGACTATGTAAAATCTATAAATAAAACATAGCTAATTATTTTATTTTGTCAAAGCAAACAGATAATGTAGGTAGAGATACTGAATTGAAATAGTTATTTGGAAAATTAATAATTAAGTACTTGGCTCCTCCTAGCCTTGATACTGCAAATTAGCTAGTATTCCCTTTAACATAACAAGATTGCAAATTTCTTTCTTATTTCCTTCACACTTGCTTCTCTTCAGTCTCTTGTATTTTTTCATAATAGACAAAAGCAAGCATACAAAAAAAATTATGAATTCCCATCTACCACTCTTTTGAGGGTTAGTAACTAACTCAACCTCACCAACAAGTGGCAGTTAGTTATCATCTCATTAATGAGTTTTTGTTTCCCACTCCTAAAGACAACTCCTTGTCTTTAAGGGAAACAATTAATTGGTCAATTTCATAATTCGTCAATAAATCTAATCATCCAGATTAGATGCCTAGGACTTATTAATGGGTAATTGATTTCACCAATAATTTTACAACCTCATCTCTTTCAGCCATAGGTACTCAAAAAATCAATTTTCCAAATTTCTTTAATTATAAAATAGAACATCATAATTACAAATTTACATTCAAACATTATTAGTAATAAATTATTGATAAATAAATTCTTCAAATATCTTTCAGCCTTAAAAACATTCCAAAAAGTAAACACACTTATGCACAATTAATTACATAAAACATTAAGCCATGGGATATCACACTCAAGACCAACAAAATTCTTCAAACTACTTCAATGGCCTTTCTATGGTTTTTGTACTTGCAACATAATTGTGAACTAACCTTCGATAATGCCTATTACATCCTTGAGTGGAACACAAAATCTTAGCATTGGTCAGGGCTAATAAGTTCACAATTATGGCAATCTTTGTCAGATCGACCAAGACTCCTTACCAACAGTTAATGTGCCTAAGAAAATTATGAAAGGGTGTGTAGAAGATGCACTCCTTTAAATTCAAAAAAAAAAATTGTTATTTACACTACTCAAACATCAATCGTAACATGGAAAAGTATTCCTTCAATAGGTTATAAATTGTCAAATCATCTAAGTAAAATTCAAGAAACTTATGGATATAACATCTAAAAGTAGTGATCATCACATGTGAGAAAACTATATGGGTATTTTTAAGTCCAAATGTATTTACATTGTATGTGAAGGATCCCCATTATGTGGTGAAAGTGGTCTTATTTTTTTCTTCTTTTTCTATCCTAACCAAATGATACCTCAATAATTCATTTGTGCATGAAGAGGCCTCCTTCCCCGCAACTTGATCCAATATATCATCTATAAATGTAGTTGGAAAAGGATCATGCTAGCAAGATACATTAAGACTATATAAATATACATGAGCTTTGATATCTTCCATTTCTTTCTTACTTTATATAATAATTGCATTGATCCATTCCAACTCATTTGTAGTAAAGACAAATCCCACCTCCAACATCAAATCATTTCCTTTCTTTGTCCTACACTTGTGGATTTAGGTGAGAGGGTCAATGTTTCAAATGTTTAGAAACCTTGAATGATTCAATATTCATTTCACCTAGTTGTCCCTTTATGCCTTTCTTTTTATAATTTTTTGTGGAAACAATTTATTTATTATCTTAACAAGAAACAACTTCATGCATGATCTACTTATCTATTTAAAGCAAACTTTGGAAACCCTTCACTCCCTATATTGATTTTGCAATGTTTCAAAGGTTGACCACAGATTTTTCCCACATTATGTGTGTTAATTATCATATTTAATATCCTAAGACCCTTCAGACTCCTAAAACAAAAGGTGGCATAATTCCTCTAGATCTCCCCTTTCCTCATCTCTTTGTTCTATATTTAGGAAACATGACTTGTCCAATTTTCTCTCTAGTTGCTTAGGTGGGGGGGCATTTTGTGGTGCTTTGAACAAACAATAACAGAGGACAAATTGCACAATGGATTGTTGAACACCACCTTCTTAATTTCCTTTACATCTGCAATGATATCAAGGATCTTTCCAACATAAGAAAACATAGTGAAAAAGTAATTATGAGTAACTACCCAATCCTTGTTCTACTTCCAAGTTTCCTCACACAAATACTAGCCTTTAGGGATGAGCCCTAAAGTGTGTAGAAACTTATGAAACCAAAATTTAAGCCACGGACCTTCCCATTCCCATATCTCTATGCAATTTTCCACATGGGTAGAGAGATTTTTACTTTCATTCATACATATCTAAGAATTTAATATATTTTCCCTTGTCCCAAGATAAATATTGGCATTCCAACTCAAGAGGAGGAACAAACCTATGTATCATTGCTAGTTGAACTGCATCCCAAGTAGTTAACTCATCCTTGAGTGTAATTCATTAGTGAGTAGGAATAGCTTTCAACATGATGCCCAAATCTATAACACATTGCTCATCCACAATTCCATATTCCATTTTAGCCAGAAAATTATATGCATTCCCTATCCCATTATAAGTAGGGGGTTCCCACATTTAATTATAATCCAATGCATAATTTTAACCAAGGAATACCTCCTCGTAGAAAATTCATGAAGATGACCTTGTCATTGGTACATAGCTTCTTCTAAATCAATGTTGAAGGAATGGATGTTCTCCCAGTTTACCAACCCATCTATTGTCAAATTGACATAGTCCTCCCTCCTACTTAAGACCAAGATGTAAATATTCTCCAATATGTTAACTTCAAGTGCATCTCCATGGGCTTGGTATATGGTCCCCAGTAGGGATCCAATGGTTGGTCACTTGAGTATCATCGACCTAAAAATTCATGGTCTCCCTTTTTTAGTCAATCAATGTATTGTTAACATAGGCCCACTCAATGCCAAGGAAAGTAGGATAATGATCCTAATAGCCCATAGTTTCAATTACTTCAAATCCATAATTGTTTTGACCTCTACTAATTTAACTTCCACCTTCTCCAACCTACTAATGTGAAAAATTATATATTGATTTTCCATCCGAAATTAAATAGGGGAGTAAACTAACGCGGGCTTTCTCATAGCTTCCCAATATTTCTTTGGCAAAGTGTTTACATCTAGACCGCAAATCTAGAATCACAACTTTGATGTCATAACCATCCACTTGAGCATCTAACAGGAACTCTTTTATTGTTATTTTATTCTTCCTTTTAATTCTTCTTTAATTATTTTATAATAGATTAACTAAAATATGAGCAAAGCCCTCTTCTTCTACTACCACCCCTTCTAGAGAAACATGCAATTTCCTAACTCAGTAATCATCACCCAATATATCTAACAATAATAAAAACCATAACAATACAAGATCTAATAATTTTTTCATTCTCCTAGCATAAGCACCAATTTCATATTGTGACATGGGTACTATAGTGTTTTGTATAGATCCTAGGGCATTTGGTGGGAATATTTTTCTGAACATCTCAATAGCTACTTGAAGAAAAGCTTTATGTTTCTCAATGTTAAAATTTGGGGCACAAGGAGCAACATTATTAATTTCTCTAGATTCCACACCATCAACATCTGCACCATTCCATGTGCCTCCTTAGTGAGTGCATTAATGGTGAGGTTTAGTTCTTCACTATTTAACATGGGTTCATATTTCACTAGGTTTATGTTCCATTACCTATTTTAAGTCTCCCATCACTCGATGAGATCGAGGAAATATTTAGTAGCATTAATAGCTATCATATAATGCTTACACCTATGCCTCTAGGGCAAAGGGAAATCTCCAACAATATGTCCTAACTCATCATGATTCTAGCAATGGACTAGACTATTTCTCCCTCCATATCCTCTTCCTTGACCTCAACCTGCATTAGCTTGAAACTCATAATTATCTACAACTTCGAAAAAGGTCTTCTCCATTCACTTGGAAAAAGCATCCAAACCTTGGCATTTATCAACATTGTGAGAGTTATTACCACAAATATCACAGTGCAAGGTGTTAGGTGTTAGAGAATCTAGTAGGGCGGTTATTTAAACAATTCTCCTTATCCTTAATAATTTCTTGTGAGCTTTAGTTAGCTTCTTATTCTTCTTCATTAGATTCTTTCATCAAAAAAGTATCAAGAGCATAATCAATAGAGACAAAAGACACCAGAAGTAGGCTCCAAGCCAGGGGAAAACCCAGTAAGAATGTCCCATTTCTTATAGAACCAATTCAAATGAGAAAACCAATACCCAAAGACCAAATTCAAACCTCCTCTAAGCACCAAGTCAGCCCTCCAAACGATCCTTCAAGACAAGACAAGGTCCACCAAAGTCAACAAAATTCAACTCCTTCAAGATCAACTTCAATGAAATTTTCGGCCCTCCAATCACGTCTGCAACTTCAGCCTACAACTTTTGGGCCTACAACAAATGTAGAAACCCTAGATTCTTTGCCTATGTGAGAGAAAATAATTGCAAAATTCAAATTTGTGTTCTTTTCTTGAGATACTTCCTTCTCTTAGACCTTCGGTCCCATTTTCTTCTTCTTTCTTTCTTGTTATTGAACTACAAAAGTGTGTCCAAGTGATCGAGCTCCCTTCCCCTATATACTTTTTTCATGTGGTCGAATAGGCCTCTTTTACGCCAACTAGTTCTTGACTGGGCCAACTTGGTATTGGAGGTCTTTTTTACTTTCTTAGACTCAAAAAATAGATTATTTACATGTTACAACTTGCCCAATCGGGTCTTATACAAAATATAATGACCCTCTTGACTCAATTTAAATATTTTCTTGACTTGACAAACCCTAGGAGCATGAAATTCATGCTCGACGTAGATGATTATTTAAATGGAGCATAAAACTCATGCTAGAAAATGATATTTTTCTTTCTTATTTTTCTTATAACATAATATATACATAATAACATGAGTATAATGACAATTATGAAGGCCGAAACTAGTTACATTTTCCAACATTAGGGACTAACTAATATTTATCCAAAAGGGGACAGTGTTACACAAGATGGACATAAGTAAAAATCTCATTGTAATTACCTAGCTAACCACCCTAGAAAGGAGGTAACATATGAAAATGGGTATCATGCCAAAAGGATGTCGTAGTGGCCATTTTCACAACTCCTCTTGCAAGTCAACTTGATAGGGACCAATCAATGGTCCTAGTACACTTCCTCTTAAAAATGGGGGACACTCATTTGCATGATGTCCTTTAATCTTGAAAGTATTGCACCATACATTTTCTCAACAAACCTTAGCCTTAGTGAGTTCCTAAATCTATTCAATTAGGACTACAATCTATGATTGAAATTGATTCAGGACAGAAGTTGAACCAATTGCCCCAATTTTAGTATTTATTGGACATCCTACCATGGATTTAATCTGCATGGTCTACTCCAAAGATTATTTAAGAGTGGAAGTTTTCTATTGCATCAAGGGAATCTAGGATAAAGGTAACAATCCCCTAAGGAACCAATCACATCACATAAATGTGAATCTCTTTGTCAAATCACTAAATATTTGCACATACTCCCTCTCTATTTCACCCATCATTTGTTTGATCCCTTTCAACTCCCATATACTTTGTCATTCCAACTTGGGCCACTGGGATTTTGTCACAAACTACTATTTCACCTCATCTAAAGCGAGGGGCACCCTACCCTACAGATGGTTTATAAACTTCAAATTCCACTACAAGGCCCTAACCTTGAAGGTAGTATGGGATTCCACAATCTTATTAGGATCAATGGTTCCCTTATGTAACCAACTTGCTTCATATAGAAACCAATATTGTTCCACATATTCTTCACCTTTATCTCAAAATTTAAGTAACCTTAAAGGAGATCCTCCTTAAGTTTTGACCATTCTACCAAATGGAAATCCTACTAAAACAATATTTTTGTTGCACTACAATAATTTGACTTAAGGTTGAGACAAACTAATCCTCTCTAGTTGAATCTAGAATATAATCCACTATTATCACCACCACCTATTCCTATTTGGTTATTACTGGGATATGAATTAAAAACGACAAAAGGGACAATTGGTCCTTTATCTGTTAACAACAATAAGGATTGGGTGAGGAGTAGTTTGGCTCCATTAATATAGGGTGATGTTGCTTTTAGATGGGCGGTATTCTATCATTAAATATTTGTGTTATGTATATAAACACGTGTTCTTTGGTATCATTATCGTATAGGTCTCTAGATTTGAACAATGCTACAACTCCTTCTAGGGGTAGGTCACTATGATCGATCCGGTTCCCAACATCAATATGTAGTCCATTTTTTGTCCATGCTTCATATGTTATCAACCTCTTCTCACCAAGATCCCAATAGTTCCTTACCCAAGCAAATCTCCCTCCCTTAACCATGAGTTTCCCAACTCTCTCCATCTCTTCAACTCCCACAACTCTTCCAACTTGTACTCTTAGTGCAATATTCACTATTAATCTTCTACTCCAATTGTTCACTTATTTCCTTAACCACATTCATCTAGTTCATCCACCACTAATATGTAATTATTTCCCTGCTTAGAATTCTTTGATCCCTTGTGCTATTATCTTCCCCTCCATCCTTTAGAACCATAGCTCCACCACATCACTAGCACCATCCTCGCCAACTCTAGTGCAAGGTGTTTACTTTCCCATATCAACAGGTTCGAAGGTTAGCATCCCTCACTCAACTAGCAATATATTAATGCATCAAGGGATTTATTCAACAATATTCAAGAGGATCCCCTCAAAATATCTTCTTCATCTTTTGAAAAAATCCACAAAGTATTGTGGTAAACTCTATAAGGTACCCTTCTATGTAGTTCTCCACCCAGAATCAATAGCATGGGTAATTTGGTGTTCCACTCAATGGAGTGCAACTAGGTTGAGGATAGCCTAGTTGAATACCTTCTTCTACCTCTTCTCAAATTTGTGGGATTTCTCTAACTTCTTCAACCACTTATGTAGGGTCATTAACAACTTACATTATAACACCTCATAGTCATCCCTACTTAAGTGTTCATACATAAATCTCTCTCTCTCTCTACATTGCTTAAGTTTCTATCCACGTAACTATGCTACATGAGAAATGAAGCTTTCACCCAGATTCTCAAACCAATCTCGAATAATGCACTTAAAATACCATTCCCTCATCCTACAAATATCCTCTTATGAAGCACGGTCCCAAAAACAAAACCATTTTTTGTTGTAAAATGGAAACTATGGTTTTAAAAAGGTGTCCAAAAAGGGAGTCCATCATAGTCTAGTGTGTGGGCATATTCAATCTCCATAGAAAGAAGATATCACCCAAAGCATTGTCAAGACTTAATGATAAAGAGGGGACTTGTATGAACATAGAACATCCATGTCTAATACTAGTAAGCCATTATTATTATTTGTAAGTATATTATTACAAGTAAGTCACAGACAAACAAATAGAAAGAACTTAATTAGGCATGTAAACCATTGAAACATTACACAATCACATCATACACAATTCACTTCATGGAAATACAAAAAACATGAGACAACATGGGGATTATTCATTTATTTTAAATTCACTGTACATTACATTAATGACCTTTATAAGGAAGTGGCCAAACATGATTACATATAAAATTTCTCTCTTATAAAAAGCACATAACAAAATATTCCTACTCCGCCACGTTCCTCAACCAAAACTTAAACCAACTATGCCACTAGTCTACTCCACCAACTACCGCACCAACCATGCGTTTTCTTAGTTGGTTAACTATGTTGATTGAATTAATGCATTACTCATGTGTCATATATCATGGTTGGGGCATTAATCCACTGATTGAGTTGGCTCATTACTCTTTCACACTACTAAAAAATCCATCCAACTATCCCTACATTTATGGGTCCATCGCCTTTACTCTCCACCATGATCCTTAAGCATTATGGCTTCTAATCACAATCTTGTGTGATGTTCACAAAAAATGGAGCTAGCAATGTTTAGGAAAACCCATGATAGTGCATAAAATGTTGTCAATATGATTTCTTATGTGATGATGCTATGATGATGATGTAATTACTACCAATGTTGTTGAGTGAATGGTAATCGTGCCAGGTTTGCCAATTATGAGGGACAAAAGGATGGATGTGCTTTATTTGTCCTAGGATAAAGGTCAAGAGGCTTTCTAAGCCATTGGAGTAAGAATTATAATTTAATTATGAATGAACATTAGAAGGTTGTGAAATTCGATTTTAGTGTTTCATTGCCATTGTAACTTTTGGTTATTCATTATAGGTGATTGTAGTAAAACAACATGCAATAAGGGTTTTGACATTGCCAATTTAATATTTCATAGGGTTATAATTTTTTGTTAATATTTCAGCAAGGGTTTTCCTCCCTTTGTTTTGTGCTTTCTAATTAAAAATTATTTTGTTTGCAAAGGATTTGTAGCATACTAACATGATGCTTCCATTTCCCAAGGTTAATGAGGAAAGATAGCCAATACTTTACCTGAAAGGTTGATTTTCATCCTCACTGTGATCATTTCTTGGTTTTAGTCACTATCATTTGCCCTCATACTGCTACGATTTCATTGTATAACTTGGTTGTTGCATTTGGCACGAGGATTTAGTAGCTCATCGTCAAATTCATTGAGAAATGGAAGAAAACCTTGAATAAAGCTTCACATACTTCTAGAGAGATATTCAAAAACAAATCGAAGGTGAATTTGTACTTTTATTTTAGCTAGTTTATCACTTTGCTAAATCCTAACCAATGTGAGAGAATTTTTTTATCTATTTCTTTGTTCTTCTTAGTAATTGCAGCAAGATTTTAGAGAATATTTTTGAAATCATGGGCATGAAGTAGAATGGGAATTGTTACAAGTTTCCTAACAACCAATTGGATTCAACCAAGTGGCAAAGTCATTTAAATATTTTTCCAACAATCATGTTGACACGATGTCATGTTGGTTATGAATAACACATTCAGGGAACCAAGATTAGTTGCTTGAAAAAAATCTAGCCACTCTTGATCCACTTGCACTTTGAAAAAATTGAAAAATATGTGTGTGTATGTGTGTGTGTGTGAAGGAGTTGCAACTGAGACCAAGGGAGTGGGACAAAATATACAAGATGAAGAAAGGACAATTAATAGAATTTATTCTTGTGATTTGAAGGCACCTTATGATGTCATTAGTTTCACACTCTAAGCAATTGAGGTTGCAAGGAAAGAAGATGGTCAAGATTTCACTTTCGATTCCTTTTGTACATTAAGGATTGAAGAACAAGAAAACCTTATCAAGGAGAAAGATAAGTTTATCATAGAAGCAAAGCTTGGCAAAAAGGAATATGCACAATTTACCAAAGGAAAGGGCAAGCAAATTTTAAAAAATCAAGGCCATCCCGGGGAAGATCAAGTATGAAATCATAGAGAAAACCGGAGGGAATCATGGTAATGATCATGAGATTCATAGACCATGATGATAGGAAACAACATAGTATTCCCAACTAGTAACGATGATGGCAAATCAAAGGGAATAAAGGTTGCTATTATTGTTTGCAAGCTAGGGCACATTGAGAAGAATCTATACAAGAAGATCTAAGATATTGAGAAGAAGGTTTAGAAGCTTGAATCCCATCAACAACAGCCATCAAGGAGGTAATGGTAACATTGTTCATGTCTTTTCTGTTAGCACTTTCCAAGCATTACATGCCCACACCTCTAGGAAGGAATGGATCATGGATTCTAGTTGTTCATCACATGGCCAAGGATGCATATGTTTTTTTTCTTTGAATGAGGGTAAGGAAGAATATATATTTAGTGTAGAAGATTATGCACTTACTCTTCTTTCCAGTGGTAAATATTAATTGTGAGAATGGGGCAATTAATGATGTTTATCGTGAGCCACAACTTAGTGCCATATTTTCATGCATAATTCAAATCACGCAAATTGGATAGAAAAAGAAAATTTTAACAAATTTGCAAAGAAGGATTAACCACAATTTCTATTGTTGATTTAAGGGCCCTTGACTGAAAGGAGAAATTGTAAAAAAAAATGGCTTTCAAAGTCTAAAGAAGTAAAGAATTCCATTTTCACTTTTGGTCAAAGTAGATGATGAGAACATGGTTTGGCATGAGAGACTAGATCACTTGAATTTTAGGGGTATGCAGTTGATAATTCGGTAGAGTATGATTCATGACCTGTCTATAGTGATTCCTTGTAATGGTGTGAGTGTGAGGGATGTGTTCTTAAAAGAATCGCCTAGAAAAGTTTGAGAAAGACAAAGCTTAGAGGGAAAATTCATAGTTGGAGAGTGTGCATATTGAGATTTGCATATCCTTCCCTAGTAAGTAGGTATATCCTAAATTTTGTTGATGATTTCTCCATGCATACAAAGGTGTATTTCTTTAAAATCGAGTTTGGGGCATTCTTTGAAAAGCAATAAGAACAACCCATGAAATGTTTGAGATCTGATAGAGGAAAAATTACGTGAGTCATGCATTTAAGAGATGGTCCAAAATGGAACCAATCATGGTATATATTCCTTAACATAATGGTCTTGTTACACCAAATAACAAAAGATTAGTTGTGATAGCTAGACATATGCTTCAAAAAATTGGTTGTCACACGAGTTTTGGGAATAAATCATTGCTTACTTGAATTACACTATGAATAGGGGTCCCACTAAATTTGTGAGAGACATGACACCTCTTGAGAAATGGAATGAGAATAGACCCACTTTTTGGCATCTACTTGGGCTCATATTTTGTATGAAAATTGGAAATAAATTAGATCCCAAGAGTCATCCATCCATCATGATGGATTAATATGTTGAAGAATCCAAGGCTTATTGATTGGATGATATGAGTAAACATGAGGTGATCATTTGAAGATATGTTATTTACAATGAGAAGACTTAAGGTTCAATTGTTTCTTTCTTCTTTTTCTTGTACTATTCCACTTGATTCCCTATTGAGTTCAAACTCATAGGAGGAATTAGAGACTACTAAAGCTACTCATGCTGAAATTTTTTATGATGTGGTTTATCATGTCCATAATGAGAGTATTACAAAGATATTGTTTGCAAATGAGGCTCACTATCCCAAGTACGGAAACCATAGAGGCTATTGGTGTAAATGTAGATGACATAAATGATTTCAAAAGGACTCAAAACTAGAAACAACAGATGAATTTCGCATTGATGATTACAACGATGGATGTAGTGATCCTCAAAAATATGAGGATGTTTGTTGCAAGATAGAATGGGAGATTACCATAGATGAAGAGTATAACTCTTGATGAAGAAGAATATAAAAGGGTCTACGATACCAAGTTCACTTCAGATGACATTGTGAAGAGACACAAGCATTAATTTTTACCTTGTGTAGTTCAAATTATCTTCCATCTATGGCACCTTCCTCTTCCAATAGTGTACATTGGATCATCATTATTCCCTCCTTCACCATTTTTCTAAAACATTTCTTGAATGCATATGGGAATTTATGAAGGATAGAAAGAAATCACATGCATGTTGAATGCATACATGTGCCATTCTTAGTTCAATTCTTGTTTGGATGTTTTTCCATATTTAGTGGTTCAATTCTATTTCTGAGTTTATCTTTAATTAAAAGTTGCATGCAAAGTTAGCTGGAAGGCCTAGTTCCCTAGTTAGACTAGGCACTCATGTATGTGCATTCCTAGTAATATTTAGGACACAACTCAATAGGAGGATGGATGCTTGCATGCCTTAGTTCATCTCCAATGTAGGTGTACTTTACTTGGCTCATCTATCCATGCAAGGAACACACATATGACATGACTACCTTTAATCTTAAATATTAATATGGATTGTAAGGTCCCTGCAACTTCATTTTATGGAAGTATCAAGTTATGTTCTTAGGGGAGCATGACATTTGGGATTTCGTGGAGGCCAAGGATGTAGAGCCTACCAATCCTATGCAACTAGCAGAGTATAAAATGAACATTGTCAAGACAAAGAAAATCATCCTCAACTCCATGAACGATCACTTGATCCCCCACATTGCATGAATATCATAGATATGGAGATGTTTTATGCTCTAACCACTCTATATCAAGGAGAGAACATCTGGAAAACATTATAGCCACCTGCAAATTACAAAACTTCGTGATCAACATGTAGTGATTGGAGAAGAGGTTGATAGTGAAGAGTTAATACACATAGCCTTGAAGGAGTTCTCACCTTCTTGGTAGCCTTTTGTCTAAGTTGTTTGTGCCTGAGATAAACTTGCCACCTTTAAGAAACTATGGAAGGATTTCATACAAGAGGGAACAACAACAGAGAGTGTTATAGGTATAAAGGAAGAGAAGAATCTAACCTTCATCAATAAAATGAAGGACCCGAAAAGGGTCAAAAAGGAAAGAAATAGGTTTCCAGTTCTTCTAATCAAGGTAGGAAGGATTTGATCCATATCAAATGTTTCAAGTGTCAATAGTTTGGCCATTATGCTTCTCACAGTCATGAGAAGGGGAAGGGAAAGTTGAATAGCAAAAATAAATTGCGAGTACAAAAGCATCTAATGGAGAGGATAAGCTTTCATCCACGTTGGAGACACACCTCTCCATTGTCTTATGCCTTTCATGCAACACCGTGTATGGTGTCGGAATGTATGTGGATAGTAGAGCATCCAAACATATGACTCACAATAAGGCATTTAGCCAACTTTATGAGCAAGGGGAAAGCATACAAATGGAGCTTGGTGATGATGCCATGTATCCAATAATGATTAGTGGGATCTTATCTCATTCTAGACACCATAATGCGATATCTTTAGGATCAATGGTGTTTTAATGACATGCCCAAGTTAGTTAAGAATCTTCCTTCATTTTCAATAATGACATACCTAGGATGCATTGTTAAGTTTGACGCTCAGCAAATCCTCATCCAAAAGAGACACATGGATTCTAGTTGGATTTTAGGTAGAGATACACAAGACAGGTGGTTTATACAAGTTCTAGGGAGATCCTATGGGAGACCTAATGCATGGAAGTGTCAACTTGTGCAAGCTTTGGCGCATGGCTTAGTCACTTGCAATATGGAGCATTGTCAATCTCATGGGACATGGTGTAGGGGTTGTCAGATTTCAAGGTTGAGAAGGAAGGAGCACACAAGGATTATGGACTCACCAAGCATGTCAAGTAATGAGCATATTTCAAGAGAGATTCTTGACATGATATACTTACATGTATGTGGACACATGACTTCAGCTTTATTTATCAGGTGATGTTTATTATGTTTCATTTGTTTATGATTCCTCTAGGAAGTCCTAGATTTACTTCATGAAGACCAAGTATGAGGCCTTCAAGAAATTTCAAATGAGGAAAATCAATAAGAAAGAAGATCAAGGTGTTGAGATTTGACAATGGAGGAGAGTATACTTCCAAGGAGTTTGACACCTTTTATAGGCAAGTAGGAATCGAGGAGCTAACAATGCCCTACAACCCTTAGCATAATGGGGTTACAAATAGGGAAAATAGATCCATCATAAAGATAATTAAATCTATGATTGGCAATCTAGATATGTATATGTGTCTTTAGGCAAAAGCATGTCTTACAAATATATATATTTCGAACAAGTGTTTTCATATAGTTTTAAAGGACAAGACACCAAAGGAGCCATTCACAAATGAGAAGCCTCAAGTAGCACACTTCCATTTTTTATTGCCATGTCTATATTCATACCCTAATGGGAAAATAACAAATTTGGAACCTTCTAGTTTGAAGGGTATTTTTGTGGTTTATTGTGAGACCTCTAAAGCTTATAGTGTCTACATCCATCTAAGTGAAAGAAAATTGAGAGCAAATATGTCAATTTTCACAAGGTTGCATGGTCCTCCAAGTCATAAGAACCTTCAACAAAGATTAAGGAGGTAGAAATGCTTGTTAACCCAAATGTTGATCCATAGACTCCATAGAAATCATATAGATTAATTAGCAAGCTCCTTGAGTTGCATGGAATGCCTCTTTACCCTCTAGTTTAGTGACAAAGCCTAGGTGGTTACATTATAGGTTTCACCTAATCAAGTTGGAGCTCCTAGGACCTACTTTCATGTAAGTCATCCTATTAATAAGTTCTTGAATTATGTGGCACTATTGTCTCCCATCATCGATGCAAAGCCTTCTATTTTTGAGGAGGCAAAAAGATGGTAGGCTTTACAAGATGCCAAGATGGAGTACAACTCCATCATGAATAATGGTGTTTGAGTGATTGTGTGCTTAAACTAGAGGGGAAGTCAACGGTTGACTCCAAGTGGTTGTATGAAGTTAAGCATGCAATGAATGGTAGTGCCAAGAAGTTCAAGGCTCAATTTGTGGCTAGAGATTTCTTCCAAAAAGAGGGTGTTGACTATGAACAGACTTTTTTCCCTATTGTTGGGTATATTTACATCATATTCATTATGTCCTTAGCATTAATCCTTGGTTGGCACTTATATCAAGTGGATGTAAAGACTGTGTTTCTTAATGGTCTCATAGAAGAGATGTATATAAATCAACAAAGAACCTTTAAGGTACATGGGCATGAGATCCATGTTTATAGGTTGAGGAAGGATCTTTATGGGTTGAAGCAAGAACCATGTGCATTATACTCCAAAAGGGAAAAGTATCTTTTGGGTTTGGGTTTCTCTAAAACATATGCATATTCCGATCTTTTATTATTTGTTCAATGATTGTAATATGCTTTTTTTGATCATGTATGTAGACAATCTTATACTTATCAGAAGTTCAAAGAAACTCACCACATGGTGCAAGGAAATTTGGCTAGGAAATTTGATACTAAGTACATTCATTTGATGCACTATTTCTTAGGTTTAGAGTATGGTGGAATCTCAATGAGGTCTTCCTCAAATAGGGTAAGTATGTAGTGGCAATTCTAAAGAGATTTTAGATGATGGATCGTAAGCCCATGACTACTATGGTAGCAAATCTGAAGTCATTTGTTGATTTACATTTTAGATTTGATTGATCCATCTATGTACAAGTAGTTGATAAGTTTCCATGTGGAATATGGTAAATATTAGGCATGATGCTTGTTTCATAGTCAACTGTAAGATTCCCCTTTAGAAAAAACCCAAATACTATTGAGCTTTTTGTGAAATCATGTGGTTTAGTTCACTGAAACATTTTCACAAACAGTTTGTAAACATTGTGTTGTAGGTGTTTTTTAACAATTTACATTAAGAATAATATTAAAAATGCCAAGTGCACATGATAGGAAGATTTAAGAATAATTGATATTTATTCTTGCATTGAAAATAGGAACACACACATACCTCTGATATATTTCTTTAACAATGATAGAGATCTGAAGTAGAATATACCAGTGAATGATCGGAAGATTAATGGCTATAAATGGACATTATAATATCAAGAAAACCTCCAACATTGCAAAGAAATCCTTACAGTGATAATGTACGCAACATATTCAGCTTCATGGCACATAAATATATATGGAAGGCCTTCAATATACCCACAATCACACGTCCAGTAAGATAAGGGAGAGTGTGGCCCTATCTAGAAGAAATATGTCACAAATGCATCACCTTCAACATCTTTCTCACTACAACTCGCACAATCCTCAAGGAGGTCCTCTTTTTGTGTTTTACTCACACCAACCACACACAAAAAGAGTATGGCCTGCTACAATAGCAAACTCGACCTCTTATTTAGACTAAACTTAGCCATGAGAAAGGAAAATAACCTGATTGTAGAAACTCGGCCTTGAATATCTGAACTTCAACCCATGGTGACACGGCATAACTTAGACCTCTTCTTTGGAAATGACACCCTTGGATTTGGCTTGAATCCCCAATTGTGAAAAGAAATATAGAAATTACAATCTCGGAAAATAAAATCAACTAATAAAACCTCTTCAAGCTCAATATCTACTACCAATATTTTTCTCCATGAAAGCACAATGGTGAAATCTGAGTTATTTCACTCTTAGAAACAACTAGGGTGTCTAGTTTCAACACTAAAACTAGATATGGTGCCTAAGGTTTCTCAAACCTTAAGTTTTTCTCCAAAAAACTCTTCAAGAGTTCTTTTCTCCAAAATGCAAGTGAAATAATTAGGAGAGTCTCCTCACTTTTCTCTTTTATAAACTTGTAACCACTTTTGACACCATTTTACCCTTTTAACTTTTATAAAGTCACTTTATAATTTTTTCACTTTATAAAATCAAGTGATTTTCCACTTGCCTAGGAAGTGTCCCCCTTTTCACCCCTTAGACTTTTATAATGTTTTATTAAGCAAATCAAGTCCCCTCATTAAATTTTTCCCGCCTTAGCCTACAGGAACCATGTTAGACTAGCGGACTCCGTCATAAGCTTCCTAAGTGGTAAGGGACATTACATCAACACCTTGAACTAGTATATGGTAGAGCTTAGGTAGGTTCACTAGGTCACTCCAAAACATGTGCTCTAATACTTGAAGTGCATAGTGCATTTTGGTCTTAGGTGTGTTTGTCATGGATGATGGAGTGTGTTGCATGGGTTTATAGATTCTAATTGAGCAAGTAGTGCTAATGAAAAAAGGAGCACTCCAACGTGGTGCTTTAGTTTCAATTTTAAGTCTAGGTTCCTAGTTCAACAAGGGCAGGCTTCAATGACACATAGATCAACAGAGGCAGAGAGTACATGGCACTAACTCTACAAGTTGTGAAGCCATCTAGAAATATTCAACTCTCTGAGACTACAATGTTTCATGATTAGTGCAAGCATATTGAGATCTAGCCACACTTCATCAAAGATGTGGCCCACGAGGGAGTAGTTGTTCTTCAATGCATTCTTGCTAAAAGTAGCAAGTCACATTAATCTTAACCAAGCCCCCAGAAAAGGAATAGTTCAAGCTGTTCAAAGAAAGGTATGGAGTGGTGGAAAACATTGTCTTCACTAAGGGGAGTGTTAGCTTTTTAGCTATGTGTAGCTTGGATTGTGTTCTTATTGTAGGACCTTCCTTTTTCCAATAGCACTAACACAAATAGCAGTACATCATCCTTCTATGCTTCAACATAGTAGCTAATGAGGAAAAAAGGGCATTTATGGAGAAGAGAGAGATAGGGGGCACATGCATACGCCATTCTTAATTCAATTCTAGTTTAGATGTTTTTCCATATTTAGACATTCAAATCTATTTCTAAGTTTTTCTTTAGATAATAGTAGCATGCACAATTAGTTAGAAGGCACAGTGAATGTAATACCCTTGGTTAGACCCCCAATTGTAAAAATGATTGTGCATATGATAGCTAGGTTGGTGGGTCATGTTCTATCAAGGTTTTCATGCCTCTATGTGTACAAATATGTTTTAAGATTGGCGTGCCTATGTATTTGGGTCAAAGAACTTGTATTATTGGGTTGATAAGCTAAGTTCCATTGAGGCTTGTGTGCATATGTTATGTATAATGTGTAAGTCGACAAAGTACATACGAGTTGTAAGGCCAAAGTGCTAGCATGATCAAGCCATCAAGTTTGTATGGTTAAAGGCCAATGAGCCTAGCAAGACATTATTTGTTGCAGACCGAGGGACAAAAAGACTGTGGGGGCTATAACTCAACTAGAAAAGCATCTTGTTATGAAAATATATTATAATATTATAAGATTGTTGAAATATAAAGAAAGAGGAACCTTGCCTATAAAAAGGTGGTTCCACTATTTAGTTTTATAGGGATCAGTGGGGACAAGTGTCCTTGTGTGAGGGCCTGGAGGGTACCTGAAGACCCTTGAGGGTAGCAAGTACTCTTGGAGCCACAATACTATAAACGTCCTTAGTTGGATGAGTTGGTCACCTTGGAGGCAGTGGCACAACCCGAGGGACTACAAGTGCATATAAGGGGGTACACATATCCAAATGTAAACCTGAGGGACTACGAGTGTTGAGAAATCTAGGGCATTAGCATTAGGTGATTTTTCTTCAATTAGTCACTGCTTGTGAATGATTTTTACTTCTTTATATTAGGATATTCTTCTTAGTTTATTAGTGTTCTTCTTCATCAAACAGTAACCAATGCATGAACATAAATAGACGAGACACAAAATGTAGGCTATCATCCAGGGCCAAAACCTGTCACTCTTTAAGAGGAAAACCTGCACAAATTCTTCTTATAGAGATTTCAATTTACGAATACCAAGACCAAGACCCTTGACCTATTAGCCACTCCAAGACCAAGACACGTGTTCTTTGTATTCTGTTATTTTCTCCTTCTTGACTCCTCTTCCTCTTCGACCTTCTTAATCCTGAGATCATCTCCTCAACGAGTTGTAGATACACTAGAGATGGCACCGAGACATGTCAATGTAGTGTCACCAAAATGTGACCACTGTAGCAACACCGAAATATTGTGATAGATCCCAGAACAATAGCTTCTTCAAAGCACCACACAGTGCTCTTCCTTTGTTGTAACCTTGAGACCCTTATCTTATGAAACAGAACTTTTGTTGAGCCCTAAAAGGACCCTTGTTGCTCCTCCATCGATTATTTGAGTTCCTTCTTTGCATTTGACTTTTATCTCTTCCTTTTGTTGTGACTATGATCTGAATCTTAGAGAGGTCTAAGCCTTACTTGCTGCGATTAGCCTTAAACACAAACTTGTTGTCCCTCCCTTACCCATCCAAAAATCTCAGAGATGTAACCGAACTATTGACTGTACTTCATCACCGAAATTTCAGAGGAATCTGTGCTTCTGTGTTGTCTCATCCAAACTGTCTTCACTATATGGTAAAAGCCAGTGAGCCTAGCAAGACATTATTTGTTGCAAATCGAGGGACAAAAAGAATGCGGGGGGCTTGGACTTAACTAGAAAAGCATCTTGATATGAAAATATATTCTAATATTATAACATTGTTGAAATATAAAGAAAAGGGCACCTTGCCTATAAAAGGGTGGTTCCCCTATTTAGTTGGATATGAATCAATAGGGACAAGTGTCCTTGTGTGAGGGCCTGGAGGGTACTTGAAAACCCTTGAGGGTAGCAGGTATTCTTGGAGCCACAATACTCTAAACATCCTTAGTCCGATGAGTTGGTCACCTTGGAGGCAGTGGCACAACCTAAGGGACTACGAGTGCATAGAAGGTGGTACACTACTTAGGTGTGGCGTTGATGGGGGATGTGAGTTTGGTGGTTGAAGGTTGTCAAGATTTGGTACCTTGGCCTTGTTATATTCGATATTGGATATGTGTCAGACTTGAGAAGCCATTGCCAAAGTACAGTCACAGCCCCAACTCGTGGGTGACCGATTGCTAAGAGAGATGGAGCAATGCAGTCTATGGCTAGGTGGTACACCTAAGTCGTGCAGTGGGTTGGTGAATTTTACCAAATAAATGGCTAACACACTTATGTTGTTTCTAGTTTATGATTTCATGATTGTTATTATGTATTCGTGAGTTATTTTATATGCACATGGTATCGTGCTTTCATGGTGTGTATATATGGTCATGAGTGGCATCACCTAATTGGGTAACCAGGGTTGTTACAATTACCAGTTAGACTAGACACACATGCTTGTAGATTCCCAATCTTAGTTAGGATGCATATCTTTAAGAGGATGCATGCTTGTGTGCCTCAATTCATCTCCAATAGAGACGCACTTCAATCGACTCATCTATCCATGCAAGGAAAGCACATTAAGAATAGGGTTTAATATTTTCAATTGCATGTATCAAAATTCATTGTACCTTTTCTTCTTCCTAGTCTATAAAGAGAAGTAGGGCACATTGATGTGGTGGTTCAAGCATTTGAGCTTTTAGAGCTATAACATTTTTTAGTTCATTATTTTCATATTTAATATTAAAATAATGATGTTGTAAGGGTTCATATTTGTGTGTTTTTATTCATACTATCAACAATATGCATTAAAGGTTGATGTGCTCGTCATTATTTTGATTGTTGTTTTTGGCTTTTAGCTATCTAGAATTTTAGATTAAATTCTTGAGAGAAAAATCTACTTACAATTATCTAATTTTATACAAGGATTAGTTGGTAGCAGAGGGCCTCTCATAACAGTAGAACATTGACTACGCTGAGATATTTTCCCCCGTGATTAAGATGAATTCTATCTAGGTTGATCTCTCTTATTGCTAGTTTTGGTTGGGATTACTTCAAATGGATGTGAAGAGTGCATTATTACATGAGGATCTTCTTGAAGAGAATATATAGATCCATGACCAGGTTTTGTGCAATATGGTAACCCTCCACTTGTGTGCAAATTGGGGAAATCTTCATATGGTTTAAAATAGGTGCCCAAGGATTGTAGGAGAAAATCGATACGTTCTTCATTGTGGTTTTAGGCATTGTGAATTAAATCATCGTATTTTATGTTAAGAATGTAGATGGTGAGATTCTCTTGACCGTTTTATTCATGGACGGTTTGATTCTGAATAATAGTGGTGATTTTGATTCTTGGTTTGAAGGCCAAGTCAAAGGATACATTTGACATTACAAACTCAAGTTTGCTTCATTTCTTTCTTGGCGTCCAAATTTTATATTTGGATAATGGTTTCATTTCTCAACCTAAGGATGATCTTCAGTCATTGAAGAGGTTTAAAATGAAAGATTATAGGGCTCGTTCTACCCTACATCAATGAGTCAAGTTGGCAAAGGATTGTTACTTTCCAAAGGTTGATGTTACTTTGTATAGGCAACTTGTTGGGATCTTTATTTGTTTAAACTAATGGCAGACTTGACATTGCATTTGTTGTTAGCTTGGTATCGAGAGTCCTGGAGACCTCGAAGGAGACACATGCACAACAAAGAAGATTGAGTGGAGCATAAAGGTACTTATCCATTGGGAATCAAGTATTCCAACAAGTAGGATACTAAGTTGGTGGGATATAT
Organism: Pinus tabuliformis; assembly: GCA_031772625.1. Lineage (NCBI taxonomy): Eukaryota > Viridiplantae > Streptophyta > Pinopsida > Pinales > Pinaceae > Pinus > Pinus tabuliformis. Next base: position 1,455,887,916 of record CM062819.1, on the reverse strand, counting down.
CAATTGAGTGTAGTTCAAGTGGCTGAAAAGAAAAGTTGGTATCCTCCCCTCAGGTTCAAATCTCACTTTGTGATATGCTTCTTCTCTTTGTGAATCAATTATTGACTATCGCCCTGGCTTTGAGCCCTAAAGAATCTAGTTTACCCTAGGTACCATCCACAAAATGAGGGCAAGTACATGATAGGTTTCCCACAAAAATACATTATGCAGATTTAAAAAAAAAATGGTGGTATATATAGAGTCCCACTACACTAGTGATGTTGATAATGGATATCTACCTCTCACTGTGTGTTTCATCTTGGGTTGAGTTTCATTGTTTGGTCATTTAAAAAGCAATAGGTTGTTGTTCTATTCACCAATGAGGCCAAGTATAAAGGAATAGTGAATTCAACCATGAAAGAAATTTGGGTCTATAACATTATGGATGAGCTTGGATTTCCTCGTTAGAAGTCATCTACGATGTATTGTGAAAATTAGAATACAATAGTGGCTCATAAATCAGTTGAATATAGCAAGACCAAGCATATTGAGGTTCATGAACACTACCTCACATAGCCGATACAGGAAGGTGCAGTATCCTTTGAGTATTGCAAGATAGATGAACATGTTTATATTTTCACAAACTGCTAACAAAGGCAAAGTTTGCCAAACTCTAGTCTATGCTTATGGCCCACGATGCTATCGTTAAGCAGGGAATGTTGTGGTAATGCCACTTTCTTAGTCCCTCCCAATCATGTTTAAGGAGAGATGTTAGAATGCATGTAAACCAACTTACCGGATCCATGGAACCACTTCAATGAATCCTACCTCTTAAGTTCCCGGGACTATCTGTTCGTGCATTATACTTTGATCATATGGTGGAATATACCGGATATATTTCAATACCCTCCATATATTCTTATGTCTCTCTTTCCTTTCCTGATGTGAAATTATTGAATTGTTCATAAAACTTGCTATTAAAGTTTAATAAGATCGTGGTGAGTTTTAGTGCAGCAATAAGAACTTTTGTGGTCAGCCAAAATCAAAGTAGGAAAGACATAAGTATGGGACCACTGAAATGTAAATTTATTTGAAAAGCCAGCAAAGTAGAGAACTGAAAACAACAGCCTAAATATCATTAAAATGCTCTGCCATTGCAATAGCAATGTAAACCCTGCGATGTATGATAATATTCAAAACTATAGCAATTCCTAAACTGCCATGTGTGACAATATTCAAAACTATAGCAATTCCTAAACTGCAATGTGTAGCTCTAACGACACTGAATCATGCTTTAGTCAATCTGTGCTTTAATTTAAGAATACAACTCTGAAGCTCTAGAATAAGCAACTAGATGGGCACAAAACCAAAAATAGCAATAGATTGAGGGAATATACAATGCAATCATAGACATCTAGTGAAGCAAAGTGTAGACAAAATCATAGAACCTGCAGGATAGATCAGCGTCCAACAACATCCTTCAGAGAACGAAATATTCCAAAACTGCCTTTAGAGCAGTCTTAGACAAGACGGCTATATAGGAGATTGCATCAAATGGCATGAATGACTATACCCCATCATATAATTTATAATTAGATGAGTGGAAGTGGATGCACCTACTATTTGTTGGGAGTTTTCAAAATAACTTAAATCGCTAAAGGTAAAAACAACATAGCTTTCTCTAAAGTCACACTGTAAGTAATTTTTAAAAGGTCTATTTCTAGCCTTCGGTTTATAATAGACCAGACAAAATGTATAGACTAAAGAAACAAATCTATAGGAGCCATATTCATGTCACGCTTCAAAAATTAGCAGGCCCACTTATTACTACACTCCTGGGGTTAAGTTAGGCTTTTTACACTCCGCATGTCTGAATGTGTCATTATTTGAATTTTGGGGGGTTACACATTCATGAATATCTCACTTGCAACATGTAACATGAGTACTAGCACATTATGAATGGTGAAACTCCAAATTCTGTTCCAAATTCCATTTAAGTCATGAACTCAGGCAATTCATGTGAAGGTCATTATTTTGAAAACATTGGATTCAAAATGTTCCTTCAAAATTACAAAACTACCATGGTAGGAATAAGCTCTAGCACTGTAGTGCTTCATTCCCTGTCCTTCAAAGTAGATGTCCATGAAAATGGTATCAACACACTAAAACCAAATCCAGCTTCAAACTGACCAATCTAACCTAGCGTCCTCCATCTCCACAGAATAGAATGCTGAGCATAGCCAACTTTATTGTCATCGCATTTACCTCCTCGGTTGTCTCAACAGAATAAGTGATTAAATTTACTTGTCTGTTATGAATGTAGAAGATCTGTTTGTGGTTTTAACCGATTCTAAATAACCACCTGCAAATCAACTGACATGTAGTGAATTGAGAACAATTCTCATCACAACCTTCAAGCAAAGGGATCGGCTGTGTAGGATGTCCCATGAAACATGGTTGGAGATAACATCGTCCTCATATTCAGCAAGCAATAGGGAATGCCAATTAAGGATCAATGATCACAAAATCCCTTTAAGAATTCTGCAAGCTGTCAATCGTGAAAATCAATAATATTTTGGCAAATATTTTAGCTGCGTAAGTATGAAACAAATTAATGTTTAATTTTTTAATGCTAGCACCAATAAGCCATAGGTAGAATGCATCGGATGTTCAGCCAAAATTTTGACAAATGCCCTCTTAAAATATGGAGTCTCTGCAAATGAAAATCTTTGGCAAAGGTTTCAGGCCCATAGATTCATTGTATTAAACCTCTAGAGCAGAGGGCGAGTTCCATGGTAAAAGCATTCAGGAAAGGAATGGAAACATAGAACCAAACTAGATGAAGCCAGAGTAGCAGCAGACCCAGCAAAGATGTGACAACTTGAAAGCAGAGACTGACGTTGAAAGAAAGTTCAATTTCGTGGTCAGATTCAACAATGGATATCAAATATTGACACGGTAGATGACACATATCAGCGATTCTTAAGAAAAGTGATTTTACCAGAACTGGAAGATATCAAAACCATTTAGGAGCTTCAAAGCATATTTATGAGAAAGGCATCTTCAGAACCAGATGAAACAATATGCTCAGCTTCCATGGTACAACTTCAAAAAAACACATGCATGGAACCACAGCATATATGAGGCACTTCAGTGACTGCCAAATAGACTCTCTCCAGCCAACAGCAGTTCAAACTTCAAAATACCAAACTTCAGAGGCTGAAGAGTTTGAAGAAAACACAGCCAAACAATTGGACCAGATAGGAGTCGTGTGCTATCAATTTCACAGTTGTTAGCCTACTAGTTTTGTGTATTAAGAGTACTTTGTATGGAAACTATTCAAAGGAAATCATTACCATCATCGAAATTTTTAAAGCAGTTCACTGAGGCACAAGTCACCTAAATATACCATTGTGTGAGAGGAAATACACTGAAATTAATAAAGATGCCGTAAACAGAAAATACATTCTTTTCTTTTAATGGTAAGGAGAAGAAGCTATGTTCATGCTTGTTTATTGATACCATAATTTTAATCATATTAAAATAATAACTTACGAAGAGATGGAGGAGCTAGCTTGGAGGTTTAGGGTGTTGACGAAGCTAGGGATAGAGACACTCCAAGCCAACTACTAAGAAGACCCAATTGAAGGCTGTCCTATCTTTGTTCGATGGTGGTTCGGGGTTGGATAAGACTGCTTAGAGTTCAGTTGGGTACCTAGGTTTACACAGGAAACACCAAGTAGGAGGGGACTATGATCTTGTCTCCACCCTTAGCAAAAACTTTGAATACTAATGGGGGCACAAAGGAGTCTGACTCAATTGGAAATACTGATAGAGGTATGGATTCCTCATTAATATTATAAATAGGTGAGGGCATGTCAGGTAAAACCTTTAATGTCCCAATCCCATAACAACCTGTGGGCAATAAGCTAGCCCCCGAGGTAGGGAGGCAAAGTTCTAAGTTAGTGGATAATCATTCTCCAATCTTAGGGTTGGGCCTTGATAACAGCTCTATTGGAAAGTCTGCCATTTTAGTGGAGAAAGCAGTAGACTCAGTTTCTAGATGTGGTGAAGACGAAGAGAGAGGTAGCCTTGAGGTGAACCATAGTCAAACAGGAAGAAATGTATAAAGTTGGTGAAGTGGAGAACACAACTTGTCTAAGGGCAAGATATTTCCATGGGGCGCATAGTGGATTTGTTGTTTAAAACCCTAGATGGAGGTTTTATAGTCAGTTCATCTCTAAGACTGATCTTGGGATTTGGATGGAGAAAGTATGGCCATTGATTCTAGGGTATGTCTCAGGTTTCCATAATCTAGTGCGGGCTTAGTTACCCTTTCACTTAAGGCTGAGTATGATGTTGTAGTTATTTTGAAGTCATGATGGTTTTTGGATTGACAGCATTAATCTTAAGGAAATGGGAGCTAGGTTTTGACCCTTGATCGGTGAGGACCTCATTGCATCCTGATTGGGTGAAGATGCCTAGTTTGTCTCTGAAGTTTTGGATTGTTGAGATCTTCAGGGCCACAGGGGACACACTTAGGACTTTTCTAGAAGCTCGTGAACAATTTAAATCTGAAACTTCATGCTCAGTAGCTCACATACCAGTAGAATTGGATTCAAAAAAGGAGCTATCAGAGGATATTGAGCTAGTGGTGGAGAATAGAGCTTTTGTCTAAAGCTTAGATCATGTTGGTATACCATTTCAATGTATCTGTTGTTACAACTGTGGGGTATCTGGTTAGTGATTGTATACTAAAGTTTCATAACAAAGCGTGGAGGAGGAGGAACTACAATGATAGCAACCAGATTCTGCAAATCAAAAGTAAGCTTTGAGGTTGTTTATTCAAAGAGGATAGGAAAGCCCATAGGAAGAGTGGGGATGAGTAGAAGATTGTGAAAGAAGGGATGTGTAAAGAAATGGCTTCAAGTGAGGGAGGGGAGGGGGGCAGTTGATGGAAATCTATGAAGGTTGTCGAAGGGATTTGTCTGATGGGAGATAATCCATCATTTGTTGGTAAACGTGACCAATCTGCAACAAGTTGTCAAGGTAGGGGAGCCACAAAAATTGAAGACTATTTGTTGGACTCTACAACTTCGGGTAAGTTGAGTTTTGCTTCCCCGAGTAGTGTATGCTGAAATTTTTCATGTAATTTCGTCTTATGGAGAGGGTTCCTTCAAAGAACATAGTAAGGATTTTTCTATTCCAAAGTTGTTGGAAAGGAATACTTTTAACTTTAAGGAGGATAGGGTGTTCAGCTGTTGAGGTTCTAATGGAATTACATAAGGATTTGGTTTTGGATGGGAGTGAAGAGGAAGAACAAAGCACTGGGGAGGATCTCAGGGTCATCAAGGAAGGGAGTAGTGCTGGATCCCGTGCAAGCAGTGGAGATAATCACAAGGGGATGTCTGTGGATTTTGTTGAGGGGTTCTCTCCTCTGAAAGACAGTCTACCATCAATAAATTCGATAGATATGGATATGAACATAGTGGCAGGAGAGCCACAAAGCTCGACAGATAGTTTAGTCCTGCATTCAATGAATGTCCATAACATAGTGATGAAGTTTAGGAGGATTTTAAGGAAGGTATGGATCTGAATCCATACCTCTCTATAGAAATGGGTAAAACATTGATGCTAGTAGGGGCATGGGCATGCATGCAAGGGTCGGGGGATGATCATATTTTATCAAAGAGGGTGTTTGTTCAATTGTGGTCTCTAGTGAAGAGGAAAAAGACAAGGTGAAGGTAGTGAAGGTGATGAAAGGGGTTATGCTAATGGAAGACAGCCCACCATTGGTGGATTAGCAAAATATGTATCTAGTCAACGAAGAATGGTAGGTACAACCCTCGGAGCCATACCCAGTTAAGGTTTATGCATTTCACTGATAAGTTTTTCTTTGAGCTGTCCATTTTAGATCATATTGAAAATTCTGTTATGAATTTTTCTTTAGATGAGTGGCCTTCCTTGGATAGTTATGAAGATAGAACAATGTTGAGGACAAGGCACAAGAAACCCGGCAAGGAAGTATTGGGCCTGAAAGAAGGTTCTCCTTTGGGCTTGGGATTGGATATACCTTTGGACTTATCCTTAGAAGGGCGAGAATCTTATCCCTGTGACCTAGGTACAATTTTAAATGGGTTGTAGGATCTAGTATAACTAAGCATGTTGGAGAGGAGTAGTTGATAGTGATCCCTTCAGATGTCCTTTTAGATCTAGGAAAGGGTTCAAAGAGAAGTTTTTTAGAGAGTAGCAAGAGGAATAAGCAAAGATGGAGTAAGGAACCTAATGGCAGGGACTAGAAATCACATATATCTCTTGCCAAAAATAAGGCATCACGGAAGTTATTGAGAGGATAAAACAAAAATTGAAAAGGGCCCTTAGAGTAGGGCATGCCCCTGGGAAGGTACCACAATGATTAATTCCTCCCTAAATATCGAGAGTTTGGGCAGATCTTTTAAGAAATTTGCCTTGAGTAGACTTGTGGATCAGCACAAGCCTAATGTTATTCCGATACAAGAAACTATGGGGTAGGGGTAAAAGTTTATCAATGATCTTTTAATGTCATGGAAGGAGCAGCAATTTTTAGGATTAGACTTTTTAGGTCATTTGATGCCTTGTTGACTAGGTGGAGGAAAAAATCACTCAAATTGACACATTGTGTTTTTGAATTCAAGGATCAGAGCTACTTTCTATTCTCTGGAACTCAAGAAAGCCTTCAATATAGTCAATGTATATGGGCCATACGAGGAGAGGATCCTTGAGGATATGTTAAATCGAGAGTTTGTAAAAAGTGAAATGCTAACTATAGGAGGGAACTCAATCTCATGACAAAAAGATCTAACATCTAGGACACCCATTGGCAAATTTTTCTTCTAAAAAAGTTCAAAATGTTGTTCTAAGTAAATGTGGAACCTACAAAGTCCCCAGCTTGGAGGAATCCAAGAACTTGGGATGAGAAATTTGGAAAAGGCTAGACAACTTTCTGGTGTCTAAATCAATTGTAAATGACCCTGAAAGAATTAGGTCCCAAGTAGAGGGGAGGGGAAGATTCATATCAACTTCCAATTACAATTAAAATAGAGAAAGAAGACAAAAGAACCTTCGAGCTCTTTTAAATATAATGCCCAATAGTTAAAGGATGATGGGCCTTTAAACTTTGTCAACTTGGAAAGGGTGAAATTTCATCCCTCCTCAAGGGAGTCAACTAGCCTTCAGCAGGCAACTAATCTCAAAAATGTTAAAATTGTTGTAACAAAATGGGCTTATGACAAGAGGAGTAGCGCGCAAACACAAGTTTTAGTTGAGAAGGGAAGTCCTCAAATCTATTCCCAAGATTACACTACAATTTTTGACAATAATGATAGACTTTAAATGAGGAATCTAGAAAATGTTAAGAGGAAATTGCTAGAAAAAACGGGGGCCTAGTGGAGACTAAAGAGCGGGCTTGTTGAGGCCCTTGGGCCCCTATATTAATACCCTAATAAGCATTCATTATTATTTTACTTTTATATTAGGAGGTCGCCTAGTACCTTTCATTCTACTCTTTCATTTTAATTGTACCACTAGTCTTAGAATCATCAAATATTATCTAATGCATTGCATTCATCGTAAAAGGAGGTTTCCCCCTCGAAGTGGACCATAATAATTGGTGTCTTATCATTTTTAAGGTGCATGGTTCATAATGAACATAGGCTTTTGCTGCTTCAAAATAGTCATCTTGAAATTTTCGCTATAGCTTTTTTCCAGGGAAGTTTCAGACATTAGAATTTTGAGCATATTTATATGAGATATTGAGAATATCTGGGAAAAATTGCAAACTCAGATTCGCTATATTTTTGGAGATATACCATGTGGAAGTTAAGGTTTGTGAATGGTCCTGAAATAAGTTTCAATCGAGTAATATTGGAATTTTCGCTATAATTTTTTCTATGATGGTTTAGGCCGTGTAATTTTGAGCATATTAAGGAAACAAATCAGTGTACATCTAGTAAAATTTTCATGTTTTGGTTTGCTATACTTTTAGAACTAAACCCTATGGAAGTTAGGGTTTGTGAATGGTCTTTAATTCAATTTCACACAAGTGATCTTAGCAATTTCACTATAACTTTTTTCTGGGACACCTCAAGCTGAATTCTTCAGAGATTTATAAAGACATACCAAAGTACTTCAAGTAAAAAATTTAGAATCTAATTTGAAAAATTGGACACATGCCACACTTTACAAGTTCACTCTTGGGAAGAGGTCAAAAAGCAACAAGTTTTGGGAAGGTTACCATGACTTTCACTTGCCACATCAAATTTTGGTTAAACTTGTGGAACTGCGATGAAGATATACCAGAGTACTATAATACAAACTTTCAAATTCAGAAGGGCTCAAATCTCAAAGGTATATCAAGACAAAGGTCAAAGATTCAAAAAGTCTCCAACATAAGGTTTTAAAGGTACATAATTTACAAGTGATGTAACTTTTGATGGAAGATCCATTCTTTTAGTGACTGCAAATTGTGATAAAGAGTGTTGTTATTATTTTCTCACATGCCTCCAAAGAAAGATCGAAAAGTTACTACACCAATCAAAACTCCTGGAGGCTCATCCATAACTCATGAAGAAATAGAAGATGTCCAATACCGGGTATCCAAGTTGGAAAGTCGGTTGTCACAAATGCAAGAATCGGTTAAAAGAGATATGGATGAAAATAAGGAAGAAATGGATCACAAAATGAAACAAATATAACAAAAGATTATAGAAGCTGTAAATGAGAGGCTCCTTAAAATTGATAATGTGTTTAAAGGAACTCATGAAAATAAAGGTAATATTCAAGTTGAACAACTTGCCAATAATAAGAATTTTTCAAGTGGATTTAACTCCAATTGTGGAGCTACTCATGGATGGTTTCCTAAAGGAGTGAACCTTCCCAAGGTTGAATTAAATAAGTTTGATGGAATAAAGGTCTTTACCTGGGTGCACCAAATAAAACAATATTTTGAATTGCATAATATTATAGATGATAAGCAAAGGATTCACATAGAAACTTTGAACTTTGAGATAAAACCCTATCAATGGTATCAATGGGTAGTTAAAAGGAAGCCTCATTCTTATCATTATACTCAAGGCTTATTTACAAGAGACTTAGAAGCAAAATATGGAAAAGCTTAGGAACAAGACTTCTACAGTCAATTGACAAGAATCGAGCAATTTGGTGATATTGCAAATTATAATTTAGAATTTCAAGTTTTGGCCATGAGGGTGGATGTGAAAATTCCTTGACTGCAACGTTGAGAAATCTAGGGGCAACTAGATTATGTGATTTCTCTTACTTTGATAATTGCTTGTGATGTATTTTTGCTTATCTTGATTAGATTCTTTTTCACCTTAATTATTATTGTGTTCTTTTCATCAAACAACTACCAAACCATAAAGAACAGTGAGACAAAAGGGCACAAGATATAGATGATCATCTAGAGCCAAAACCTCTCCACTTTAGAGGAAAACCCACAAGAATTCTTCTCTTCTTATAGAATCTTCAATTGATGAATTCCAAGACCTATGACCCTTGACCAAGACCCTCAAAGACCAAGTCCCTTGACAAGCTTTCCTTCTAGTAGTTCCTTAGCAACTACTGCAATTCTGACCTCCAGCAAATTCTTCTATAACTTCGACCAACAGATTCTACTGGAACTTCAACCTCTCCAGCAAATTCACAGTTTTGACCTTTCACAGCTTCGACCTATCTACAGCTTCGATGCAGCTTCACAGCTTTGATGTAGCTTCACAGTTTTGATGCAACTTTGCAGCTTCGATGTAGCTTCACAACTTCAATGCAGCTTCAGAATTTCGTCTTGCCCAAAACTGTAGAAACCTTAACAAAAGAGAAAGAGAGAGAGGCCCAAAACTTCAATCTTGTTTTTCTTCTTCTTCTTCGTCCTTTTCCATCTTCTATCTTGAGGAAATCAAACTTGCTTGAAAGTGTGTCCAAATGAGATTGAGTTCCTTCTTATTTATAGTCTTTTGAGGGGTACGAATTGTTATCTTTAGGCGAACTTGTCCCTTCATGTAGGCCGACTTGATCTTTGCACCATGACGAGGCCTTGGAGGGTATTTTGACTTTCTTTTGACTCAAATAAATTTTTTTTACAATATGTAACATGCCCAAAAGGGTCTTTCGTACATGAGAATGACCCAATTGACTTGTATACTCAATGACAAGCCCTAGAAGCACTCAATGGGTACTTGACCTAAAAATAAATCTCCCTTGAGCATGAAACCCACGCCTCAAGAATAACAATAATAAATATATTTTTCTCTTTTCATTAAATACATAAAATCATGATTACATGTCATTATGAAGACCGAACCTAGTTACATATTTCAACACTCCCTCTTAACTAGGGAGGTATTTATAATCCATACAAGGTACTTGGACATTCTCAAAATTCTCATAAGATGAGTCGGATTGGTAACACATTTGTTTAGCATCATATCATCCAGCATTGTCACAAAGCAAGCCCTTGACTAACAACTCTATCTCTCCATAAGATCAAAGCACAATGTTGGTGAGACCAATGACTTATAGACACCATCATCATTGTCTCTCAAGGCACATACCCCCCCGGGTGTTCACAGAGTATGTCCTTCCAGAACTATTCTTATCTTGGATTCCCAATCCTCAAAGAATATCAATCCTCTACGACTACTCTTATCTTGGATGCCCTTTCTCATCCTTAAAGAGTATCAGATGCTAGATGCTTACCCAACCCTCCATTCTTTCTTCCAAAGTGAAGATAAGAATGATGTGTCTATCTCTCCCTCTCAACTATGGAGGATATTATATACCCACTCCTATAAAAGGAATGTATCCAAGCTCCCTCTTATCCAGGGGCTTGTCCAAGCTCCCTCTTAACCAGGGACTTGCTTCTAGCAGCTTTCTGCTCTAAGTGGAGATCATGGGACTATCAGCTGCTTGTGGGGATCCTTCTTTTGATGTGATGAAGTTCATCTTTAACATTGTGTAGCCTTCATCTTTTGGGACTTCTTTGCATGGCATCATTCATCCATCACTTTCCTTCACGACCCACATCAGTCATGTCATCCTTCTTTCTGTCAGAAAGTGATCCTCTAGTCCCCATCTAACTTCTTCCTCATACAGCTACCTCTTTCAAGTCATGTTTCCTCCAGGACCTTTCATCCAACCACATGAAAGCTAGTTGTAGGTGACATCCACAACTCTCTTTTTAATAGCCCTGTATCAACCCATCCAGATGTTGCTCAAAAATAAAAATAAAAATGAACATCAAATCAAAGTTACCTTTTGTGATGGCCTTTCATCATGACATCTTGCTTGCCTACAACATCCTGCACATTCATAAACACACCTCCAAGACTTCATATGTCAAGGGTCTCCTTTCTTTACAAACCTTATCACAGCCTTCTTCTATATGGAGATGTCATGATCAATTCTTCTAGTCGTCAGATGTTGATTTCATGTGTCCGTAGTTGCATCTTTCACAATCTCTTCTTTCTTTCTTCACATATTGCTTCCCAGGAACTTTCCATACATAGTTCCTTCATCTTTGTCAACTACCTCATATTCCATATGAGGACATATTATGTTGATTCCATCTATCAATATGTGAACCATGCCTTCATGCATCTTTTCAAAAGAAGAGACACGTGATCATGCTCACGAGGTAAAACATTTACCCATGTATCTGCAACTATATGATGACATGACTTAATCTATCAAATATATACATACCTCTTTTCTCCTTTTGGTCATCTAGACTTCCTTCAGCAACTTCCTTTCCTTGATTGAGAGTACTTCAATCATCTTGACCTGCTGCACTCCTTTGTCACCATACCATCATCCTTCTAAACAATGTATCCCACACAAGGTGGAATGATCAGCGAGACACTTGCTTCTTCCAAGTAGAGGTGAACCTTCTAGTGAAGATTCCAACAGAGGATCTTGATTATCCTCATCCAGCAAATGCTCCTTTCTCATGATGATGATGTATGATGAATTCCTTCTATCATATGTACTATATATGATTTTAATGAGGCTGCCAAGAGCTACTTCCTTTATATGATAACTGCTACATCTTTGTCGACTTCTACTTCAGCTATTTTTTCAAGCTTCTCTAATGATGTCATGAGCTCTTGCTTTAACAGTATGCTTCTAATGTGATGACATCTTCTACTAAAAGATGCATCTTGTCATAATACTTCTCATCTTGACTACCATGGTGGATATCTTTTCACCTCCTACTTCTCCTTGCTATGCAGTGGAGAAACCCTAATAGTGAAGATCTATCCCTTTGGATTTCTTCTCATCAAGTTCTTCCACTTCTTTGGTGATATGAGCTTCATTTCTTTCTTTCCTCTTGTTGTCCTTCTTGAACTTCGGACAATCTCTCTTGTAGTGCCCATATTCCTGACAGCCATAGCATTGGACTTTTGACATATTCTTCTTCTTTTTATGAGAACCAGATTTCCCAAACTTTCCTTTTCTCTTAGCCATGGTAGCAAATGCTTGAACTTGTTCACCTGGTCCCACATCGCTCTTTGCTTTCAACCTGGTTTCTTCAATTTTACACAATGACCAAAGTTCACTGAATGGGGTGGCTTCCTTCTTTCCAAAGATGCTAGATGTGAAGTTGCCCCATTCCTCTGGAAGTGCATTGAGCACTATGGTGGTCATTTCTTTATCGGACATTATTTCTCCCAACTCTTGTAGTTGGTCTCTTATTTTTGATACCTTCATAAAATATGGGGCTATTCCATCTTCCTTTGAGATCTTCATTTTGTACAGCTCGTTCCTCAAAGATATCACTTCTCCTGCAGTACTTATGGAGAACAATTCTATTAACTTGTCATATATTTCTTTTGATGTCTCCAACTTTGATACATAAGGTATGAGGGGATCCTTGATGGATTCAATGAGAATCCTTTGAGCCCTTACTTCCCCTTTCATATACTTTGCTAGAGGTTGAGCTTCTTCCTTTGGAGGCTTGGTAATTGATTCCTTGACATGTTCAACAACTTCATTTTCTATGAGGATCAAATCTGTCCTCTTCTTCCATGCAAGAAAGTTTGATAATCCAACCAATTTGTTGCTTTCCTTTCAAAATGAATTCATTTTGATAGCCGATTTAGTCATAAATATAAAGGTACTTACTTGTCAAGTGCAGATGTTCCTTGATGACAATATCTTCAACTTGGTGCCTTCTTGATTTGATGATGATGTTGATAATAGAAGATGTCCTCTTGATGAAGATGTCTTCCTTCAAAAGTGATCCTTCAAAAAGAGGGAGATCACCTTGATTCCTTGATGATGATGACAACACCTCTTCTTGCTTCCCTTGAATGTAGAGACTTCAATATGCTTCAATGTGTAGTCCTTCTAGGTAGAGTCCTTGGGATCTTCTTTGATGATGATGTGCGAGCTTCCAAACAATGCTTCAAGTGAGAAACCTTTGCTTGTACTTGGTCATTGTGAATGTCTTCTTGATGGTACGATGTCAATGTTTTGATCTTTCTTGATGCTCCTTTTGATAGTCCTTCTATTGCTTCAGCGTTTGAGTGTCCTTTTAGTTGCCTTTCCTTGTCTTGTCACCTTAGCTCTGATACCATGTTGAGAAATCTAGGGGCAGCTAGATTATGTGATTTCTCTTACTTTGATAACTGCTTGTGATGTATTTTTGCTTATCTTGATTAGATTCTTTTTCACCTTAATTATTATTGTGTTCTTTTCATCAAACAACTACCAAACCATAAAGAACAGTGAGACAAAAGGACACAAGATATAGGCAATCATCCAAGGCCAAAACCTCTCCACTTGAGAGGAAAACCCACAAGAATTCTTCTCTTCTTATAGAATCTTCAATTGAAAAATTCCAAGACCTATGACCCTTGACCAAGACCCTCCAAGACCAAGTCCCTTGACGAGCTTTCCTTCTAGCAGTTCCTTAGCAACTACTGCAATTTCGACCTCCAGCAAATTCTTTTGCCCAACAAATTCTTCTGCAACTTTGACTAGTAGATTCTACTGCAACTTCAACCTCTCCAGCAAATTCATAGTTTCGACCTTTCACAGCTTCGACCTAGCTGTAGCTTCATAGCTTCGATGCAACTTCACAACTTCAATGTAGCTTCACAACTTTGATACAGCTTCAATGCAGCTTCACAACTTCGATGCAACTTCACAGCTTTGATGCAGCTTCAGAATTTCATCTTGCCCAATAATTGTAGAAACCCTAACAAAAAGAGAGAGAGAGAGAGGCCCAAAACTTCGATCTTTTTCTTCTTCTTCTTTGTCCTTTTCCAGCTTCTATCTTGAGGAGATCAAACTTGCTTGAGAGTGTGTCCAAATGGGGTCGAGTTGCTTCTCATTTATAGGTTCTTGAGAGGTACGAATTGTTATCTTTACGCCGACTTGTGCCTTCATTTATGCCGACTTGATCTTTGCACCATGACGAGGTCTTGGAGGGTATTTTGACTTTCTTTTGACTCAAATAAATTTTCTTTACAATATGTAACATGCCCAAAAGGGTCTTTCATACATGACAATGACTCAATTGACTTGTAGACTTTATGACAAGCCCTAGAAGCACTCAATGGGTGCTTGACTTAAAAATAAATCTCCCTTGAGCAGGAAACCCATGCCTCAAGAATAACAATAATAAATTTATTTCTCTTTTCATTAAATACATAAAATCATGATTACATATGTCATTATGAAGATCGAACCTAGTTACATATTTCAACATGCAATTAATGGAAATTTGTCTCCTAATTGTTCTGCAGTTTATTTGTTATTACGATAAATATCGATAAACTCATAATGGCAATCTTCGCCAAAAATAAAATATGCTGCGGAAAATAAACTGGAAGCTGAGAAAATCATGCACACACAATAAAATAGACACCAATATTTTAGGACTAATAGTCCCCGAAAAAACCCCAAAGGGAAATCCAATGCATCAAATGAGGGTTTATTTTATTATTATTTAGTAAAAAGCTGAGTACAATATCTAGTTACCCAACTAGCAATCCTCTAGCAAATAATCTCACCAAAATAATTTGGAGAAATTTCTCCCTCTGCAAAATAAATTTGCCTCCCTCTGGCCTACTCACACTGCCTCTCTAGCTACTCACAGTGTTGGCCTGATGCAAGTAGTATGACCCCTAAATCAACCTCAAACTGAGTAGTCTAGCCTCCTCCTGCCTCTGGCAAAATTCATGTTGCCTTCCAGAATGTCTTTCTGACCTCTGATAACTGATCCAAACCCTTCCCAGCGATTCGCTCAACTAGACTGGCTAACTCGCACCACCTGGATAGCTTTCTATGAAGAATATTCCGGCCTCCCTTCTGTTGGCTCTCCGTAACACTCTTTGTTGCTCCCTCAATCATTGATGCTCTCCTTCTCTAGCTTGAACTCTCTTCCTTGTTGAATCTATGCAACTGGATAGCTCGATCTGCAAAGGAACTCACTCCCTTCTTGTGTCAACTATGTCAAACTGTCTCTCTCTCCATCCCATCAACTTGCTCTTGTAACCTCTCGCTAGAGCTTCAATAGCCATGATTAGATCCTCGTCAACGGCGAAGATCATCTAGACTCAATCCATGTGAGTCTCTAGAGCATTCTTGATCATCCTTAATTAATTCCCATTAATTAACCAGATTTCCTAAGTTAGACTTAGGAAAATTTAAATGATGGCTAATTAATTTAATTAAGGTGTTTCGCAAGCTTATCTCGTGAAACCTTTTCTGGGTTTTGGAGATCTTGTGTTCCTTAGTCTCTTAGACACAAATCAAGACTAGAACACATGTCTAATGCTACCAGAATCTAACAGTGGATAACATAAGTGATGAACATTTGTTGGAATCTTACATAGGTAGATTAGAAAAAGGAATTAAACATGAGCTTTTCCTAAAACATCTAAAAAATGTTATGGAAACTATGCAATTTTCTCATTATATTCAAGCCAAGAATAAGGTTACACACAAGTTTTCCATGCGAGCATACACAGGAAGCAAAGATTATTTTGGGGTCATAAGATAACCCTACCTCAACCTATTCGAATATCACAAGAGGAAATGGCAGAAAGAAAAGCAAAAGGATTGTGCTTTGGCTGTAAAAACAAATGGTTAAAGGGCATAAATGTCAAAAAACAAAATTGTTCACCTTGGAAAATAATGATGAAGAGGAAATGGAGGCATCTACATAAAAAGTGAGAAAGAACTTGTCAACTTAAAAGAATAGGAAATAGATACAGAAATTGTGCACAACATTGATTTAGATAGGTGTGATATATATGTTCATGCATTGGCAGATTCTTCAACTCCTCAAACCTCGAAGATTGTTGGTCACATTAAGAAGCAAATGGTCATAATGTGTATTGACTCAAGTAGTGCCCAGAACTTCATTGAGAAAAGATTAGTAGAGCATCTCAATTGTTTTATATATCTAGTGACAAATTTTCAAGTTTTAGTTACCAATGGAGGGAGTATTAATTGTGTGGGAAAATGCCACAACGCTAAAATGAGTATGGGAGAATATAATTTGGAAAGGTTAATGTATGCCATTCCAATTGAAGGTGTAGATATCAGTCTAGCGATTCAATGGTTGAAAAACATTGGATACAATTTCTACAAACTATAATGAATTATTCATGAGATTTGAATTGAAAGGAATTCAATATATTTGGGATTTACAAGATATTCTTGGAAATTTGTTAAGAATTATGCACACATTGTAGCCCCACTGAAATCTCTCTTGAAGAAAAATTCATTCGTATAGAATGATGAAGCTACTTTAGCATTCTCTCTCATAAAGGATGCCATGTCTTCTACACCAATAATGGCAACACCAAATTTTGGCAAAGCATTCATAGTAGAATTTCATGCATCAAGACAAGGAATTGGAGCAACGTTGATGCAAGAAGGGAGACCAACGACTTTTGAAAGCAAACAATTCAAGGGAAAAGATTTGGTGAAATCAATGTATGAAAAACAAACGGAAGCAATTCTACACACAATAAAAAATGGCAACAGTATCTCATTGGGAGACACATTAAAGTCAAGACTAACTATGATAACCTTAAGTACTTTTTGGAACAAAGGTTGTCATCATAAGAGCAAAACAAATGCAAGGGTTTGATTTTGAAATAATCTACAAGAAGGGGAAGGACAATGTGGTAGCAGATGCTCTTTCTAGAATAGAAGAAGCCTCAAGTTTATATTCTATTACATCTTCTATTCCAGTATGGCTAGAAGAAGCTCGCCATGAATGGAAAAATGACAACAATACTAAACAAAAAATGCAATGTATAAAGGAAGGAATGAACTCTATGGAACATTGGGAGTGGAAAGGAGATATACTTTGGTACAAGGGTAGAATATTTTTATACCCTCAATCAAAGTTGAAGCAACAAATATTAAGGGAGTCTTGGGACTCTCCGATGGCAAGACATATTAGAGGATCAAAAAATATTTTCTCTAGGTAAGGAATGAAGAAAGATATTCAAAATTTTGTAAGTGAATATCGAGTTGGCCAAAGAAATAAAGGAGAGACAATTAGATCTCTAGGGTTACTTCGGCTATTACACATACATAATCAACGATGGCAAGAAATAACAATGGACTTCATTAGAGGGTTACCGAAATCTGGACGTAAAGATTCCATTTCTGTGGTTGTTGATAGACTCACAAAGTATGCACATTTTTGTGCAATTCAAAGTACATATATAGTAAGCCAAGTGGCAGAAATGTTCATGAAGAAAATTCATAGACTTCATGATCTTCCTGAGTGATAAAGATCCAAAATTCACAAGTAATTTTTGGAAAGAGTTACGGAAAATGAGAGGAACAACACTAGCAATGAGTTCAAAATCTCATCCACAAACAAATAGTCAGACATAAATAGTTAGCAAATCTTTAGAGGGTTATCTATGAAGTTATGTTAGGGTTCAACCCTAACCCCCTTATTTATGTAATAGGGTCGAGTCATAGTTATAGTTAGTTAAAGAGTCAATAAAGCCCATATTAATAATTGTAAGTGGTTGACCCGCACTTAAAGAAGGGACCATAGTTAGTTGCAAATGGGCCATGGTATTAGATAGATGGTATCAATAAGAACCATGGTATTGCATGTATGAATCCTATATAAAGGATAGAGACTCCCCTTGAGGAGGGTCGTGTCTTATTTTGTAATTGAGCCCAGCTCTATTGGAGGTTGCCCCGTCGAAAAGGCAAGTGAACATTGCTTTCCTTTCTGAATAATAAAATACACGTTGTTATTTCTTATTGTTCTGTGTTCTGGGTATATTTCTTCGCATATTTGGTATTCTGGTATCTTCTCGTAGGTCAAGAGCATAACAAGTGGTATCAGAGCACTTTCCAGGGCCGGTGGGATCTCCATTTTTAGCAGAATTCTTTTTTGGCTAGAGATGTGTTTCGGCATCTTTAAACCACGGGATCTATCATTGAGCGCATAAACCTGCGGATTTGGGGAGGCATGCACGCAAGAAATACAAGAGGTGGTCACGCTTGTTGGACTCCCTTATAACCCCTGTGGGTACCCCTTCGAGTAGTAGTGCATTAGACAAAACCGTGCACGGACTGTCTTCCAAGTACCCTCTGGGTATATCGGATGCCCCCTAGGCTCTCTTGAAACCAGTGTTGAAAATATCGGTATCGGCAAAATATCGGCGAGGGTCCAGAAAATATCTTATCGGCAATATCGGCGAAAATATCGGCAAATATTGGCAAGCATAAAAAATAATTTTTTCAAATTTTTAAATATAGCCGATATTTTGCCGATATTTTGCCGATATTTGCCGATATTTTGAAAATATCGCGATATTATCAAAACAGAAAATATCGCGATATTTTCTCGGCGATATATCGTTTTGCCGAAAATATCGCGATATTTTCGAATATCGCCGATATATCGCCAATATTATCAACAGTGCTTGAAACCTCGCCATAGATAAACCGTTGGCAATCTTGCTGCTACAGTACACCGAGAACAGCACTCGGGGAGATTACTCGCGCATACGATAGGGTAGTCGAGTTGTACGGCTAAGGGTACGGTTGATCCTCCTTGGTTAGTGCCCTGAAAGATTGGGCCGAGTACTACTGTCGGACCCTTATGTATATTGCGATCTGTAGCACCTGACACTCCTTGAGACCATAGTTCCCTTGTCTCTCTCTAGATCACGCATCATCTTTGCCAGATCAGATCTAGCAGGTTGGGTTCTGTCGCAGCCGCAACAATCAGTTCCGCCATTCAGATCTATCAAATCCACCATTCAAATCTATCAAATCCGCCAATCAGATCTATCAGATCCGCCATTCAAATCCAGCAGTTTGGGTTCTGTAGCAGTCGCAACAATCAGATCCGCCATTCAGATCTAGCAGCAAGGGTTCGATCACTGCCACATTCCTACTCATACTCTGCAGTTGAGGGT
Organism: Pinus tabuliformis; assembly: GCA_031772625.1. Lineage (NCBI taxonomy): Eukaryota > Viridiplantae > Streptophyta > Pinopsida > Pinales > Pinaceae > Pinus > Pinus tabuliformis. The sequence goes on along the minus strand of CM062819.1, from coordinate 1,455,868,468 downwards.
TTCGCCGACAAATCTGACTATTTGTGTGGCTCCTATACCTGGGCGTGATTCTCGCAGGACATTGGGCATAATTAACTTTTCTGGGAATCGGCTACTGCAGTATTCTTAAGCGAGGAGTAAAACTCCTTTCAAAGTACAATATAACAAACAAACAAAAAATCTGAGACCCTCACGGGATGCTTATAGGAGACTTAGCCCATAAGAATCAGGTCGATGCGCTGAGCAAGGTGGTACCATTCACTTGTCAGCGTCAAAATTTCGGGTGGTCCTAAATTTTTTTCACAGTAACGACAAGTGCACCGAATCTGTGCATGGTACAAACCACAACTCAAGCTATGGCCAATGAGAAGATAGACACCCTTGAACAAAAGTTGGAGGCATTAACGAAGCAAATCCAGACCTTAAATGACACAATCACAAAAGGCAAGTCGGGAGAACAATCGGAGGCATATGATTTTAATGAAAACCTTGAGGGCGAGTCTAGCCATTCTCTTCACTTCTATGGAAACCACCAACAGTCCCAGCCTCGACCACCCAAGCTGGACATGTATAAATTTGATGGCTCTCATCCGGCCATATGGCTAGCATAAATGGAGCAATATTTCACATTGAATCACATCAGAGATGATGCAACTAAGCTAAGTGTGGGAAGCCTGTACTTGGACCAAGAAAGATGGCAATGGTGGCAGTGACATCAACGCTACTATGCAAGGCCAATGACTTGGCAGATATTCTCAAAATTCCTTTCTGATCGCTTTGACCATGAATCTAACTTTTTGGGTCGTCTTACTAAGCTCCGACAGACAGGCACAGTGCAAGAATATATTAAAGCCTTTGAAGCATTAGCCTTCCACACAAGAGGTCTAGCAGATGAATTCTACTTGGAATGTTTTGTCAATGGTCTCAAAGACGCCATACAAGCCCACGTCCGACTGCAATACCCAGTCTCATGGCTGGCAGCTTGCAAGATAGCTCGTGAAGTAGAACGTGCGTTAGCGGCCCAGTCGACTCGTCCAAATTTCATAGCCAAGGGACACCCCACCCAGGCTCCGAGCACTACCCAAACACTTAAGGTTCAAAAGGTGTCACCAGCGGAAATGGTGGAAAGAAGAAAGCAAGGATTGTGTTACGACTGTGACGAGAAATACTCCCCTGAGCATAAATGCAAGGAACCCAAATTCTTTCAAATTGATGCTACTAATCATAGTTCCTCTGAGGAAGCCCCACCATTTGAGGGACCAGAGGAGGAAGATGAGGACAACTAGCGGGACAATGAGCTCCCACCTACACCTGGAGAACCAGTTATCTCGCTTCATGCTTTGGCAGGAATTTCTTCTCCCCAAACTCTCAAAATCAGAGGTTTTATTAAGCATCGCCCTGTAGTAGTCTTGATTGATAGTGGCAGTACGCATAACTTTATCCATCAAAGAGTCGCTGAAGCAGTGCATTGTTTTGTCAGAGCAGTCTCTAATTTCCAGGTCCAGATTGCTGATGGGGGGGCAATGAAATGTGAAGGCCGCTGTGAAAATGTCAAACTTCAAATGGGGGATTATCACCTAAAGACCCACATGTTTGCCATCAACATGGGTGGGTGTGACATTGTCTTGGGTGTTGAATGGCTCTGCACACTCGGCCCAATCACAATGGATTTCCAGGAGTTATATATGAGCTTTAAGCAGAATAACCACACACATACCCTCCGCGGACTCCAGGCAGGTGCTCCAGCTCGCATAGGATGGAAAAACTGTTAAAAAAGGGCCACCATGGAGTTATAGCCCAATTTAATGCCATTCAGGCCTTTGAACCCACTTCTCTTCATATTCATCCTGAGATGCAATAGGTCTTAAACAACCATCTGCAGGTCTTTGACAAGCCTCATGAGCTTCCACCCTCGAGAGGGGAACATGATCATAGCATTACTTTGGTCTCAGGGGCACAACCACCAAATGTGTGCCCATATAGATATCCTTTCGCCCAAAAGAATGAAATTGAAAAAATCATCAAGGAACTCCTGGAAGCCGGTGTCATTCATCCTAGCATTAGTCCTTATTCATCGCCTATGGTCATGGTGCTCAAGAAAGATGGGGAATGGCATATGTGTCCAGACTTCAGAGCCCTCAACAAGCTGACGATCAGAGATAAATTTCTCATCCCGGTTGTTGATGATTCGCTGGATGAACTAAATGGGGCTCAATTCTTTACTAAGCTTGACCTTCGCTCGGGCTATCACCAAATTCGCATGAAAGAAGTAGACATTCCAAAGACTGCTTTCCGAACTCATGAAGGCCATTATGAATTCCTGGTCATGCCATTTGGTCTCTGTAATGCCCCATCCACTTTTCAGAGCCTCATGAATCACCTGCTCAAACCATATCTCAGAAAATTTGTCCTTGTTTTCTTTGATGACATCCTCATCTATAGCCTCACCTGGGAAAAACATCTTCAGCATGTAGATCTGCTCTTGCAACTGCTCCAGAAGCATAAATTATTTGTCAAATTGTCCAAGTGCTCTTTTGGCATGGAAGAAGTTGAGTATTTGGGCCACATTGTGGGGCGTGAAGGTGTCAAGGTGGATCCCAAAAAGATCCAGGCAATGTAGGATTGGCCTCAACCAAAGACCTTGAAGAGCTTGAGAGGATTTTTGGGTCTCACCAACTACTATTGCAAATTTGTCTGCAATTATGGTCGCATTGCTAGACCCCTCACTCACCTTCTCAAGAAAAATTCATTCCTCTGGAATGATGAAACGCAACAGACATTTATAGCTCTCAAACATGCCATGTGTTCCACTCCCGTATTGGCACTACCCGACTTCACCAAATCTTTTGTGATTGAATGTGATGCTTCAGGTACGGGTATTGGGGCTGTCTTAATGCAGGAAGGTCGACCCTTGGCCTTCACTAGCCAACAACTAAGTGGGACAAATCTGGGACAATCTACCTATGAGAAGGAGATGATGGCCATCTTACATGCAGTGGATACCTGGCGACCATACTTATTGGGGTGGCGTTTCCAAATCCGCATAGACCATCAAAGCCTTAAATATTTTTTGGAGCAACGCCTATCCTCACCACAACAAAATAAATGGCTAGCCAAAATGTTGGGATATGATTATGAGATAATTTACAAGAAAGGGCGCGAAAATGTCGTAGCGGATGCTTTATCACACCAATTTGAGGAGGAAAGCACCCTACTAGCAATCTCTCTTCCCATTCCAAAGTGGATTGAAGAGGCTCACAAGGAATGGTTTTCACATCCTTTGCTCTCCCAACTCATTAATAAATTGCAGGCAGATCCAAATTCCACAGCGGGCTACTCTTGGCAGGATGAGATTCTTCGCTACAAGGACAAAGTAGTGATATCACCAACATCCACCCTCAAAAGTCGCATTTTGGCAGAGTTGCACTCATCTCCCACTGTAGGCCATTCAGGCTTTCAGAAGACTTATGCTCGCACTCGATGTTCATTCTTTTGGACAGGCATGAAAAAGGACATTCTTACTTTTGTAGCTGAGTGTGATGTGTGTTAGCGCCACAAAGGAGAAACAGTCAAATCCCTAGGCACATTACAGCCATTGCCCATCCTTGCCTCAATCTGGATGGAGGTTTCTATGGATTTCATTACGGGTCTTCCGAAGTCAGGCAACAAGTCAGTCATCATGGTGGTTGTGGACAAACTTTCTAAGTATGCTCATTTTTGCGCCCTACCCCACCCTTTTACACTAGCTTTGGTGGCTTAATCTTTCATGGACCAAATCTTCAAATTGCAAGGCATGCGCACTTCCATTGTGTCTGATTGTGACCCAATCTTCACCAGTAACTTTTGGCAGGAACTCTTCAGACTACAAGGTACCCAACTACAACTCAATACTTCTTATCATCCCCAAACTGATGGTCAAACTGAAGCAGTCAACAAATGTCTGGAGACCTACCTCAGGTGTTTCACTTCAAAAAAGCAACATCTATGGGTACAGTGGTTACCTCTAGCCGAATGGTGGTATAATACTAACTATCATGCCACCACCAAAATGACTCCATATGAAGCAGTTTATGGTCAACTCCCTCCTTCACCTACTTCTTATATCCAGGGATGCTCGAAGGTACAAGCAGTGGATCAACTCCTACAGAACCGTGCAACCATGCTGGCCCACCTCAAAGAGAATCTCCATCAAGCTCAAAATCGCATGAAGCAACAGGCAGACCAACATCGTTCAGAGCGCAAATTTCAAGAAGGGGATCAAGTATTCTTGAGGCTGCAACCATATAAGCAAACATCACTCAAAGACAAGGGTTGTCAGAAATTATCTCCAAAATTCTACAGACTGTATCAAATACTTCAGCGCATCAGAGAAGTAGCCTACAAGCTAGCCTTGCCACCCACTGCAAAAATCCATCCCGTCTTCCATGTCTCATGCCTCAAGAAAGTGGTTGGGAACCATTGCAGAATTCAAACCAGTCTACCGGAATTGGATGAAGAAGGTTCAATCTGGCTCCAACCTAAACAGGTTCTTAACACGCGAGAACAACACCTGCGCGGCCGCACGATCAAGGAAGTCCTCGTCAAGTGGAAAGACACCTCTCCAGAAGATGCGACCTGGGAACTAGCCACTGTTCTTCAGCAGTTTCTGCAGCTTCAACCTTGAGGACAAGGCTATTTTTATGGGGGAGGGCATGTTAGGGTCCAACCCTAAACGCCTTATTTATGTAATAGGGTCGAGTCATAGTTATATTTAGTTAAAGAGTCAATAAAGCCCATATTAATAATTGTAAGTGGTTGACCCGCATTTAAAAAAGGGACCACAGTTAGTTGCAAATGGGCCATGGTATTAGATAGATGGTATCAATAAGAACCATGGTACTGACCCATGGTATTGCATGTATGAATCCTATATAAAGGATAGAGACTCCCCTTGAGGAGGGTCGTGTCTTATTTTGTAATTGAGCCCAGCTCTATTAGAGGTTGCCCCCTCGAAGAGGCAAGTGAACATTGCTTTCCTTTCTGAATAATAAAATACATGTTGTTATTTCTTATTGTTCTGTGTTCTAGGTATATTTCTTCGCATATTTGGTATTCTGGTATCTTCTCGCAGGTCAAGAGCATAACAAGTTATTCTTCAGATAAGCAATCTCAATGGATGAAGTGGATTCCTCTAGCATAATGGTGGTATAATACTACCCACCATACATCTACTAAAATGACCCCATTTGAGGCTCTTTATGTATACCCAATTCCTAGCATTCCAAACTTTTACAAGATAAATCCAAAGTACAGACAATAGAGTCACATATGGAAAAGACTAAAGAAATTTTGACAGCTGTTAAGGAAAACCTTCAAATGGCGCAAAATAGGATGAAGCAGTATGCAAATCAACATCGAAGTTGAAGATAGTTTGTGGAGGGTGATTGAGTATTTCTAAGACTGCAACCTTATAAGCAATCTACTCTCAAGCAAAATAAGAATCAGAGATTAGCTCTAAAATTGTATGGACCCTACAAGATTATTCGTAGAATTGGACAGGTGGCTTATGAGTTAGATTTGCCTTCTCCCATTCATAGTGTTTTTCATGTATCTTGCCTAAAAAAGTTGTGGGACAAACTATGCTAGTGCAAATAGAACTTCCAGAATTAGATGAAAAAGGAAAGTTGATTCTTGAATGAGAAAAATGTATGGATTAGTGTTCTCTATCTGTTCATAACAGAACCATGATAGAGTTACCTAATCAAGTGAAAGAATATGCCTCTAGAAGAAGCTACATGGGAAAATGAGCAGTTGATGAAGAAACGTCGTCAATTACAAGCTTTGAGGGAAAAGTTTTATTTAAAGAGCGAGGTTATGTTAAGGCCCTTGAGCCCCTATACTAAGGCCCTAATAAGCATTCATTATTAGTTTTTGATTTTAATTGTACCCTTTGTCTTCTATATATATTCCAAGGAGAGCTAGTATTAGGATCATCAAACCTTGTCTTATACATTGTATTCATTGTAAAAGGAGTTCCCCCTCGAAGTAGACTATAGTTATGGGTTCTTATCATTTTTTAATGCATGGATCATATAACAAGGGCTCTTTGGTTAGCCAATGGGGATGAATATACAAGCACCTTCCATAATTATGCAAGCCAAAGGAAAACATCAAGGCTATCTAGGAAATGCAAAAGCCTAAATTCTAATGGAATTAAGGCCAAGCCTTTCAAGGAATTGGTATATATGGGGGTCTCCCATTTTAAAAATTATATAGAGCCAAATCAGATCAACATTGCTGAAATAGTGCAGATTACCTCCTTGTTCCCTAGTTTTGTAGAGCAGAAGAAAATGAATTCCTAATATAGGAAGTGACGAGGAAGAATTAAAAGTTGTTGTGGCTTCCTTCTAGAGAAATATGAACCCTAGGCTTAATAGGTGGACATTGGCTTTTTATAAGGTTCTATGACTTATTGAAAGAGGAGTTGTTGAGGGTTGTGGAAGATACTGGAAGAACTAGAAAAGTGCTTGGGACATTTAATTCCACCTTTCTTTCCTTAATCCCTAAGAAGGATAGTCCTGAATCATTTGATGACTCTAGGCCTCTTTCCTTATGCAATTGCATCAATAAGATAGTAGATAAATTATCTCTGTCAGGGTGAAGAAGATCTTATCAGTCCATTCTGAAAACAGTTTTACCTCTGGCATGGTAGACAGGTTCATGAAGTTATTGAGAAAGGCCAGGAGGGTTTACACAATCAAAACTCAGAGGGTAAATGCAATGGTCATTAAGTTAGATTTATCTTAGGCATATGACAGATCACCTTGGCTCTATTTGAGATTAGTATTGCCGCATATAGGATTCTGTGTTCAAATGGTCGCTTGGATTTCAAGGAGCATATTTTATCCCATTTGTTGTTTTAATTGATGGTTCCGGTCTTAATTCCTAGAGAGCTTCAGGCAAAGATAACCTCTATCACTTTTAAACTTGATTATTGACAAAGGGTTAAGCAAATCAATTATGGAGGAAAAAAGAACAAGCACCCTAGGGCATATGATATATCATCTTGGCTCTAATAGAGATTAATATTGCTTCATATAGGATTCTGTATTCAAATGTGTTAAAATTGGCAACTAGGGCCAAACTCCATGTGTGTCAGCTGATTTATGGCAGCTGATATCTTTATTAGATCCCTTTCATCGAGAGGTGTAGGATTGATCTAAAGATAATCCAATTCCGATAAGTATTTATGGAGATATGAATTTATTTTGATTATGAAATTATTATCAAGCCAACCAGCAACTTGAGTAGGCCCAGAAGCCAAATAGACGTGTCTATTCATCATCCATGTTTTAGTATAAATAGAAGAGGATGTGAAGTCATTTCAGACATATCCTCTTCATGTGTGATCTCCTCTCCACGTCTTGGGTTTTTGGAGAAGGAAAAACACATAGAGGATACGCTAGCCTATGTACAAATGATGCCCTAGATCTAAAACGCAAGAGCAACGGTCATGAAGAAGTCTAGACGCAGATGAGGGGAGAAGATCCCAGGCATGTGAAGCCCTAAACGCTGTGATGAATTACAGTCAACATGATGCCCTATCTATATATAGAACCCGCAGCTATATGGAATGCAGTCATATATGGAACCCACAATTACATATGGTAACTACACAGTCATGGTAACTACACAGTCATGGTAACTACGCAGTTCTTCGTAACTACACAGTCATGGCACGCAGCAATCGTTGCACTATTGATGTATGCGGACCTAGCAGCGTAGATCATATGAAGGAATGCACAGTAGGGTATGGTGCAGTCATGGCACGCAGCAAATCAATGAATGCGGATCTGGTAGTGTAGGTAATATGAAGGGTAACCGCAGTAATGTGAAGGTAGCCACATGAAGGTAGCCGTTGTAATATTAAAACACAGTCAATGGATACCTTAATATGTTGTACAAATACGCTGGATGATATACGTTGTTCTTAGAGGTTAACGCAGTCAATGAGAGGAGCAGATACGCAGTCAATGATGACACCTTAACGCAGTCATAGAAACTCTATTACACTGGTATGAGGGACACTTCGCAGTCCATGGAATCATTTATATGCAGGTCATAACCGTAGCATTTAAGATTGCTCTTAGTCACAATACATGAGGGTAAATACGCAGCAAGTCAAAGAGATCTGGCCGCAGTTAAAAGGGAGGCCTGTAGCTGCCAAAAGGAATACCTTACGCAGTATGAAGGTGTCACTATTACGCAGCCCTAACACAATGAACAGCAGTGATATTGTCTTGGTATATAAACCTCGGTGGCATACCTGTAGCAGCACAATGATCAGCATGATGGATCTATTCTCTGGGCTCAATAAAGACTATGTTAGAAGTTACAGTCCTGGCATACAGCAGTCTCATCATGTTTCAAAGAACAGTGACAAGGATCACGTTAATTATAGGTAATCATCATATATATGTATATCAGCATGATCTATGAGACTGCATATGCATGAGCAGCATAATGAGATCATGAGCAGCATGATGTATGGGCAGCATAGTGATCATGAGCAGCATGATGATGCATGACGCAGCATGATGGTGCTACACGGTAAGGTGCAGCAAATGGATGAAATGCAACGCTACGATAGGTGAAGCCGTCACCTTGGAGAATCAGTTGAAGCAGAATGTCTTCAACTGATCTCATGTAACATCGTTATAGGAGATGATCTATGCTTTGATCTAGATAAGTCAAAGGGTTGACTTTTGTTGTAAATGTACTATCTCTCTCACTTTTTCTGTTGAACTTTGAAGAACATAAAAGAAGAATTGATCAAGGATTTCCCCACATTGTGGGGTTTGTGCCTGGCTAGCGCCACATCTTATGTCCTCTCGTCTTGGTTTGTCTTCTGCGATTTATATTTATGTTCTATCTGCAGTCTACGTTAATGATGATGTGATTGCTAACCGTGAAAAATTAAATAAATTGCTCTAGCATAAAACATACCTAAAATTAACATGGGATCAGAGCTGAGGTGAAGACAATGCCCAAGCAAGAGTGAAAGAGCAATCACCAAAGACAGTTGGGTCAAGACAAAAGGACCAATGGGTTCCTCATCCCTCTTCATAATTCACCCAGGGTGAAGTCAAAGCAGAGAATATTATCAGAATGGCGCGGCGGAAGGTTCTGATGGCCTACCTAAAGATCACTTCATTGGGAAGTTCGGATCTAAGGGTGGAAGGAAAGGCAGATGCCTTGGTTGCAATAAGTTCGGCCATCATGCAAAGGAGTGTCCGAAGGACAAGGACACATCTCTTGATGAGATAATAATCATTCTAGGGACATCTTCAATGATCAAGAGGAATGATAAGTAATGCAGGTCATCAAGGAAATGGACGACTCTTCAAAGAAAGCAAGGAACCCCAGAATCTCTTTTATGTACCTGATCGCAAGAAGAACCTGGTGTCCATCTCGGAAATGGAAGTTTAACGTTTCAGGGTGGCACTCATCGATGGAAAGGTACATGTTTGAAAATAGATTTTTCAAAGATGTTTTAGAGTTCAGGGTTGTATCAAGTCCACTGGGGACCATGTCCATTAACACAGCACCGGAGGTCTGTGAGTCAGATAGTGACAAGGATGCCTGAATTCAAAAAAAGCATGAAGGTACATGTCTGAGATGTACCGAAGGAAAATCTTACAAGGGGACCATTCCCCTCATGTAGCAGATCCACAGGTTTGGAACAACCCGTGGAGTTTGAGATTCATGAACAGGAATCTCATGTATATAGGTGGAAGAAAGCCCTCTATGGCTTGAAGCAAAACACCCCGGGCATAGTATGAGAGGATTGATAGTTGTTTGATGAAGCTGAGATTCATTAGGAATGAAACCAATCCAAACCATTACCCGAAGGTTGTGGATGATAGACCTCTCATACTAGCACCTTATGCGAACGAACTATTTCTGACAGGTGCAGACCCTCTCCTTTGCAGAAGTAAGAGGGAGTTGGATTCCGGACATATGTTTTGCAGTTATCAGGGTGAGCTCATATTTGGTTGAGCCTCACTGGATTGGTGCCAAGAATCTTCTGAGATATCTTCGGGGCACAATCTCTCATGGATTGAGATACACTGCCGGAAATATGAAAACTGCATGATTATTCGAATGCAGACTGGTCAGTGAGTACACATGATGAATACCACTATGATTCTCTGTGACAACCAGAGGTGGGATTCGATTATTGAGGAATCCCGTATTCAACGATTGCTCCAGCAGATAGACATCAGATACTGCCTTATCTGGGATATGGTAAGTTGATGAGCAAGGAGGCTCCATCGCATTAAGATGATGTACAGGTCGATACACTTTGTCAGAGCCCCGGGGAAAGATCAAATTTGTGATTTTCCCGAATGACTTGGAGTCGTCGAGAGACCCTTGTACAAGGGTCCTGCATGTTGCATACATTAAGCTCTGGGAGCTATGGGGGCTTGTGGTTCTTACTGGAGCAACATACGACCACAGGGTGACTCACCCTCCCCTGGTGGTGCGCACTGGGACAAGATGATTCGCTCTCTTATGGGACAAGATGATTCGCTCTCTTGTGGGACATGATGATTCACTCTCCTGTGGACAGGATGATTCGCTTTCTTGTGAACAAGATGATTCGCTCTCTTGTGGGATAGGATGATTCGCTCTCCTGTGGATAGGATGATTCGCTCTCCTGTGAACAAGATGATTCGCTCTCTTGTGGGACAAGATGATTCGCTCTCCTGTGGACAAGATGATTCGCTCTCTTATGGGACAAGATGATTCGCTCTCTTGTGGGACATGATGATTCGCTCTCCTATGGACCAATGTTTTAAAACTCCGACTCCGACTCGGCCGAGGGTCGACTCCGACTCCGACTCGGCCGAGGGTCGACTCCGACTCCGACTCTGACTCGGTATCGACTCGGCCGGCTCGATTTCAATGACTCGGTCGTTGTAAAAAATACATTAAATATTTATTTTTTATAAAAACACATAATTTTAAAGATTTTCATTCATGTTTCCAAACACACAGCATTAGAATATAGATAGAAGACAACATATTATCAAAGTAGGCTCATGAATATATCCATTATATCAAAATGGCACCCAGTGCATTGTCCAATACATACACAATGATGATATAGAGATCAAAACAAAAACAAATAACCAAGGAGGCTATAAATGGCCTCTACAACAAAACTCTGTGACCAATACTACTGGCTACTGCTAGAGTTGCCAACATCATCTGGCTCAGTGTTACTTGGGAGCGGGAGCGAAAGTGGGGAGCAAGAGCAAAAACGAGAGCTGGAGCGACATTTTCAGAAGCTCCTGGTTTGGGAGCGAATCCTGGAGAAGTTCGACAACCAATGTCACTAACATCAAGGTACAAAGAGGGATTGGTGCTCTTGGTTAAATACGAGTTCCATACCCTAATACAGGACAAAATTCAATGGAAACATTGCAATCCTCCAATCCTAAAATCCTGAAAATCTGATAAGTCTGCTGAATTTTGAATGAAATCTAAAATTATACTTTCTCCATATGAAATCCAATGAGGCCGGAACCACTCTCAAACATCCTGAGTCATTTCATGGTAATGTTAAAAATTTAAGTAAAAGGATGAAAATGAAGATTAAGGAGAATGTCACTTTTACTTTAAGAATTTAACATTACCATGAAATTTGAGTAGCATATCAATACTAGGAGAGGTGAATGGACCCCAAATAGCACTTAACCAATTTAGAAAACACCTTGGAGTCCCCAACAATCAGCTAAATGTTAAAAAGTTCAAAAAAAATTAGAAAAATCGTTGTTTTTTGTGGGGACTGGCTAGATTTAATGACTCGGCCGAGTAGATGTGGAAACGGCCGGGTTGACCGAGTCATGATTGACTCGGCCGAGTCATGCAATAACTCGGCCGAGTCAGTCATGACTCGGCCTCCCGAACTGGTTTTTCTGCTGAGTCATAAAATTCTTCAATGACTCGGATCAACTCGGCCGTTTCGGATTCGATTCGGCCGAATTTTAAAACTATGCTATGGACAGGATGATTTGCTCTCTTGTGGGACAAGATGATTCACTCTCTTGTGGGACCGGATGATTCGCTCTCCTATGTAGCAGGATGATTAGTTCTCTTGTGAGGTCTGGATGATGTGTTCTCCATGACGATTGTGTAGCAGGATGACTAGTTCCCCTGTGAGGTTTGGATGATGTGTTCTCCATGACGATTATGTAGCAGGATGATTAGCTCTCCTGTGAGGCCTAGATGATGTGTTCTCCATGGCGATTGTGTAGCAGGATGATTAGTTCTCCTGTGAAGACAAGATTGATTAAGTTCTCCTGTCGAGGCATCCTACCCATGTAGTCTGGGACTCATGGGAAGTACCTCTCATCTGATTAATGAGGAGGGAAATGAGGATAGAGATCATAGTAGTACTGATGGACACATCGCTGTATCTACCGTACTCCCTATGCTAGGATGACCTTTATTGATTTGGGATCAATGATACTGGTCTGGGACCAGTGGTAGGAGTGGTACCCACTATGACGCTGACTTTGGGTCGGTTGAGACTGGTCTGGGACCAGTGGTACGCACTCTGAGACTGACTTCGGGTCAGTAGAGAATGGTATGAGACATTCTCGATCAATCCTTCTTCATAGTTCAGCAAAGCTAAGTTGAGCAGAGCTGAGCAGAGCAAAGGCAACAGAGCTGAGCAGAGCAGAGCCAGCAGAGCTGAGCAGAGCAGAGCAGAGCCAGCAGAGCTGAGCAGAGCAGAACAAAGCCAACAGAGCAGAGCTGGGCAGAGCAGTGCAGCGCACTGATGGCAGAGATAGTACAGTCAGACATATGGATCAAAAAATGGAGTTCTCCCTAGTTGAGAGGGGGTCTTAAAATTGGCAACTAGGGCCAAACTCCATGTGGGTCAGCTTATTTATGGCAGCTGATATTTTTATTAGATCCCTCTCATCAAGAGGTGTAGGATTGATCTAAAAATCATCCGATTCCAATAAGTATATATGGAGATATGAATTTATTTTGATTATGAAATTATTATCAAGCCAGCCAGCAACTTGAGTAGGATCAGAAGCCCAATAGACGTGTCTATTCATCATCCATGTTTTAGTATAAATAGAAGAGGATTTGAAGTCATTTCAGACATATCCTCTTCATGTGTGATCTCCTGTCCACGTCTTGGGTTTTTGGAGAAGGAAAAACACAAAGGATACCCTGGCCTCTGTACAAATGATGCCCTAGATCTAAAACGCAGGAGCAACAGTCATGAAGAAGTCTAGACGCAGATGAGGGGAGAAGATCCCAGGCATGTGAAGCCCTAAACGCTGTGATGAATTACAGTCAACATGATGCCCTATCTATATATAGAACCCGCAGCTATATGGAACGCAGTCATATATGAAACACGCAGTCATATATGGAACCTGCAGTTACATATGGTAACTATGCAGTCATGGTAACTATGTAGTTCTTGGTAACTACACAGTCATGGCACGCAGCAATCGTTGCACTATTGATGTATGCGGATCTGGCAGCGTAGATCATATGAAGGAATCTGCAGTAGGGTATGGTGCAGTCATGGCACACAGCAATCGATGTATGCGGATCTGGCAGTGTAGGTAATATGAAGGGTAACTGCAGTAATGTGAAGGTAGCCGCTGTAATATTAAAACGCACTCAATGGATACCTTAATATGCTGTACAAATACGCTGGATGATATATGCTGTTCTCAGAGGTTAATGCAGTCAATGAGAGGAGCAGATACGCAGTCATAGAAACTCTATTATGCTGGTATGAGGGACACTTCGCAGTCCATGGAACCATTCATATGCAGGTCATAACCATAGCATTTAAGATTGCTCTTAGTCACCATACATGAGGGTAAATACGCAGCAAGTCAAAGAGATCTGGCTGCAGTTAAAAGGGAGGCCTGTAGCTACCAAAAGGAATACCTTATGCAGTATGAAGGTGTCACTATTACGCAGCCCTAACACAATGAACAGCAGTGATATTGTCTTGGCATATAAACCTCAGTGGCATACCTGTAGCAGCACAATGATCAGCATGATGGATCTATTCTCTCGCCTCAATGAAGACTATGTTAGAAGTTACAGTCCTGGCATACAGCAGTCTCATCATGTTTCAAAGAACAGTAACAAGGATCACGTTAATTATAGGTAATCATCATATATATGTATATCAGCATGATCTATGAGACTGCATATGCATGAGCAGCATAATGAGATCATGAGCAGCATGATGTATGGGCAGCATGATGTATGAGATCATGGACAGCATGATGTATGGGCAGCATAGTGATCATGAGCAGCATGATGATGCATGATGCAGCATTACACAGTAAGGTGCAGCAAATGGACGAAATGCAACGCTACGATAGGTGAAGTCGTCACCTTGGAGAATCAGTTGAAGCAGAATGTCTTCAACTGATCTCATGTAACATCGTTATAGAAGATGATCTATGCTCTGATCTAGATAAGTCAAAGGGTTGATTTCTGTTGTAAATGTACTATCTCTCTCACTTTTTCTGCTGAACTTTGAAGAACATAAAGAAGAATTAATCAAGGGTTTCCCCACATTGTGGGGTTTGTCCCTGGGTAACGCCACATCTTGTGTCCTCTTGTCTTGGTTTGTCTTCTGCGATTTATATTTATGTTCTATCTGCAGTTTTACGTTAATGATGATGTGATTGCTAACTGTGAAAAATTAAATAAATTGCTCTAGCATAGAACATACCTAAAATTAACAAAATGGCAGTGAACCAGTTGAACAATAAGATGCAGATCTATGGGAACTCTGACATGATCCTATATTGGATAAAAGGAAGCTACGGGATGGGAAATTTGATACTGCACATGGTTTTGAAACAGATCAAACTCATTGAATCAATGTTCTCTGGCATAACTTTTCTTCACAAATTCAAAGAACTTAATACACGGGCAGAAGAGTTTTCACAGGCAGGTTTGCAGCTGGCAATCAGCACTATATTGTTGAGTACCAAGAAGGCATCCTACAGGCTGAATCTCATGATTCACCGTTAATTGAAAAAATAATATCATTTTCACAGTGCTGTACGTTACACAGTTCTGAATTAAATGTATATAAAACTGTAGGTATTTTTAGATTGTGGATTTAAAAATGTGGTATAAGGACTCTTAGGTGATTTTCAACAGGAGAAATACTGTACAGATATTATGTAAGAGCATTTTTACTGGGTGTGGGGGACAGGTGAAGACCTGTAGGTATGGTTTTTTTTCTTTTTGTCAAAACTGTATGATGAGCAGTAGCAATGATTCGGACAGATTAGTAAGAAAAAAAATTTCTCTTCTTGTCTCTGAATATAGAAGACAGGGCCTTAGTTTTCTTTAACATTCAGAATGTATTACAATGCTGTACCAGCATCTATAAGATATACTCTTCATTATTTTACTATTCAAAAAGAGACTTGAAAAGAAAAATATGCACGCTTGTCCGACCACTCAGTATCCATTAAAAGTCTTCTAAAATTTGTAAAAATGGCTTTTTCTCTATTATTTTAAAATTGGCTTAAACGTTGTCCCATGAATACATATACACAGTGCACCAGCGAAGACAGGAAAAGTGCCATTCCGCTATTAGAGAAAAAACATGAGAACCTAATAAGCTGAAAAATTGAACACCAAATATAAAGGGAAAATAGATCGATCAAGCTGCTTTATTTTCATAGCATAAATGCCTAAACTTTAAACTTTACCAACATAAATCTCATAATTTAAATCTGTTAATGTTTCTATGCCACCATTCGGCATATCTTCTCATTAGTGCCACAATCCCCTTTGCATGATAATCTCAGACAAAGGAAAAAGTAATCCTAACAAATTCTAGAATAGAATGGCCCTGACATCTATGCTTGACAAACTTCCAAACTTATAACAACTCCAGCAATAACATCGGCTTGGCCTTAAGTGAGATCTGACATACTCAAGCAACGGCACTGACGGGGACCCAAGTGAGGTGCCACAATGATGGCAATAAGAATAGCTCATGCTGTGATTGAGGCAGCAACAAAGGTCACTGAAAATAATTCTCTACATACCACTTGTATGTACCTAGAAGGCCATCCTTTAGAGAGATCTTAGGCGTCCATCCCATGTTTGCTAACTTTGAGCTGTCCATTAGTTTTCGAGGGGTTCCATCTGGTTTGGTAGGGTCCCACTTGAGCTCCCCTTCAAATCCCACCACTTCCTTGACAAGCTCTGCAAGGTTTTTGATCGTCACTTCATTCCCACTTCCCACATTCACATGGGGAAAATCACTGTATTTATCCATCAGGAACATCACTGCATCTGCTAGATCATCCACATGTAAAAATTCACGCAGAGGTGAACCAGTGCCCCAAACAACCACCTCTTTTGCTCCAGTGACTTTAGCTTCATGAAACCGACGAATCAAAGCAGGCAAAACATGAGAATTTTCAGGGTGAAAATTATCATTTGGACCATACAGATTGGTGGGCATGCCAGAAATTGCATCCCATTTGTACTGAAGACGATAAGCTTGGCACATCTTTATCCCAGCAATCTTAGCAATGGCGTACCACTCGTTAGTGGGCTCCAGAGGACCAGTCAAAAGTGCTTCTTCTGTGATAGGTTGCGGGGCAAACTTTGGATAAATGCAAGAAGAACCCAGAAACAGTAGCTTCTTCACTCCATTCTTATAGCTTGCATCGATCACATTTGTTTGAATCTGCAGATTAATGGCTATGAAGTCAGCAGGGTAAGTATTGTTGGCATGAATACCTCCAACTTTCGCTGCTGCGACAATTACATACTTGGGCCTCTCAACGGAGAAAAATTTCTCTACATCTGCTTGTCGAGTGAGATCAAGTTCCTGGTGTGTCCTCAGGACCAGATTCTCAAATCCTGACTCAATAAGTTTCCTAACAATGGCAGAGCCCACTAATCCCCGGTGACCAGCAACAAATAACTTGGCCTTCTTGTCCATCAGAAAGGGCTCACTGCAAACTTCTGGCAGACAGAGATAGGAATGGAGATCAAGGGATTTGCACAATATGGACAATGAAAACAACACCATCAAATGGAAACAGTAACAGAACTAAAGTGTAAAGGTAAATACAGAACTTTGATCCATCCATCTGTTACCCAAATCACAAGCATTGAACCAACATAGAACAATAGAAGGAACGTTTTTTTGCAATGCGAAGCTACAACAGAACCCCAATAACAGCAACGAACGGATCAGCTAATGGTAAAATAAAACAGGCATTCCTCTCACCTTGTCCGACTTCGCCCATGATGCCCAATTGAGATCAAGGCTTGAAAGATGAAAGACACGACCTTTGTTGAGCAACCAATCGCAGAAGTCACCTCACCTATAGAAAGGGAGGTCATTAATACCACTTAACAGCAATTAATATAAGCAGCAAGAACCCAGTAATGCCAGAGCCAGTAAATGGAAAAACTTGTTTCAGATCTTTGCCCGAAGAAACACAAATGGAATGATGCCACAGTTCGCAGATTTTAATAATCATGAAAGCATTCAGTTGACTAGAGTTTTTACTCGTTCCCAGAAGCGCAGCGCGGTGATCAGGCAACCATTGATGAAAGTCCGGTCCTTTGCTGCATCAACATGAGCCTTACCATATTATAGCGTGTGTACTCCGAATAGATTCGAAGTATGTGCCCTTTTATAATAATATATATCGCCCTTCGATATTCGATATTTTGTTGGGGGAAGTTTCGGCCATTGGATTTGATATATATCGCCCTTCGATATTTTGTTGGGAGAAGTTTCGGCCATGGGATTTCGTGTGGGTAAATAGAATTAAAGGAGGGAGAAAGAAATTATTTTAACACGAGGCTAAAGATAGTTTATGGGACATATTGCTTTTTCATTTGCTTGATGTATTACGTTCTTCATTCGGTTGATATCTGGCTCAATAGAAAGATGATCAAAATATTTATTTTTGGATTTTTCAAGTGTTTGAGGATTAAATTTATCAAAGTGCAATTTTTTTGAATAAAAAATTTGAGGAAATGTTTACCCTCTAGAGATTTGATCTATCTATAAGCTTAATAGACCCGGACTTAAGATGGATCTAACCAAGTTTAATTATTAATTATTATAATTAAGTTATTAATCTTATTTTTTATTTTTATTTTTATATAATTGACCACCCAAAACTGCCATAAAATTAAATTAAAAATATATATATTTATAACATATTTTGATTGTAAAGTGAGAGATGGATTTTGAGCATGTGGTATTGATGAGTCATGATATTATGACAAAATTAATAATATCCAAGTTAAAATGGGAGTGAATATACAAAATTAAAAGTGTTTTTATATTAAAAGTATTGAGTTTTTATGTGTTTATTAATCAAATTTAAATGTGGTTACAAAACTATTATTTTAATTTATATGATAAAATGGATCTTAATTTATAGGTATTATTTATATCTTAATGTGATAGAAGATTTAGATATATCTAAAAGTAATTACAAACTTTTTGCCTTTAGATTTAATTAGAAAAAATATTATAAATAAAATATTTTGATTGTGAAATGAGAGATGGTTTTTGGGCATATGGTATTGATGAGTCATGGTATTGAAACAAATATTTTTATATGGTAAGTTTATTGTAAGTATTAAAGTTTTTATGTGCTTATTAATGAAACTTAAATATGGTTACAAAATTACCCTTGGAGGAGGGGACCTCGGTTATGGCCTATTGTGAAAGGTAGAGACATAAAACTTATGAACATGATGGTTGCAAAACTTTTGTGTTTGATGGTTATTTGAAGTTAGCAGTTTGGAACAAGGTAGCAGAAAATGGCAAAGGGTATGGGGGAATACTAGTTTTAGTGAAAGAAAAAGAAGGTTGCCACATTCAGTTAATGAAAGAAGATGCAAATAAACAATATTTATGGTTCAAAATATTAGAGAATGAGAATCACATAAGAATTGCAACATGTTATTTTGCCCCTCAAGTCTCAAAAACTTACAAAAATAAGGGGCTAGACAGCAAGGATTTGTATGCATCTTTAAAGCAAGATATTGGTGTGTACTCTCAGCAAGGAGAAGTTCTTTTAGTGGGAGATTCAATGCTAGAACAAAAAATCATCAAGCTAGTATTATTTCTTGTAAAGAGGATCACAATCCTATTTGGCTCACTGAAGAGGAGAATCCCCAATGGGTGAGGTGTTCAGAAGATGACAAAGTTAACAATCATTTTGGATAGGAGTTGCTTACACTGTGTGGGGCTTTCAACTTAATTATTTGCAATGGTCTAGATAGATGGAAAAGGTCTAAGAACTTCACTTGCAACACATTCAATGGGGCAAGTGTCGTTGACTATGTGATGTGTTCACAAAGCTTGATAGAAAAGATAGATGAAGTTAAGATAGGAGAGCGTATTTGGGACTTAAAATCAGACCATAACTCAATTTATATAAAGCTATCATGGTTAGAAGAAAGGCAGCATAGGAGGAAAACTCAATGCTCTCGGCAATCACTATAAAGGAGCAAAATTCTTCTAACACGAGAAAATTGTACTATCTTCAAGAGAATGTTAGAGAGATTAATTCACAAGGAGAAAATTGGTTTCAAAAGCTTCAACACTCATGAGTTAGCAAATATAATTCAAAGTGCACTTGAGAAGTGCAAAAGAGCAAGAAATAGGAAATTGGAATCAAATTGTTTTCTTGTAAATGCTTGGTTTGATGAGAAATGCAAAATGGCAAGGAGAACCTTGAAAAAGGCAGGCAAGGAGAAGATGAATTTAAAGTTATATAAGCAGATACTAAAAAGGAAGAAGATGAGTTCATGCAAACAAGGCGAGAAGAGTTAATATATTCTAAGCATGAATAACCCAAATCTTTTTTGGTAGGAACTTCAACCAAGGAAGAAGCAAATCGAAAATAATATTACATCCAATCAATGGTTTGAATATGCAAAGCAACTCTATGAGCAAGAATCAGAGGAGGAGCCTCCCCCAAGGATCAGCACAACTACAAATCTCTTCACGTTACAAGAGGTGGAGATTGGAATTAAGAAGCTAAAAATAGGAAAGGCAAAGGACTTGGTTGAACTTCAAGCAGAGTATCTAAAATGGGGAATGAACACTCTTACATCGCACATCATGGAAATATTAAATAACATCATTCAACAAGGATTTCCAAGAGATTGGACAACTAGCCTAGCAATACCCCTTTTTAAAAGTGGAGACATTATTAATCCTTCCAACTATAGAACCGTTATGATCAATCCTTTGTTTACAAAGCTTTTCGGCAGTGTGGCAGAAAATAGAATTAGTAAGTGGGCAGAAGTAAAAGAAAAGAGGGCAAGAGGACAAGCGGGTTTTAGGTTGAAGCATTCTACAATAGATCGTGGTATCACGTTGAGACACATTTTTTAAAAGGTTTGGGAGGACAAAGAAGAAGTATTATGCTACTTTGTTGACTTCAAAAAGGAATTTGACACGGTCCCTAGAGATAAGTTGTGGCGTAGAATGGAAGAACTTGAAATTCCTTTCCATTATAGAATCATTGTCCATAGACTTTATGAAGAGGTGAAAGTCAAAATTAGAACCTTAGCATGTATTTCAGAAAGCTTTGGAAGTGACATTGGAGTCAAGCAAGGTTGCCCTCTATCCCCTATTATTTTTTGTTTATATATTGATAAATAGAAGAGTGGCTAAATCTGCAAGGTGGAGATGGTGTTCGATTGGGGGAGCTTGTGATAAATCTTCTTTTATATGCTGATGATCTTGTATTGATTTCTAAATCGACCCATGGATTGCAAATGCACCTATATGTCCTTGAGAATTTTTGTAGAGCAGTGGGGATGCAAGTCAATACTAGCAAGATCAAAATAATGATTTTCTCTAATAAAAGGAAGCAAAGCCAGCATATGTTCTTCTTTGAAGGCAACATTCTTGAAGAAGTAAATGAGTACAAGTACCTCGGGATTGATTTCAACAACAAACTTAATTGGTAGGACTACAGAAAGAAGAGAATTTTAGGAGGGTGGAAAGCATTATATGCTCTCCAAAATAGATGTGGAGAGGCAAAGTTATGGGATTGGAAAACGACTAAAGTCCTTTTTGGACTCCTAGTTTGTCCAGTGATGCTATATCGGTGTGAATTGTGGGCTAGCAACACCCCCATCTCAAAATGGAAACAAATTGAGAAAATCTAAAAGCGCTTGATCATGAGCAAGTTAAAAATAAAAAGATTGGTACCTTATGAGATAATGTTGAGTGAAACAGGAGCAACTCTCATCGAAGCAATTGCTATGGTACAACTTATAAGATATCTAAAAATAATTGAGTAAATGGGAGTAGGTAGATGGCCTATTATTATCGTCAATGAAGGCATGAGTGAAAGAAAGAAAACATGGATGAAACAAAATTACACGTGGATGCAAAAATGGAATATCTACCTCAATGCTTGTCCCACAAATAGCAAGGAGCTAAACAATTATGTTATGGAGAAGCTTCGTAAATGGGTATGGGGAAAAGAGTTGGGTAGAAAGAAGAAATACTACATTGAGGAATTCAACCCTACGTGCGATCTACAACAAAAAGAGTTCATTGGAGCTAGCATTCCGTGGAGGGAAAAGGTTCTTGTTGCTCAAATAAGAACCAGCTCGCATCAACTTCGGTGTGAAATAGGATGGTGGAAAAGGCCTAATGAATCTTGGGAAGAACGGGTGTGTACATTTTGCACGTCTGAGGCAGTGGAATTGGAAAAACATTTCATTTTGGAATGTGATACATTCAAAAACATTAGAGAAAGTTATGGGAATATGTTAGCATCGGTTTCTCGGCATTGTCTTTTCAGCGAGGGAATAGTTGGAAGGTTGGGTCAGCTCATCATCAATTTGAATAAGAAAAGGATTGAATTGCAAAAGGCGAAAAACGAGGAACTAATAGTCCCATAGACTATTTTTAGTCTCGTGGACGTTAAAATACCATTTCATTTCATAAGATAAAATGGGTCTTAACTTATAGCTACTACTTATATGTTATATATTTTAATGTGATATGTATATTATTATTTTATTTTATCTAAAAAATTATCCGTAAACAAAATTACAATATAACAAATTGAATTTTATTACCTTTGTTTTTTTTAGGGATACTACATCTCCCTGGTAATGTGCTCTATATTAATTTTAACCTTTTATTAAATGTTTACAAATCTTTTACATCTTATAAATTCAATATATTAAGTCGGCATGTAAAAATATTTACAAACTTTCTTACATTATGTTATCACTTAGGGAAAACCTTAGCTGTAGGGAAAAACCCTAAGGTAACCTCAGAACCTCTTTTAGGTTGAAGTTGGCCCTTCAACCCGGAGAGGGATCTCTTCGTAAAACTCAACTACCCTATGGTCACTGTAGTAGAAGGTTTTGTGCAATTGAGTTCCAAATTTAGGTCTAGGGTTAAATTGATTGGGTGATCTTCAAAACCATTGGGCATGGAGTCCAGCTATTAAACAAATGAGATCACAACTCCAATGAGCAGGTTGTACAAAGCATGAAAGTCACAAGTCCTTTGACTGTTTGGGAGATTTGGAAGAAAGAGGACTGAAGGAAAACATAGTTTATAGATGACTAGAATAACAAATATTAATGACTGATAATTTTAAGAAAGGAACATCAAAGAAATCCAATCTCATAAACTAACATTCTCAGACATTGAAGAAAACAATTATATAATAGAGAAATACTGACAGGGAGAAGTAACACATGAATTTCCTACTAACTTCTCATTAAACATTGTGAATACATTCAAGATTTTCTCAAATATATTTGGATTACAAGTGTTTTTCCAATAAAATCCAACCTCGTTTCAATATTCATAAATTGTTTATATAGTGCTTACATAATAGTTTGCAAAATAATAGTCATCACATAATTACAGAAACTGAGATATTTTAAATATCTTTCAAGTTCATGTATGCAAAGATAAACTTAAAAATATTTTGTCTTTCCTAGAATAACTATAGGAAAATATGCTTGTATTTAGGCAAAAAGAAATATCTGGTCAACTACCTCCCTTGAAAGTAGAACAGGTCCTTTCTGCTAGCATAACAGGTCCCTCTGCAACAATCCATCAAAACTACTCCTTTGTTCTTCTTCAATTCTGTTGGAAAATATTTAGCCTTCAAATCTGGAAATTGGTTCATTAATGTTGATCCTCTGCCTTGGAATATGGAGTGGTTGAAGTTGTTTTCGCAAAAACTTGTTGATTGTCCATTCAAACTACCAACCCCTCTTTTCCTGCGATTCAACAATTGCCGACTCATACGCCTTCAACTCTTTGTATGGTCTTATCAGAGAATTTTCCACCTTATTACTTCATCGATACTCCTCAGCCCCTTGCACTTTGCTCCTTTGGAATTTGTTTTGTTATATGAATGGACTAGTGATTATCGACTTAATGACATATCAGAGCCCCTTTATAACGTAACTTAACAAGAAGTTTTGATTTTGTCCTAACTCTTTTTGCTTTAGCCCTTCCCGCATTTCTTCACTATCGGGGGCTATTTTTCCTTTGTTAAGTGCTTAGTGCCTGAGTTTCTTTAAATTCCTCTCGACCATGTGCCAGCCCAATATCAGAGCCCCTCTCATCGGAAGTTTCCAATTGGAGGATTTACTTTGGAGTTGCGATATTCCTCAACCTCTAATATGCGACCTTTGATATGATGCCATCGTTCCACATGGAACCTCATGAGTGGTGATACGTGTCACCTTGATTTGTCCCCTTAGGCCCCATCAAAATGCCAAAATTGTCTACCACATGTCCTTCTGTACCGTTACGTCATGTTGATGTCAAATGCCACTGTAGCTTTATTGGAACCAATCATATGTCACCACATATCCCGCTAGAGGAGAGAGAAAAGGGCCAGTCCACCTTTGGTTTTGCGATGAAATCATTTGTTAACCTTTATCGACATTCCCCGATAGTTTTAATGTTATCGACACATTTTCATATCACAACTTATTAAGGGTTGTCACCTTAAGAAGTTCCAATTTCCAATTCTCCAATTCGTCGATTCGTCGATCATTGATATGCCCTAGACCTTCGATTCGCCGACATGCCCTAGACCTATGATGTGTCGATTCCCAATTCACTGATCATTGATATGCCTTGGACCTCTGATATGCGATCATCGATGTATCTTTCCTTCCTAAGGCTTCAATCCTTGAAACTTCAACATACTGTATCTTTTGATCCAAGAGTCTATTTTTGGACTTCCAAATGCCATTAGAAATATTGTTCAGAGCACTTTCCAATGGAGAGGGTCTGATGTAGGCTTTGATTCCTTCCACCACTTGGAAGATGACTACAAAATTCTCTGCTTATTTACTTGGATTTCCAAAAAATGTTGACAGCCCAGCTATCAACAAAATTTTCCCTGTTTATTATAATTTTAAACACTGACACTACAATTGTGAGCATTTTCTAAACAAAAATAAAAATGGCGTTTATTGTGATAACACATTACACTTACACATCTATCGTACACTAGGTTGTAGAGCGCCTCTCAACGCAATTAATGTAAGTATACTTGAGAACATTATTGAATTATATAATAATAATAATTATTATAATTATAATAATAAGTTATAATATTGTAATATTATTTATTTATTCTTAACATGATATTAAAAAAATTATCATATAATTATTTTTTATATAGTTTTTTTCCAAAGGAAAAATCATAAATTTATTTAACTTGAAAATAAGGAAACGAGATTACATTTTGCAGATGTTAATAAGCATTTGGTTATGCCAACCTATCTACTGATGAAAAATAAATAAACAATCAATAAAAAATTACATTTTTGTCTGGGGCTAAGTGTGATAAAGATCACTTAGCTTCCTGATAGAGGTGGCTCCAAAAATAGAAGTGGTCTTGAAAAAGCTCAAAAATCAAAGTCATCGGATTGAAGTGAAACAAAGACCATATTGTAGTGCTCTTTGCCCTGATTCCAATGGTCTGAACGACACTCAAATCTGAGTTCGTATGCTCAAGATATAGTCGGTCAAAGTTCTGGTCAAACTATGCCAAGTGGCAATCACTAACAAGGCAACAATTTGGCAAAGGGACAGCGCACAAAATCTGGTGGTCAGAACAGGTGAATTTTTTGCCTCTTTAATTTTCCCAGCGACCCTTAAAAACTGCCACCAGAATTTTGTCTATTATTCATATATATATATATATGTGTGTGTGTGTGTGTGTGTGTGTGTGTATATGTATATATATGGGGTGGCGGGACACCACCCCCAACGACATTATTCATATAATATATATGATTGGGGTGGGCCACCGGAGACCCGAGGCCTGCCCAAACCACTGAGAATTGCAACAAGGACACGTGGAGGGAGTCGACAGGGGTTGAACTCGCCTGGCCCATTTGGGTTGGCCTGCCAACGGGCGGCCCCAAATAGTACATCGTCGAAGTATTAAGAACAATATATGTCGTTGATTCAAAATAAATGCATGGTGCGGGCGGGTTTTGAACCTGACCCGCCCCTGCCATAGTTTCCTCTGCCACCAACAAGCCATGACTCGTACATTATTATCTCTACCACATATTAATATATAAACCCAACATTCCATTCGACCGGGGGGAGGCGTGGCAGACCAAGGATCGAATTCAAGTTTTTTCAGGTGGAACTAGGAGCACCTAGGCTAGAACTGCGCCCAGGCTGGCATGGAATTCGAGAAATATTATGAAGGAATCTTGGGAGAATCTTTTTGCATGGAATCTTGAGGGAATCTAAAGATTCCTTGGAGCTCCAGAGGTCACTTGCTCAAAATATGGTCAAGTTTATAGTCATTTGACACGATTTCGCACCATGAATCCAATGGTGATGTCTGTTTATGCATCTGAGCTTTGCATTTTTCGTCCATGACATAAATTGGAGGTATAAGGGCTATTTATGTAAAGTTGATTGTAATTCACTCTTGTTTCCATTTAATGAAAGAGGCCTTCCCTCTTTGAGCAGGACCCAGAGACATAGCCCACACTGGATGAACTTCGTAATCAAATCGTTTTGTGCCTTTTGATATCATAGTTTCTTTATGACTTATGCTTCTTTTCCATGTGTTTAAGTTACTTGGTTAACATACTCTTTTATATGCAATTATGTATGCATTCATGAAGTTAAAAGATCTATATCACTTTTGGTATCAGAGCAGGTCTTCTTGATGTGAGTTACATGAGTGAATGCTAACCAAGAACAAGCTCCAAAGAGGAGAAGGAAAACTCAAATCCTTTGATCTCGAAGCAAGGTGTGCACCACGAAGATGGAACATGGCAGATGAGGAAGCTTGAATGGAGGAAGAGCGAAATTATCACAAGATCTTCTTCACCATGGCAGAGAAAGTTGACAAGTTGTTTGTAGAATATGAGAAGACAATCAAGCCTAAGAAGAAAGAACCAGATGATCATGCCTCGGTAAATCATGAAGGTGGAAGAGGAGAGCCTCCTGAACCACCCTCTCCATCCTCTAGTGACAGTTCTTCTTCTTCTTCTTCTCATCACTCTAACATGCATCATAGGAATACATCTAAGAAGCCATTTTTTAAGCTAGATGTAAAGTTTGATTTGCCCACATATAATGGAGAATGTAATGCAGAGAAACTAAACAATTGGATTAGACAAATCGAGGTTTATTGCCAGATTCAACAGATTGAGGAAGATGAGGCCAAGATCCAATTAGCATCTCTTCGGCTGAGTGGCACCGCTCTCGTCTAGTGGGAGAACAAGTTGTAGAAAGTTAGAAAAAGCGTGGGTAATCTCCTTTCTTCTTGGTCCAATTTTGTTTTTGCATTAAAATATCAGTTTTATCCTTTGGGTTATCGACAAAATGATTTAATGGAATGGAAATATTTGAGACAAGGAAAGGGTCAAAATGTACAAATATTCACAAAAGATTTTAGAAAACAAGCTTTAAACTTGGGAATTTCACTTGATTCACCCGAAACTGTAACAAAGTATATTGGTGCTTTACATAGTTAAATCAGGCATTCTTTGTTGTTATTTGAGCCTACTATTATTGATGCATCAGTGTGAAGGAAATTCACCTTGAAACCAAGGGCAAGAATGATAAATAAGAGCAACCAAAGAAATCATCTTTCAAACCTCATAATGGCAAGTTCAAAGGAAAAGGCAAGGGAAAGGACAATAAGGCAGCTACAACCAAGAAAGAAGAACGAGCAAAGCCATCTTGCACACATTTCAAGAAGGAAGGTCGTGATGATGAACATTGTGGAAGTTGCATCCAGAGTTGAAACCAAAGAGATTTGGTGGGAAGAACAAGCAAAAGACGGTGGCAACTGCACAACAGGACCTTGGATCTGATTCTGGTGATGAGACACAGATCACAACAATGGGCATACAAGGTACTCTTTCTCTTCATGCTAATGAAAGTTCTAAATTACATGCAAGTACAAGTTCTTCAAATGAGTCTCTTGTTAATGAACGAAAGAGGATTGAATTGTTCCACATTAGAGTCATAATGAAACATACTAAAGTGGAAACCTTGTTTGATTCGGGCTCACAAGAAAATTTGATTTCAGAATCCTTGGTTAAAAATTTAGGATTAGAGACCAAGCCTCATCTGAAACCTTACCCTCTTGGTTGGGTGTGTGATAAAGCCAAATTACATGTAACCAAGTAGTGTAGAGCTAGATTTGTGATTGCATCCAAACTAGTAGATGAGGTTGATCTTGATGTTGTATCCTTGGATATATATGGTATTGTATTGGGGAGTCCATATTTGTATGACATGAAAGAAGTTTTCTTTCACCATGACAATAAGTATCATCTCACAAAAGATGAGGTGTCACACATTGTTAGAGCTCATCACACCAAACTCAATGCCAGTCTTGTAAGTGAAAGTCAGATGAATAGATTGATCAATTCCAGTAAAGGGTGCATGCTCATGGTTCTGAGAGAAAAAGATGTGGAGGCATCTGAAGCTTTCCAAGGTTGTGATCCACTCATAAAATGGAATTGTATGAAATTGTTTCTAACTATAATGGGATTTTTCAGGAACCAAGTGGGTTGCCTCCAAAGTGTGAGGTCCAACATGGGATTCACTTGCAAAAGGATGCTCCTTTACCCAACATTGGTATGTACATGTTGTCGGCCATTAAGATGGATGAGATAAAGAAACATGTATAGGAATTGTTGAAACAAGGGGTCATAAGGCCAATTTCTTCTCCATGTGGCTCACCCATCATGTTGGTGCCAAAGAAAGATGGCATATGGAGGATATGTGTGGACTACATAGCACTCAACAAAATAACAATGAAGAATAGGTACCTTCTCCCTCGCATTTATGATTTATTATATCAATTGAAAATTGTGGTCTATTTCACAAAATTGGACTTGCGCAATGGCTATCATCAGTCAGGATTACAAAACAGGATGTATGGAAGACTGCATTCAAAACCAAGCAGGGGTTATTTGAATGGTTGGTGATGCCATTCAGACTATTCAATGCTATGGCCGCATTCATGAGGGTGATGAATGATATTTTCAAACCTTTTCTTGATGATTTTGTTCTTTTGTATCTTGATGACATTCTTGTTTTCAGTAGAACATGGGAAGATCATGTGAGTCATGTTAAAAGGGTGCTTGATGTTTTGCAAAAGAAAATTTGTATGTCAAGATGTCTAAGTGTGAATTTGGTAAGACCTGTTTGGTTTACTTGGGTCACATTGTCGGAGGTGGACAATTAAAAATAGATCCTTCTAAAATTTATGTGATTGTGAAGTGGCCTAAAACCACCAATGTTACAAAGGTTCATATCTTTTTGGGTGCAGTACAATATTGGAGAAGGTTCATTGCCAACTTCTCTTTCATTGCATCTCACTTACATGCATTGACAAGTGTGAAGCAAACCTTTGAGTGGGGAGGAAATAAATAGAAAGCCTTTGATACAATGAAAGAGAAGATCAACACCACACCATTTTTTGCCTTACCTGACCTCCAACAACCTTTTGAGATTGAGACATATGCCAGTGGATACACCATGGGAGAAGTGTTGATGCAGCAGAGGAAACCTATATGTTACCATTCAGAGACATTCTCCCAAGCTGTTGTGAATTATCCCACATATGGCAAGGAGCTGTATGTCTTGGTTCAAATTGTGAAGAAGTAGAAGCACTATTTGATCGGCAAGGAGACCATCATTCGCACAAATCACCAGCCCTTGCAGTACCTCTAGTCGCAGACCAAAATTCAACAAGCACATCATTTCAGATGGATGGGATTCCTCCAGCAGTTTCACTTGGTAATAAAATACAAGAAGGGCACCAACAACAAAGTGGCAGATATGTTTTCTCGCCCTCCTATTTCTGCATCTATAATTTTGGAAAATGCTTCTTTATCTTTTGAAAGTTATGTTGAACAATATATTGATGAAGATGATTTTAAGGATATTTATGCAAATATGACTCATGGATTGCAGGTGGACAATTACCATTTGCAAGGAAAGTTGTTGTACCACCTTGGAAAACTTTGTATCCCCACCAATGAGAGAATACATGTAATTAGAGAGGCACATACCTCTCTCATGTCAGGTCATTTTGGTGTAGGGGAAAATTTGTGTCATTTGCAGAGGTTGTGTTATTGGCCTCACATGAAAAATATTGTGACTCGATATGTAAAGGGATGTGTGTTGTGTTCAGTTAGCAAGCCCACTAATAGAAAATTGGGGCTCTACACACCACTCCATGTTCTGAGTCGTCCATGGGAAAGTGTGCCAATGGATTTTGTAGGTAGTTTTCCTTTGTCTAGGAGAGATCGTGACTATCTGTATGTCATTGTGGATCATTTTAGAAAAATGTGTCTTAATGCCTTGTAAAAAGAAGGTCACCGCAGAGCAGACTGCCCATCTCTTCTTCCAATTTGTATGGGTCCACTTTGGGCTGCCCACATCCATTGTGTCTGATCGAGACTCTTGCTTTCTTAGAGAGTTTTAGATGAGTTTGTGGAGAATGATGGACACCAAGTTGAATAGGAGCATGACATTTCATCCACATACCAATGAACAAACAGAGGTTTTCATCCGCATAGTGGTACATTTACTTCGAGGCTATTGTGGCAAGCATCCCAAGTTGTGGGATGAGAAAATTCCCTATGTACAACATGCATACAACTAGGAGGTGCATTCATCCACTCAGAGCTCATTGTTCGAGACATGCTTTGGATATTTTCCAAAGGATCCCTTAGACATGGTCTTTAGGAGAGATGAAGATTCCAGTGGGCAAGATGACAGGGACAAAGCACAGAAGTTGATTTAGCGAATTCAGATGATTCAACAGGAAGTGCAAGAGGAGTTAGAGAAAATTCAAGCTCAATATAAAGCTTAACATGACAAGCATTGCATCAATCACTAATTCCAGGTTGGAGACAAAGTGTGGATCCACATTAGCAACTACAGAATGAAAGGGGAAGGAAAGAAGTTGAGACTAACCTGATATGGCCCATTCACCATATTAGAGAAGACTGGAAACAATGCTTTTCATCTCGATTTTCCAGCACACATGCATATGTACTCAGTGGTGAACGTTGAAAACTTGAAGATTTATGAGCCTCCATTGGTCATGGACTCTGACTAGGTTGGACAAGTTCCTACAGTGGACAACTTTGCACCCGAATAGTTGGAAAAGCTACATGAGGATATCATTCTTGAAAGGAAGACCAGGACTTCATGATGGGGAGACGTGGAGTACCTTCGTATAGGTTTCAAGGGAATGCATCCAAGTAAGGCCTGATGGATTGAAAATGAGAAAGTGAGGAAGTAATTCTCTTACTTTTCAATTGACTTATAACGCTTTTGGCAGCCCAAATGCTCATTAGTGGGGAGGAATGATCTAGGTGGATCCAATAATAGAAGTGGCATTGAAAAAGCTCAAAAATCAAAGTAATTGTATTGAAGTGAAACTAGAACCAAATCGTAGTGCCCGTCACCCTGATTCCAATGGTGTGAACGACACTCAAATCCGAGTTTGTATGCTCAAGATATATCTGGTAAAAGTTATGGTCAAACTAGGCCAAGTGGCAGTAACTAACGAGGCAACAATTTGGCAAAGGGACAACGCACAGAATCCGACAGCTAGAATGGGTGAATTTGCCACCTTTTTTATTTTCCCAATGACCCTTAAAAACCACCATGGAAATTTTGTCTATATATATATATATATATATGGGGTGGTGGGGCGCCACCCTCAACGGCCCACCACCCCCAACGACATTATTCATGTAGTACATATGATTGGGGTGGGCCACAGTAGACTCAAGCCCTTCCCAACCCACCAAGCATTGCAACGAGGACACGTGGAGGGAGCCAACAAGGGTTGAACCTGCCCGACCCATGTGCACTAGGTGGCCAACGGGCGGTCCCGAATATTACACCGTCGAATTATTAAAAACAATCTATGTCGTTGATTCAAAACAAACACATGCCATATGGGGTGCTATGGGTTTTGAACCTGACCCACCCCCACCATAGTTGCCTCTGCCACCAACGAGCCACGACTCATGCATTGTTATCTCTGCCCACATATTAATATATAAACCAAGCATTCCATTTGATCGGGGGGAGGCGTGGCGGACCAAGGACCGAATTCGAGTTTTTGCAGGTGGAACTAGGAGTGCCCAGGCCGGAACCGCACCCAAGCAAGCACGAAATTCGAGAAATATTTTGAAGGAATCTTGGGAGAATATTTTTGTAAGGAATATTTAAGGGATCTTTAGGGAATCTAAAGATTCCTTGGAGCTCTAGAGGTCACTTGCTCAAAATATGGTCAAGTTTATAGTCATTTGACATGATTTCGCACCACAAATCCAATGGTGATGTTTGTTTTTGCATCTGAGCTTTGCATTTTTCGTCCATGACAGAAATTGGAGGTATAAGGGTCATTTATGTAAATTTGATTGTAATTAATTTTTGTTGTCATTTAATGAAAGAGGCCTCCCCACTTTGAGCAGGGCTAGGAGACATAGCCCACACAGGATGAACTCTGTAATCAAATCATTTTGTGTGTTTTGATCGCATGGTTGCTTTATGATTTTTGCTTCTTTTCCATGTGTTTAAGTTACTTGGTTAACATGCTCTTATATATGCAATTTTGTGTGCATTCGTGAAGTTAAAAGATTTGGATCACTTCCGCTTTTTGTGTTTCTTTTCTAAAATTTTCTCCAAATTCCTTGGTTGGGAGGGATGGTTACGATTTCCAATTGATTGTCATCCACCTTCTGGGGGACTTCTTTGTCTAAATCCAAGCTCTCATATACATCGGATATTTTTATGCCACCTGATTCCTTTTCAGTGGGTCTTTCCTCTTTTTGCTAGCTCTCTAACGATAATCTATGTTGATTCAATACCCTTTTGGCTTTGAACCATTGTTCCTAACTGATCCCCTACTCCTCCATTTGCTTGACCACCAAGTTGTGTTTGTGCATTTGAATTTGGGTTATCTTCCATGGGCTCTTCTTCTTCACCTTCAAAAATATCAGGAAACTGCCAACCCCTTTGCTTAGAAGTTTGTGTCCTTTTCTTTTTTGGGCCCTTTCTTTCTAGTGGGAAGGTGTTTTGAAAGTTTCCTATTTGAAAATAAGATCGACATCTAAATGTCATGTTCTCATAATCTAAAACATGTGTCCACTAAATGTTTTCATGTTTTAATATAATACTATTTGGTAGACCTTTGATAAGGTATATATCTACACTTATTCTAGAAAATGTGAATATACCTTTTGTTGTTTTGTCCATGTATTTTTTTTTAATTTACCTAGTGTAAATTTGATATCCTCTAGGACTTGAAGATGCCAAAAAGGAAGAGGGAGGTTTGGTAACCTCACCCATACCAACATCGTTGTTACCACCATACTTGTAACATCAAATTATGGGAACCATGGGGTAATGAAAATCCCAACTCAACCCCAAAACCATGACCCATCATTTAGAACTTTTTCCATATCTTGTTGTGTGACAAATTGTACTATGAAGAACCCTTTAGAGCATAGGTAGATATCATAGTTTTGTGTCTAGGAAGAAAACACCCACTGATATAGTTCTTCAAGTCTCAACCAAAACCTATTAAACCTGCATATTAATGCCTTAGTTTGGAGATCAACAAAATATGATTTTACCTCTAGGGTTTTTACATCCATAGTTGGTACCTTGTCCATTTGCTCGACTATGTAGGGTCCTAGAAGATTTTGGATCTGATTAGCTGGAGCAATAGTCTTACCTTTCACAACATCCTTGAATGAGATTGGACCATTAGGGTTTCTAGAATTTGTATTGGGGTTTTTGAATCTTGTAGCTCCACCCTCGAGCCACAGATTTAATATTATGGTAGAATCCCTTGCCACACCATATTTTTTCAGTTATAGGGAATCTTGGAGCACCTTTCCTTCATATACTAAAAATTTGAGTGTTGCTAATATACCCATATTGTTCTGAATTATCTACTTCAAATTTTCCACTAGATCCAAACCCCGGATCCAGTAGATGGAAGTCTTCCCATTAAATTTTTTTTATGAAGATCTAAAATTTTTCCATCTCAATCTGTCTCTCGTCCAGATCTAAGCAGAGACTAACCAAATACTAGATATGGTTGGACAAACTATACATGGAGTTCCTTAACCATGAGATCGCATTCCAACCAATGAGGGTTTTCATTTTTCATACTGGCAAAACCCCATACTACGTATGATGAGGTTGATATATTGCTTCTAATCGACTTTGGATAAGGGCAGAGAGTCAGATCTCCCTGCAAATGATTTCCTCCCTCAAGTACATGCCTCAAAACCTCCATAAAAGCTAATCCCAATTGAGTGAGGTATGAAAGAGTTGTTAGATTTGTTTGAATTGATGGCCTCCCAAGACTATGCGGCCACCACATTCGCTCTGTGAATACCCAAATCACAAGTTTTCTATGGTTCATGTAACCACCCTCCTCCCACATTTACCCAAGTTAACCGGTCCACTGGGGTAAACATGTGACAAGAATCTACTATGATATGATTGAACTCCCCATGTATAGTTAAGGAAATGGAACCAAAAAAACACAACCAATATAACCTTCTACACATGTTACAGAACCTTCAGGAGCCAACCAACCCTTCCAGGTGACCAACCCCTGAGGTAACTTGACATTTTACTGACCTAGAGCCTCAGTCGCTCCCATGACATGGGCATGCATGCGACTAGGACCCTCCAGTTGCTCCCACAACAAGGGCATGCCAACGACTAGGGATTTTTTCAACTATTTATGAACCAGCAACCCCAGATTTTGTGCCACTTTTTCAGGGCTAGGTCTCAGGCCACTGCCCAAAACTTCATGAAACTTCCAGAAATGAAAAATAACATCGAAACAATGATACTAATGCAAATACTTGAACTGACCCCTACTAGCCATGACATGCATTTCGTCAAACATGTCATAAATATGCAATCTACAGGTCATATTAACATATCTGAGCATAGGGGTCTCATACTTATCTGAGAATCACTAAGAAGCATTGATGCCTTATCACAATAATTGCATTATCATATATTAGGTCATATATTCATTGCCCATTCATTTGCAAATCAAAACATGATGACATCCATACATCAGCATTGTCATAAAACATACTCATAACCAACATATAAACAACATAAATAACAAGGATATAACACCCATAAAACCACATATAAACAAGTATATTTACCCATCAATTACAAGAGGAAAAAATCTCTTGTTAGCATATGCAAAATGAAACCAGGTCTAGGACTTCCACGTACCACCTGACCATAAATTGGATGAACCAAATCTTTCTTTTAGCCAATCATTGTCGTGCCATATTCCAAGCATGAACGTGGGATCTCATGGAAAAATCCAACAAAACCAAACGAGGGTTTCCAAAGGCCAAACCACCTAAACCCTCAACCAATGATTCCACCTCATGGTCGGACATCACTAACCATCACTAGATTGGTCTCTACCCAAGTTGTCCAGGGCTCTAGAGCATTTGTTCCAACCAAGGCTTCCAGGACTAGTAACTCAACCCACATTTTTTGTTAGGATTCCAGAGCGTTTGTCCAACTAGGGCTTCCAAGACTAGTAACTCAACCCACCAAGGGTTTCCAGAGCGTTTGTCCAACTAGGGCTTCCAGGACTAGTAACTCAACCCACCAAGGGCTTCCAGAGCGTTTTTCCAACCAAGGCTTCCAGGACTAGTAACTCAACCCAAGTTGTTACAGGGCTTCTAGAGCGTTTGTCCAACTAAGGCTTCCAAGAATTAGTAACTCAACCCACATCCAAAGGAACATGAGAACCAACCAGAAAACAAAAGGAAAGAAACCCACAACACCATGGCTATCCAGGAAATGGAAAGGCTAGGAAAATCCACTGTCAATCTAAGCAATCATCCATGCCAATGATAGATCATAACCAAGAAACCACATGCATGCCAAAACTAACAAGGAAATCATACATGCAACTCAGTACTTGCAAGAAAAACCCATTGTAGTTGCTAATCCCAATGTCCTCTTATGCTTTCCTACTCTTCCTTTGACTTCTTGCTCCAAATCCCAAGTATGCCACACTCCTCCAAGGGTGCTCCAAGAAAAATCTAAGTGTCCAAGAGTATGAGATAAAGAGAGTAGAATATGAGAGCTCCAAAACTGAATTGACAAAAAGATGCACTGACAAAAGCCATGAATTGATCCTCAGAAGCCTTTTTATTAATGAGGTCTCTATTTTCTTCATTTGCCATTATTTTCCTTCATTTTCCTCCTCACGTGCAACCTGTGACCTTTCACCTTCCTTTTCTCCTAATTTCCATTATTTTCATGAATAAAATGCCAATAAATGCCTCGTGACTTTCCAAAGCCTATACCATTGCCATTGCCAATCTCCATAGCCATTAATTAATCACAAGTGATCCCCATCACTATTTTTTTCCTAACATTCAGCTTATAATATGTGTCCCATGACCAAGGTTAGTATTTTTCCTTCATTAACTTTATTACATGGATTTTTGACTTGGGCTGTTACAGAACCCTCCCCCTTGGGGGAACACCATCCTTGGTGTTCAATGACACCTACGACCAATAAGACTGCTGAAAAGCAAAATGTACTGCCCATGGAGCTTTATAACTTAGCTCGTTGTAGTATTTACAATGGTCAACATGCTGAGAAGAAAACCAACATGAGAAACATAACCACATGACAACCATAATGACATGACACCCATACAACTTATTGGAGCTTTATAACACATCTCATGGTGGTATTTACATCCATATACATATATACATATGTATAGACGCCAAAACATATGCCAAAAACATTTTCTCAACTAGAAAATAGAGAAGGATACATAGCCCACATCTGATCAACCATCTTCCATGTAGCTTCATCAGGCCCAAAGTGCTTCCATTGCACCTTTAATGTTATCTATACCTTTAATGTATTTGATCTCAAAGTCAAACTCACTGATCGTGGCCAACCATCTAGCTTGCCTGACATTCAAACTTGGTTGGTCAAATAGATACTTCAATCCACTATGATCACTCATCAAGATGAACCACCTTCCAAGAAGATAGTGCCTCCACATCTTCAAAGCATGGATGATCGCTTCCAACTCAAGATTATGTGTTGGATAATTATGCTCGTGCTCATTCAATTTACTTGATTCATAACATACTACATGTCCTTCCTGCATAAGGACTCCACCAAGCTATCTCTTGCAAGCATCTATACATACCAAAAACTCTATCTAGATTTGCAATATTTAAAATTGGAGCATTTGTCAACAAATACTTCAACTGCTCAAAACTGGTTGCACATTCCTCTGTCCATTCAAACTTCTTACCTTTCCTCTGCAATGATGTGATAGGACATAGAATCTGAGAGAAGTTCCTGATGAACCTCCTATAGTAACCTATTAGCCCCATGAATGATCTTACCTCGTCCACATTTCTAGGAGCTTCCAACTCCATGATAGCCCTTATCTTTTCTGGATCCATTACTATGCCTTCCTTGGAAACCACATGCCCCAAGTAATGTACCTCTGTCTGAAACAAATTTCATTTGTTAAGCTTAGCATGCGATTGATGCTCTCTTAGTAATCTCAATATTGTTGCTAAGTGTTCAACATGCTCTTCCTCAATTTTATAATATACCAATATATCATCAATGAATACAATAACAATTTTTTTTATATAAGTACGCAACACACTATTCATCAAACACATAAAAATAGCTAGAGCATTAGTCAAACCAAATGGAACTACAACAAACTCATAATGCCCATACCTGGTCTAGAAAGCAGTCTTGTAGATGTCCTATTTTTTAATGTGTATCTGATGATATCCTGATCTCAAATTAATCTTCGAGAACATTGTTACTCCCTTCAACTGATCAAACAAGTCATCAATCCTCGGTAACGGATACCTGTTCTTGATAGTCACTTTGTTCATATGCCTGTAATCAATGCATAGCCTAAGAGTGCCATCATTCTTCTTCACAAACAATATTGGTGCACCCCAAGGAGACACACTTGGCCTAATCTACACCTTGTCAATCATTTCCTTCAATTGCAACTTCAACTCCACCAACTACAGTGTGCTCATCCTATAAGGTGCCTTTGATGTTGGTGTTGCCCCTGGTACCAACTCAATAGAAAAGTTTACTTCCCTGTGAGGCGGAAACTTTGAAATCTCTTCAGGAAACACATCCTAAAACTGTTGTAGAACTGGGTACTTGCCCAAGAAATTTGCATCCTCAACTTCCTTACCTTTGTCACTGGAAATATGCACTGCAAATAACACAAACCCTTTCCTACGATTGCGTTTCACTTGCATAATTGTCATCATTCTAACTAATGTTGCCTTCTTCTTACCCCACAAGTCTCTTTGTTCCCCAATGTCATCCAAACACTCAATGGAATTATCATAACAATCCACTTTGGTTCTATGAAGATACAACCAACCCATGCCCAACAACATACTATATGATCCCAACGACAATACATTAAAATGTGTTGATGTAGGCATACCATTCAACATAAATGCACAAGCTCTTACCCAATGATGAACTCTCTTCTTTGTACTTGTAACCAACTACACTAACCAAGATTTTGCATGCACTTCTTTATTTAAACCACACTTATCCACCAAGTTAGGATTAACATAACTATAATTAGATCCAAGGTAAATCAAAATATAAACAAATTGATCACAAACTTACCGTCCATCTCGATAATAGACGCCTGGTGATCTGCCGCTTGTTCTCCAATGCTGCATAGATCGGTGGAATAATTTGTCCAACATCTCCCATTGTTTGTGCCTCCTGATCACTGTAGATTTGCAGTCTACCACCCTGATGTTGTGGATAATCTCTCCTACAATGTTCTCCTCCACAGTTCCAACACCGTAAGGGCTTCCAACCTTCACCCTTGTTCTTCTCCTTAGACTGAAATCCCTGTTCTCTTTAGATGCATTGAACTTCTTATGCAGGGTTGTATTCTCTTTGTTACCTATGTCCTAAGGTCTAGCTCGTTTCTTATCCCATTTCCCTTTATTATTCGCATTAACTTTCCAGTTTGACTTAGTCTCAGATTTGAGCTTTGATTTCTCAAAACAATGCTTTAACTTCCTGATGGCTTCCTCTAATGATCTAAGCTCATTAAACTCAATCTTGTCCTTGAATGCTACCAGAAACCCACTGATGAATCTCTAGTTCTTAGCCTTCTCTTCCTTGAGGTAAGGCACATACCTCAATAACTCCAAAAATCTACTAGTGTACTCCTCATCGGTCATAGATCCTATCTTTAGCTCATATAACTCTTTTTCCCTGTCATCGTAGTATCTCTTCGATAGATACTTCTTCCTGAATAGTCTCTCGAACTCACTCCAAGTCAACTCCTCTTCATAAATACCTCTGACATTCTTTACATCTTCCCACCAGATATTTTCTTTACCTTTAAGACTAAATGTAGCTATTCTGGCCTTCATGTTTTCTGAGTAATCATGCAACCTGAAGAACTTATTCATCCCAAGCAACCATGCTTCGACATCCTGTGACTTCTTCATTTCCCCATCAAATGTAGGTGGATTTTCTTTCTTGAACTCATCCGAAAAATATCCCGTCTCTGCTTCTGTAAGGATGATAACGATGATGACCATGATACCTGTCTAAACCAAAACTAGAGTAAATCCCATATCCACTGCCTCATCTATCAGGTGTATCCAAGAATCTGCCATCTCTGGCCGTGTTATCTCTATCTGACAGTTCCCACCATGAGACCTACTTCCATATGCCCCATTAGTTTTGTCCTCCTGCCCATGGCTGATCTGAAGTGGTCCCTATTTCTGCAAGTCTGATAAGCTATGAAGAATCACTGCATTGACTTCTGCTTGTTTCTCCTGTGCCCTAGCAAGTCTCTCTTGTGATTGAATGATTCGGTCATTATCTTTTTTGCAACTCCTTATTTCTTCCTTCAAACTTCTCAGAGTGTCTGTTATGTCAGGAGAATATCCCTCACCATGTTGCTCATATGATCTATAGGTAGAATCCATGAACGGTAGTCTACCATTTTGCTAGTCATCTTTGATATTCTCTTCCTAGAAGGTATATCATGTCAGCTAAACCAAATCATAAACAAACCAATGTAACTTAGTTTAGTTAAGGTGAGGACATATCGTCTGCAAGACCAACCATATTAACGCAATACATATATAAACATAATCATATCCACATTTAATCATCATTTCAACCATTATCCAGTCATCAATTCATGACCATACCAACCACATACTGTTACACTAAAAAATGTCACCATGACTATTTACAGTTAGTATGGCTCTATCAACAGTCATGCTATCCTCTTAGGCAAGTCTTATGCCTCTGCTCTCCATGTCAAACTCCAAAAAAGAGAGAAAGTCTTTATAAATGTATTTATCTCTGGGGACGCAGGTTCTCTCAACCTTACCTGCGGGGACGCGCCCAATGTTCACAAAAACTGCGTTTTTGGACGCTCTGTATGTAAAGGGGCAGGTGCGTCCCCCTGGAAAGGTTAAAATGCGCAAGTTTCATCTTTAAAAAGTTACTTGTGGTCATTTCTAGAGCATTCTAGAAGGTTGTTCGACGTGAATTGAGCGCCTCCAGATGGTTCATGCACTCCTACCAAAGAGGAACTTATCCCATCAACAAGGGAGCTATCCCATCCAAAGAGGGGATTATCCCATTGATGGTGGACCTGATTAACTTCCTCTTGAGCACTATAAATACAGGCATTGGGCCAGAAGGAGGAGAGGTTGGAAGCTATACATTTCTAAGGGTAAATGCTGCAGGAATTAGGACTCCCATTTAGAAGCTTGTGAGGAGAGATTGCCATCTTTGCTTGTTCTATTTGGAAGTGGGTGAGCTTTGTCAAAGTAAAGGAGAACTCTTGATGGACCCTGGGAGGGACTTGCACAACACCAAGGCTGAGGTTGTATTTGTTCATTTTGTTACCTATTAATGCAAATGAGTCCATTCTTCTCAATAACTTGTTATTTATGAGTTGTTTCATGTACTCCTTGGTCTATGTGTTAAATATGTTTTATTCTATGAGATTATCAAGTGCTATTTAATCGTTTGATTGTTAGTGTATGCAGGTTTCAAAGTGAAGGAGGAGCTCATCCGGATCAGCGGAGCTGGACTGCTACAACAGCGTTGGATTACAGGTAGGATCTAAACACTTGATTTCCCATATAGTAAATGCATGTTTAGAGAAGGATTGCTCTTGTTTGTCTTGTTTGTCACTAGAGAGTCTTAGGCTCCTAGGGAGGTTGGTTGTGTCCGCACAATCGACTCTTTCCGCCTGACAAATTGGCGACCATACTGGGGACTCCATTGATGTGAAAAGTCTTTTCCTTTGTATGAACTTTGCTCTGAGAAAATTGGTTTATTTTTCTGGTTTTTGGCTCTGTGACTTTGTCTTTGGGTGGGTTAGCTTAGGGTTAGATTTATTTTGGTTTTTCTTGAGTTTTCCAGTAGGACGCACCCTCTGAGTATTGCACAGTGCGTCCCTGGACGCACTGTCGCTGTGTGCACAGAGCGGGCCCGCACCTGTTCTAACGGGTTGCCTGCGTCCCCTGCTAAAATTTGAGAAAATTCCATTTTTTGCATTTGTTCTCTTAGTTTTTGCTTTTTCTTAGTTTTTACTGCCCAGATTCATTAGTCTCTTGTCAAAGGTCTTCACCTGAACTTGTTTCGATAGCATTGAGTGTTTTAGTGGATTTCATAGAAGTTTAAGCCCTAGGGTTTGATTTTTGAGTAGGTCTTGTAGTGACTTTGGCGGTAGAAGTTGTCAAGCCTTAGATCTCTCTGGTTTTGTCAGCATTCTTAGAAGTCAGACCTGTCATAAAGTCTACCTGTGAGAGCAACTTACCATTGAGTCGTCTCTTTGGCCAAATTTCGAAGTACTTGTTGATTGAGTCTTGAATTCCATTTTACAAAAAGAACAAAAAGATTTGAGTTTTGTTTTGACTAGGCTTTTGATTCTGCATTAGCTGGTCCTTGATTTGATTTTGGTCAAGTAAAACAACCTAGAATCATCTTTGTGAGCTTTTGCCTTGTTAGGTTTGCTTAGAGTAATTTCCCTTTTGATTTGCTTGTGAGTCAAGTTTTCATAGATTTTATAGCTTTTGAGATTGATTTTCGTTAAGATAGGTTTATATGCTTTATTAAAAAGAGAAAATACAAAAACATCTCCTTTGAAAAGTTTTGTTTCAAGTAGCTTTGAAAAGTTTTGAAAGAAAAAGAGTTTTTCGTGCACGTAAGGAGTGGTCATGTTTGTATGCTCGAAAAGATAAAGAGAATTGTTTCTTTGATTGTCTTTACTAAGAAAGTTGTTTTCTATAAAATTTGCATCTCTCAACTCTCTTAGTTAAGAATTTCATTGAAAAAGGAAAGTAGCGTAAATCATCTTAGGTGCATCTTTGTAGTGGTTTGAGTCGAGTCTACACACCATTGGTTTCACTTCCCCTACCTTTTGTCTTTAAGAAAAACCATAAAATTAACGCTTAAAGTAAAATCGACGTAGTAACTTTTATTTACTAGGGCTCTGAAGCACCAATTTAGATCAGGCTAGTGTCTTGGAGTAGGTGAGTAATTAACTCTCCAAGACAACAAAACCAAACAAGTAGCTTATCTTGTGATAGAATAAATCCAATTGTCTCATTTGTACTCTGGGAAAGCTCCTCTTAAAGGAGAAGCACGAGCTCGTGTCCGAACCAGTGAGGGGATCAATCCCCCCTCGTTGGGAACGACGCCAGACACGCACGTATTACAAACGGTAAACCTTGGATTAACCATTGTCGAGGAGCCAGGGGTCACTTGTCGGTAAACCTTGGATTATTGTCAAGGAGCCGGCAAGGGGATTGAGCTTGCTACTCTGCCCTTGCGTGCTGTCGGAGTTTAGACTGTTCCCCCAGGTGCATTTGTTGCGGTTGGTAACCTTAGTGACCATTATCTTTAGGATTCTACCGAGGTGACGGTGGAGGGAAGATCCCACTGTACCTGGAGCAGACGTCGGCTAGACTCACTTGGATTTTCTGGGGGGTTCACTTCACTCGAGACGGTTAAAGTGGAGGAACTTGGTCCAGTCTATTCATTAAGCAGGTTGCCGGGGTAACTGTTCCACCCGCCACTTCTGTACTGAATCCGTCGATGTTGGGCTTCATCACCAACTAGCGCTTTCGGTCTGGAAGGCTACTGTTTGTGCTTGGTTTGACGCCCTAGATTCTTTAGGCGTGTGATTCAAATTTGTTTGGTTCTTTAGAGACTTTAGGTGGTTTGATTTGAAATTTTATTTTGTTTTCGTGTGTAGTAGTTAAAAGTTTTTAACTGTGGCGGAATTACCGAGACAGTCCCGTAGACTTCGGGGCAAGTCACCTGAAATTGTTACCGGAACAGATTTGTTAAGAAAACTCCGTAGATCGCGGGGTGGATCTCCTGAAGATATTCCGGGTCAGTACGAAGGGTTGAAGGTCCTTGTAACTCCTCCTAGTGGCAGTAGAGTAGGTTCACCTGAAGAAGGAGAATCTTCCTTGGTAGTCCATCCAGATTACCAAAGTTTAGAGACAGGTTATAATCCCGAAGCTGTTACAGTTTCTGAGCTTGTTGGTAGTTTTTCGTCTGCTAGTGATACAGGCGAAGAACCTGAAATATCCGAACCTGTTACTCCAACTTCTAGTGTTCCAAATTCACCGAGAATAGAAAGAATTATCACCGAAAATCTTCCTACTGGTTTGATTGCTATTGAAGAACTTGCTCCAGAGGAAGAAATAGGAGTCTCTAACCTTGAAGATCAACTTACTATTGATCTAAGGGAGCGTGAATCTATCTTTTACAGTCCTCCTAGAAGTACTACTTGGTACCTTTCGTTAACCAATTATTTAGACAACTTTGGGCTAGGTTTTTCTACACCTCGTACTCCTTTTCCACCTGGAGGTATTCATACTCCTGTAAATATGTCTGGTCAGTCATCCGTGTTTACTCAAAGTCCTGAATCTTTCTTACACGGCGGTCCTTCTGTTCCCACTGGGTATCAAGCACTTTCTGGTACCTTTGCGGGGGCATCTCCTCAACCCGTTGATCATGGGTTATTAGCTGGAAACAGTGGTAATATACCATTGGGTGTAGGAGACATTTATATGATGTCAGGTTCAGTTCCCGTTTCCCAACCTCAAGGTGGCCAATTACCGCCTGGGGGGCAACCTCAGTATCAGTATTTACCTCAAGGTTATCAACCTCAAGGTCAATACTCGAGTCAAGGTTATCAACCGCCTCAAGGCCAATCATATGTTCCAAGTATGGGAACTACACCTTACAATTATCAATCCTATCCTCAATCCGGTTATGGATCTCAGTATCCTCAACCTGTTACGGGTCAGTACCCTGGAATGTTAGTATGGGATCCATCACAGGGTCAACAGGTGTTGCAGCCAAGTATGCAGTTGGTACCTCAAGCTGGACAACCCGTAGTTTCTGGTCCACCCCAGCAACCGCAACCTGTCCAGTCAAATGTTCAAACTTCTGTAACTTCGGTAGTTACTCAGCCGCCAATCGCACCT
Organism: Pinus tabuliformis; assembly: GCA_031772625.1. Classification (NCBI taxonomy): domain Eukaryota; kingdom Viridiplantae; phylum Streptophyta; class Pinopsida; order Pinales; family Pinaceae; genus Pinus; species Pinus tabuliformis. Next base: position 1,455,824,292 of record CM062819.1, on the reverse strand, counting down.
AGTACTCCATCTCAAACGGCTGCTGCAACTACCGCCACATCTACCATACTTACTTCTGGAGTATCGACGGCTCCGGTTTCTACTGTCTCTGTAACCACTCCTCAGACATCTTTACCGTTGTCTGGATCTACGATTCAAACCACGGTCCAGATGCCTGCAGGTCAGCCTGGTATAAGTACGGTTGTCACTACTCAACCTCAATTTGTTCAACCACCGTACCAGGGACAGTACCAACCTGGGCAAGCTGTCCAACAACCGGTTTACCAGTATCAACCGTATCCTGGGTACACTTATCAACAACCTCAACAACCCCAGTACGGTCCGGTTAATCCTGGTTTTCCAGGAGGATATAATATCCCAAATGCGACTCCTGTTCCTAGTTATCCTGGATATCCTCCTCCTAGGGCTGGTATTGTGACCCAGAGTTTTAGAGATCCTAACCGGCAGTTACCGTTTATCGCAACTTTGGATTTACCAGACTTGACGCGCCTAACGAACGATCCAATTCAATATCTTCAGTTCTGGCCGCCAATGCCAAATAAGTTGCCCAGTGATATACCCAAGTTCGAAGGTAAGTCTGGAGAGGATCCGTCCAATCACGTGATGACTTACCACCTCTGGTGTGCTTCAAATTCTATCTCGGATGATTCGATCCGCTTACGTCTTTTTCAGCGTACACTCATTGGTCTCGCGGCCAAGTGGTACATTGAGTTACCACGGGCCTCTTTTTACAATTTTAGCCAGTTAGCTACCTCGTTCTTAACTCACTTTCAGTTGCCGGTCAGATACGATAACGGCACGGAGTTATTAACTTCACTAAAACAATCAACGTCCACGTATATTTCTGATCACATTCATGAGTGGAGACGTCGAAGAAGACTAGTGAAAGTTTTTATCCCGGACCAAATCTTAGCTGAATGGTTTGTTAAATCATTATTACCAAAGATTACTGAAGATGTAGCTAAGGCCGGAGTAGTTACTGAGGAGCAAGTCATTGCTCAGGCGCAATACCTTGACTTAGTTTACACTCAGTCGGGTACGTTACACGAGAAGATTCCAGATCTTCCAAAGTCGAATCAAATCGCTGCTGCTCCTTCGGGATCTCATGCCGCTGATGGTATGATTGGTATCGTGAATACAAAGAGCAAGAAGAAGTCTTCCAAGGCTTCAACTACTCCTATTATCACTTTGCCTGATTCCCCGACAGGAGAGTCTTCTCCTGAACTTACCGCCGATATTCACGCTGTAGAGTCATCTACGGCCAAATCAAAAAACGGTGGAAAGAAGAAAGGAAAGAAGAAGGCTAAAGCAGACAAGGCTCCGAAGGAGAAAACGAAAAAGTCGGAAACCAATGACGAAAAGCGCAAACCTCGATATCCTTGTCTTATTTGTGAAGAGGATCATTTTACGAGAGATTGCCCTCATCGGGCCGAGGTTGTGAAAATAGTCAAAGGTTCTCCCACTCCTGCTGTGTTAAAAAATCCATTTCCGGAGCAGGAGAATAAGATGATAGGTTCTTCCTCGAATGCCAGTGAAGAACCCATTTTGATGATGTCTCATGTGAGGATTGCGACTCGATCGCAAGATTATGGTAGTAAGAATCCTGTTGATGGTAAGGAAGCAGAATCTTCTCACTCTAACCCATCAACCTCAGCTCCTGGTTCCGATCCACTACAGATCGAAAAACCTAACCCAGACTTAGTAATTAAACCGCCCGCCAAGGGTGTACTTCGAAGGTCTGCTTTCAATCCACATGCGAGAGCAGCCCAGAATTACAACATTGTTGAGGACTTAGCTGTTTCACCCTCAGCAATGTCGGCGTTAGAAGTGCTGCAATCATGCCCAGCACAACGAAAATTACTTTTGTCGGCTATCGGAGCTGTTGATGTTCAGGACCCGAATCTAATAATCTTCGATCTAGAAAATAGTACACCGCGTCTCCCCCATCAAATGGCTTTCCAAATTCCAGTGATAGTAAAAAACAGGCCTATTCATCGGACTGTGATTGATGAGGGAGCTTCTACGTGTATTATGTCGATTCAATGTTGGAGATCTCTTGGTTCTCCTTCGTTGAACCAATCCCCCACCATCCTTAAGGCCTTTGATGGCCGTGGGTTCCGTCCGTTTGGTATTCTACAGGAATTGCCTATAGGGGTAGAAGGTAAAACCGTTAGTCTGGATGTGGAAGTGGTTGATGCCCCTCTAGACTACAACCTTCTTTTGGGTCGAAGTTGGTCATATGCTATGACAGCGGTCGTTTCATCGGTCTTCAGAGTAATTAAGTTTCCACATAACGGTAAGATCGTGACTATTGATCAGCTGACATACTTTTCATCCGACCCAGCCTCTTCAGAGAGTATCCAGCATGTCGGTAAGACGACAATCCCTTATAGGGACGTTGGTGTAGGTTTAGTTAAAGATTCCGGTTTACTGGGAACTTTTCCTCTCCCTCCACTCAGCGTAGATCCTTCATTTGCAACAATTCATATGATTACATCAGAAAACATTATTTATGATGATCCTTGGATTGTCCCATCTGAATCTGAGATAGACTCATTCGGTGATGCTATGCCTTTGAGTCCATATGAAATTGCTTATGAAGTCGTCATGTCTTTTACCGACTCGCGTTCAACCGAAATCGACCAAATGAATGTGGTCAGTGAAGAATCACTTTTCACCTCAACCTTAGAACGGATAGCGTTTCCCGAAGTCGTGTCATCTGACGAACAACTTCGCGAAATCCTAAGTGTAGACGATCTACCATGGGAAGATCTCCATCACAGATCTTCGTTTTTACCTAAGGATGATGCTTTTGAAAATGATTTTTCATCTATCTTTACCGCTGAATATGTCAAAGACGCTCAGGATCCAACGAAACATTCTGATTCAGAGTTGAATTTAGGGAATATTTCTCGTACTATTCCCATTGATATTTCAGTGAAGCCCGGAATTGAGGAGAACATTCATATAGGTGCCGCATGTACAGAAGATGAAATCCAAACTTACAAGGCCCTATTCCAAGAATTCCGCGATGTGTTTGCCTGGTCTTACGAGGAAATGCCGGGAATCGATCCTGCCATTGTTGTTCATGAAATAAAACCTACCCGGATGCTAAACCCGTCCGGCAACGGTTGCGTCAGATTCACCCTCGAAAAGCGGCTGCGATTAAAGCAGAAGTCGAAAAGCTGTTGAAAGCAGGTTTCATTTATCCGATCCCGTTAACGGATTGGGTATCGAATATTGTTCCGGTCAACAAGAAACAAGGAACAATAAGAATCTGTATCGACTATAGGGATATAAATCGAGCTTGTCCAAAAGACAACTATCCTACGCCTTATATCGATCAAATTATTGATGATTGTGCCGGAAGTGAAATGTTTTCCTTTATGGATGGTTTTTCGGGCTATAATCAAATCAATATTCTACCTGCCGACCAACCAAAAACGGCATTCATTTGTCCATGGGGGACATTTGCTTATTGCAAATTACCTTTTGGGCTTAAGAATGCCGGGGCCACTTTTCAACGGGCGATGTCTTACGCATTTCATGACATCAAGCACATTGTGCAACCGTATCTCGATGATTTGCCTGCTCATTCTTTACATCGAGCTGATCACCTTGTCCACTTACGAGCAATCTTTATGAGGTGTAGGCATTATCGAATTCGGTTGAATCCCCACAAGTGTGTTTTCTGTATAGAAACAGGTCGATTGCTGGGATTTGTTGTTTCAAAAGCCGGCATTCGCGTCGATCCCTCGAAGGTCGAAGCTATCATCAAATTGCCTCCTCCTTCGAGTTTGCGCCAACTCCAAAGTTTGCAAGGGAAAGCGAACTTTTTACGCCGATTCATCCCAAACTACGCCGAGGTCACTAAAGGTTTTACACGGTTGTTGAAACAGAACGCTCAATTCTTTTGGGACGAGATTGCCCAACAATCTTTTGATGCACTTAAACACGCGTTGACCCATGCACCGTTGTTGCATCCTCCCAACTACAACCAGGACTACTTCTTATACCTCGCAGCTTCGCATTCCACCATTGGAATGGTGTTAGTTCAAGAAGATGAATTCGGAGCGGAACATGTGATATATTATCTTAGTAGGACCTTAAATCCCACTGAGCTAAAATATTCGCATGTGGAGAAATTGGCCCTGGCAGCCGTTCAAGCTGTCCAGCGTTTTCGTCACTACATTCTTCTCCGTAAAACTACAGTTATTTCGGATTGCAACCCTATGATTTACATTTTGACAAAACAACTGCTAGGGGGCAAGTACTCTAAATGGATCGTTATCCTGCAAGAGTTCGACTTGGAGTTCGAGAAGTCCAAGTCTAAGAAATCCTTAGTTTTTGCGGAATTGATGTGTGATTTCCCGCGTGCTGACACAGAGACTGTGGCAGAGGAGTCCATTGCGGACGAATCTTTGTTTCTTATCAGTACTTTAGATCCGTGGTACGGGGATATAATCATCTATCTCCAAACCCAAACCTTTCGGCCTGAAGCTTCAAAGGCGGAACGTCGAAAAATTCGGTTTCAATCCCAGCAATACAAAATTATTGGAGATACACTTTATCGCCGGGGGGCAGACTTAGTTTTTCGACGTTGTTTAACTCACGAAGAGGCTGAGAGGGTTTTGAATGATTGTCACTCTGGAGCATGTGGCGGTCATATGTCTGGGTATGCCACAGCTCAGAAGGTGTTGCGCGCTGGCTATTTCTGGCCGTCTATGTTTAAAGATTGTATCATTGCAGTCCGGAAGTGCCACAACTGTCAAGTGTTTGATCGCAAGATGCGCGCACCACCTGCTCCTCTCCACCCTATAATTGCCGTTGGTCCATTCGCCAAATGGGGTATCGACTTTATTACTTGTAACCCTCACTCGGCCGGGGGGCATGCGTATATCATCCTCGCGGTTGATTATTTCACTAAATGGGCCGAGGCGATGCCTACATTCGACGCAAGCGGCAAAACAGCTGCAGTTTTCGTATTCAATCATATTATAACTAGGTTTGGTGTCCCACAAGCAATCATTACTGACCATGGGAGCCATTTTCGAAACATCATGATGACTGAGCTTACAAGCCAGCTTGGTTTGCGCCACGATAGCTCTACTCCTTATTATCCGCAAGCCAACGGTTTGGTTGAGTCTATCAACAAAGTTCTGGTTATCATGATCCGACGAACCATTGGTATTCATCGGTCGAATTGGCACAACATGTTATTTTCAGCGCTATGGGCATACCGAACCTCAGTGAAAACTTCAACAGGGTTCACTCCTTTCCAGCTAGTTTATGGCTTGGAAGCTGTGTTACCCATTGAATGCGAAATCCCATCACTTCAAATGGCTGTCGAATTACTTCCAGCTACTTCCGAAGAGGAGAAACGTTTATTGTACTTAGCTAAATTAGATGAGACTCGACGTGACGCTGCATTGGCAATCGAGACTCACGCGAAGCGAATGAAAGCTCAGTATGATAGAAATGTGACCCCTCGAAGTTTTTCGGAGGGAGACCTAGTGCTATTATATGATCAAGCTAACGATAAGCTAGGTGCTGGAAAATTCGTTCCTATGTGGCATGGACCCTACATTGTAAAGCGAAAGCTAGCAAAAGGGGCTTATGAGCTGGTAGATTTTGATGGGGACTCTTTGGGTAAACCCAGAAATGGACTTTACCTAAAGAGGTATTATGCTTAAATGGTGGGTATGGAGAATTTTTAGTTAGGTTAGGTTTTCTTTCTAGCTAGTATGTTTGTTAGTTAGTCAGTGTGCTTAGCTTAGAGAGTGTGTTTTTCGTCGTTATTCTGGCTTATCTTGGTTTTACTCTTGATATTGCAGATGTCGACGCCTCTCCAAACATACATTGGATTTGCTGATGGTGCTTGTCGTAGTACACGGAATATCTCTTCCGCAGCTTGGGTTATCTATTCACCCTCTGACGAGTTAGTTTCTATGCATGGGGTAAGCCTCGGTCAAACAACGAACAACATTGCAGAATACAGTGCAGTGGTTGAATTATTATCCGAATCTATTTCATTTGGAATTCGACGTTTGATAGTGAGGTTAGATTCTGAACTTGTTGTATTACAGCTTAATAGAGTTTATGCCATTAGAAATCCTGTGTTATTAAGGTTGTTTTTGAGAGTGCGTCTCTTGGAACGTGAATTTGATTACATTGAATATCAGCATATTCCAAGGTCTTTAAATACATTAGCAGATGCAATTGCTTCTCGAATGTTGGACAGACATTTACGATAATCATGCAAGTAAATTTAAAAACATTTCATCACATATGTTAAACAAGATAAGCCGGTAATAGTGATATATATATAGATAGGAGTGTGTCAAAAAATATACATCGTCTTCGATCATAGGTTGAAAAACACCTTATGATCGGCAAAATGATAAAGTACAAAAAAGTCAAAAATGTCACATGTGTCTACAAAGTGACTAGCCAATCACTGGTGGTGCTCCCTATACGACACCACTGCACGGGCTACCTTACACAAAAATCTCCTAAACGGTCCAGGGACTGCGACTACATAGCGCTGAAGTCTGATAGGAATATCATCTATGGTAGTCTCAGGCATATCCGCCGTCAGACGCTCTAGATCCTGCTCCAACTCAGCTAGTGACTCTGCAGCCGCGTCCTGTGGGGCCGGTACCGGTGCAACTGGATGTCTCCTCTCAAAAGGCCGGAGGTTGGCTGGGCGCTGTGGACCAACATCTGCATTTTGAAAAATTTTACTGTCAGTTTTGAGACGATATATATAAAAAAACAAAAAAAAAAATACATAATTTGAAAACTTGTGAAAAATAAAGTACCTCTGTCATCCCATTGTTCTCCCTGTGGAAGAACCATGTCCGGATCACCTCGAAAATCTACTCCGGCATACGGAAAGTCCTGGATCGAAAAAACCTGGTCCTCTAACCAGTGAAAATAACTATCAGAGAATCGAACAATCGCCGCGCCCTCGTCAGGATGCCGGGCCATCACCGCAACCCATCGTACCAGCTTTGGCTCCCGAGGACCCAAGATATCAACAGTGAGTTGCTGAGGGATCAGCATCGGAACTCTCTCTAAGGCAAAGCTCACGACTAGAGGCCCATATCCAAAGGTCTTCAGTCGTCCGTTCTTTGCCCTAGTCAGTTGGCTCTTCATATTAGCCGACACAGCATCACACCAGTTGAAAATGGTGCCTTGGTAACAGTCAATCGCCATCCGCATTTGGGACCCGGAGGCAATATGTAAAGCGGCTGCGCCGCAAATTCTGGTAACCGTGAAAGCTATAACTTTGAGTTCACGCAGAGAGATGTGTTTGATTTCTACGCCTTTCGCATGGTGTGCATTGGGTGTGCACCAATCTGCCCGGAGACTAGCAAGGGATTGGCCACCCGGCCTAGTCCCGGCTAGATTGAGTTGCTCGCCTCTATTTGGCAAGCCAGTGAGAAAGTATACATCAGAGGGCTCTATCTCGAGCTGGTGCCCTCCTATGTAAAAGCATTGCTCTTGAACGTTCCATCTCTCAACCAGCCATTCCAAGAATCTCACCTGAGCCCTCATGCCAGGTATGGCCCAGTATTTATATAACCCGCATGCTTTTAGGGCATCAATGGAAGGTTGATGTTCAATTGCGGCTAAATCAACGTCTTCGTGCTCTCTTTCTCTCCAATCCAACATGGTGAGTGCCCTACACACCAAGAAACAATGATTAGAATTGATTTGGGGAAATTTAAATGGTTGATTGTGGAGTTTGGGGTTTCAAATTCCGCCTTTCACGGGGGACGCACCCCGCGTTTAGAACACAGGGCGTCGGGACGCAGCTGGCCTGAAGGTGGGCTGCGTCCCCCGACCTTTTTCCTGTACAGGAAAAAGTCGGGGGACGCAGGTCACCCGAAGGGCACCTGCGTCCACCGCAGAGCGCATTTTGAAACCTAAAACCCCCCAAAAATCAAAACTAAAACCTAAAAAACAATTTTAATCGGATGAAATTGAAGAGGAGGATGTTGTAAAATACCTGGAAGAGACGGCGTTCGATTCTGACGGTCGGATTTTCCGCAGCGACCACGGGAAGTTTCTTGCCAAAAGCCCTTTTTTCAACCTCAACAGTAAAATGGTAAAAATGACATGGTAAAAAGTCTTTTTATAGGTTTTTTGGATGAATTTGTTCATTTTTCACCATGGAAGGATGTTTTTCGATGTATTTTTGCCTATCTTAAACAGGTATGAGTAATGTGTCGTTTTTGTGCAGGACAAAGGGATTTAGAGGGAAAATTGTCATTTTTCACGAACCAAAATATCAGAGTCATCTTTTAAGCCCTTTTCTGACTCCTAAAAAATGAAAAGATTGCCGAGCGTTTCTTTTACACTCGTTAAAACGGAATTAAAAGACGGTCCCCTTATAGCTCTTTTCTGACCGTAAAATCAGGAAAAGATTGCCGGGTTTTTGTCGTTTCAAACTCGATACGGAAATAAAACGACGTGTCCTTGATCGCTTTTTACTTTTCAGGTCAGTGGCACTAATTATGAAAGTACTCCTTGGTCGCAAGATCAAGCGGTTCCCCCAGGTATTATTTTATACTTTTTCGGGCTTGAGGGACACAAATCTACGAAAAAGTTCAACTTGGAGTCTTCTTAAGTTTTTCAGACTCTCTAAAATTGAAAAACGCCGAGTTTCTCCTATACTGGGCTCGTTAAACATTTCACAGTAAAGGACCTGTTCAATTACAAACAGGAACGAACCACTCCTTCCTAGGGTTCGAATCAAAACTAGGTTGGACTCATCCGAAGGATGAGCTTATAATCAAGCATATGTTATCCTCCTCAAGCTTGTTAAAAATAAAGAGGTACTTGCCAGAAATGGTGGGGGAAAAGAGAGAAGAATGAGCCTATTTGTTACCTTTTGTCTCAGAAGAAACTTTATTACCACTCTTGAACACGACACTTTTCATTCACCTGGGTTGGGAAATCTTTTACCTCACAGTTGATCAAACCACTTTGAAAGTCTTCAACCGGGTTCCGGGGATTAACTTTGAGTCGTTTATCACCAAGCCATCTGTTGTGTCGTTATGTGTTCAAGAGGTCTGCAAGCAAAACTTTCATCTGCAAAATACTTGTCATCCATTTGACCATCCCTGAGTCAGTCCTTACAGCAACATTTCTTCAACTTGAACAATGATTTCGTGTTGTGGGCTTGCCTGCAACGGGTCGCTTTCTATCGACATCAGCACATTATCTAGAGAGATGACTTAGAAATCGTCAGTACCTTGAAGTCTGCATGCATCAATGGCAGGTTTCTCGCCTTTGACGTCAGTTTACATCATTGACTTTCGATCGAAGGATTCCGTGAAATGTTCGACATCAACTCATTCATTCACATCTCATGGATTGTACTGGGTACTTTGAGAACCATTGACATTACTGGTGGTCTCTCTCACGCTTGTTAACAGTTTACATCATCGACTGGTAATCAAGTGGTTTCTACCATGTTCGACATCAACTCATTTATTCGCATGGCTAGAATCGTACCAATTCGGGAAGTAGAAATGAAGACCCTGGATCTAGTTTCCACCATCCAGGCTGCGAGGAGTTTTGTATTCATTATCTAAGTAGACTAATCATAAACAGATGGCTGCGCCCATACTGTGTCTACAAAAGTCTATGATTATGATGTACTGCAAGATCATTCCTGTATCAGAGTAGTTAGTCTGTTAGTTAAAGTTTTGATCTGAGTATGGGAATGCCTACCTCAGTGATGATATAATCTTATACATGTATTTTGTGTTGAAAATTGCAGGTTCTGACCAGGCTCTCCACGAGATAATCCTTGAAATGATAAAGCGCTTCACCCTTCCTAGATAATACAAAACCCTAATCTATTACAGGCTTCGCACTTTAGGGGGCAATCTGTTACACTAAAAAATGTCACCATGACTATTTACAGTTAGTATGGCTCTATCAACAGTCATGCTATCCTCTTAGGCAAGTCTTATGCCTCTGCTCTCCATGTCAAACTCCAAAAAAGAGAGAAAGTCTTTATAAATGTATTTATCTCTGGGGACGCAGGTTCTCTCAACCTTACCTGCGGGGACGCACCCAATGTTCACAAAAACTGCGTCTTTGGACGCTCTGTATGTAAAGGGGCAGGTGCGTCCCCCTGTAAAGGTTAAAATGCGCAAGTTTCATCTTTAAAAAGTTACTTGTGGTCATTTCTAGAGCATTCTAGAAGGTTGTTCGACGTGTATTGAGCGCCTCCAGATGGTTCATGCACTCCTACCAAAGAGGAACTTATCCCATCAATAAGGGAGCTATCCCATCCAAAGAGGGGATTATCCCATTGATGGTGGACCTGATTAACTTCCTCTTGAGCACTATAAATACAGGCATTGGGCCAGAAGGAGGAGAGGTTGGAAGCTATACATTTCTAAGGGTAAATGCTGCAGGAATTAGGACTCCCATTTAGAAGCTTGTGAGGAGAGATTGCCATCTTTGCTTGTTCTATTTGGAAGTGGGTGAGCTTTGTCAAAGTAAAGGAGAACTCTTGATGGACCCTGGGAGGGACTTGCACAACACCAAGGCTCAGGTTGTATTTGTTCCTTTTGTTACCTATTAATGCAAATGAGTCCATTCTTCTCAATAACTTGTTATTTATGAGTTGTTTCATGTACTCCTTGGTCTATGTGTTAAATATGTTTTATTCTATGAGATTATCAAGTGCTATTTAATCGTTTGATTGTTAGTGTATGCAGGTTTCAAAGTGAAGGAGGAGCTCATCCGGATCAGCGGAGCTGGACTGCTACAACAACGTTGGATTACAGGTAGGATCTAAACACTTGATTTCCCATATAGTAAATGCATGTTTAGAGAAGGATTGCTCTTGTTTGTCTTGTTTGTCACTAGAGAGTCTTAGGCTCCTAGGGAGGTTGGTTGTGTCCGCACAATCGACTCTTTCCGCCTGACACATACCATGACTTCATGCATGAAAACGACAACCATATCCATGTATGCATAACAATATATAAGCACTGACATGCATAACCAATGCACAATTGACATACTCTCATGACGACCACATCCAACAAAACACCATCAACCTTCATATGGAGACACCACTACAACTATGACCACCATCATGCATACACAATATGTACATAGACCAGAAGCATAGAGAACACATATATACAACCAACATGAGTGCATGACCAACACATCGCCCATCTAGGTCAAGGGGTGAACCATGCTCTGATACCACTCTGTAACCACCCTCCTCTCAAATTTACCCAAGTTAACCAGTCCGCTGAAGTAAACATGTAACAAGAGGCTACTATGATTTGATTCAACTCCCCATGTACATTTAAGGAAGTTGGACTGACAAAACACAACTAATCTGACCTTCTACACTTGTTATAAACCTTCAGGAGCCAACCAACCCTTTTAGGTGACCAAACCTTGAGGTAACTTGATATTTTACTGACCTAGAGCCTTATTCGCTGCCATGTCATGGGCATGCATGCGACTGAGACCCTCCAGTCACTCCCACAACAAGGGCATGCCAATGACTGGGGATGTTTTCATCTAGTTCTAACCCAACGACCCTGGGTTATGTGCCACTTTTTTAGGGCTAGGTCTCAGGCCACTCCCCAAAACTTCATGAAACTTACAAGATTGAAAAATAACATCGAAACAAAGAAACTAACATGAATAATTGAATAAAGACTTGAACTCACCCCTACTAGCCATGACAGGCATTTCGTCAAACACATCACAAATATGCAATCTACATGTTATTTCAATAGATCTGAGCATAGGGGTCTCATGCTTATATGAGAATCGGTAAGAAGCATTGATGCCTTATCACAATAGTTGCATTATCATCTATTAGGTCATATATTAATTGTTCATTCATTTGCAAATCAAAACATGATGAGAGCCATACATCATCATTGTCATAAAACATACTCATAACTATCATATAAACAACATAAATAACAAGGATATAACAACCATAAAACCACATATAAACAAGTATATTTACACATTAAATACAAGAGGAAAAAAAATCTTATTAGCATATACAAAATGCAACTAGGTTTGGGACTTCCATGTACCACCTAACCCTAAATTGGCTGAACCGTGCTAGATTCCAAGCATGAATGTGGGATCTCATGGAACAATCTAACAAAACCAAACTAGGGCTTCCGGAGGCCAAACTGCCTCAACACTCAACCAATGATTCCACCTCATAGTCGGACATCACTAACCATCATCATATTGGTTTCTACCCAAGTTGTCCATGGATCAAGAGCGTTTGTTCCAACCAGGGCTTCTAGGGCTAGTAACTAAATCCACAACTGTTGTCGGACTTCTAGAGAGTTTGTCCAACCAGAGATTCCAGGACTAGTAACTCAAACCGCCAAGGGATTCTAGAGCATTTGTCCAACCAAGGCTTTTAGGACTAGGAAATCAACTCAAGCTGTTACAGGGCTTCCAGAGCATTTGTCCAACCACGGCTTCTAGGAACTAGTAACTCAATGCACAACTAAAGGAACATGAGAACCAACCAAAAAACAAAAAGGAAAGAAACCCACAACACCATGGATAACGAGGAAATGGAAAGGCTAGTCAAATCCATCTTCACATCCAGGAAATCCTCCATCCTAATGACAAATCATAACCAAGAAACCACATGCATGTCAAAACTAGCAAGGAAATTATACATGCAACTCGGTACCTGCAAGAAAAACCTGTTGTAGTTGCTAATCCCGATGTCCTCTTGCATTTTCTTGCTCTTCCTTTGTCTTTTTGCTCCAAATCCCATGTATGCCACACTCCTCCATGAGTGCTCCAATAAAACTCTAAGTGTCCCAGAGTATGAGAGAGAGAGAGAGAGAGTAGAAAATAAGAGCTCCAAAACTGAACTGACAAATATTTTCACTGACAAAAGCTATGAACTGATCCTCAGAAGCTTTTTTATTAATGAGGCCTCTATTTTCTTCACTTTCCATTATTTTCCTTCATTTTCCTCCTCACATGCAACTTGTGACCTTTAACTTTCCTTTTCTCCTAATTTCCATTATTTTCATAAATAAAATGCCAATAAATGCCTCATGCCTTTCCAAAGCCTTTGTTAATGCATTTTCCAATTTTCACAGTCATTAATTAATCACAAGTGATCCCATCACTATATTTTTACCCAACATTCAGCGTGGAATATGTGTCCCATGACCAAGGTTATTATTTTGCATTTATTAACTTTATTACATGAAATTTTTACCACAATTGTTATAGTTCACATAGATCACCGCATGCAAAGCCAAAAAACCCTCATTGGATTTCTCCAACCCACTCTGGATCTTACCATCATTGTTAAAAAGTAGCCTCATATGTGCCACCAAGATCCAGATCACAAATATCCTACATTTCACGTTAATCACCACATGCAAAGTTGATAAACGTCCTTTCAATTGCTCTAGCCCACGCGAGAGCTCGCCATCAATGTTAAAGGCTAGCCTACGCTCTGCGACAACACTCGATAAATCTTCACAAACCTAAGATACCCTAATGCTCTCCATCTTATTCTTATTACATAAACATTTTAAATTAATTTTTTTTATAAATTCACTGAAACTAACCATCCGTAAGAAATACACATTTTAAATATATGTTTTCTTTTGCCTTTTAATTTTATGAGGAAAAGACAATCAAACTAATTATTTAAATAAAACAATTTTAGTTTGAATGAGACCATTCATAACTTATATCCACCCTGCGTTGTTTTGTTTGCAATTAGGACATTCAAAATTTATAGTCTTCCTATCTTAATATTGCTTTTAAACTCCCAAAAAAATGGATATAGCCTTAAGAAAAACAATAAGTGAACAATATTGGTTAATGCTTTTTAAATAAATGTTAGGTTTTGTTTTTCCTTGTGTGTTACAGGTTCTCTTGTCATAGTTGAGGGTTGATGTGCGAGAATTTATAGTTTATGGTTATTGATTATTTGAATTTACTTTTAAAATTTTGCAAAGAGATATTATTTATCTACTATTTTAAGAGAGTTATAAACCGATTAATTTATCTAATTTATTTTCCTCTTTCCAAAAAATGTTAATAAGAAGTGTATCCCATCTCTCAACTTTGATGGTGCTTTTTAGCTAGCAAAACTCTTGGATTCAATCATTTTTGTTTTATTATTAGTTATAAGTTTACGGGTATTTGAATCATGCGTTGGTGATTTAAAATGGATATGAAAGAAACCGAGTTAGTGCATTACTGTAATGATCCTTATGAGGAAAATTTGTCTTTGTCTCATGCGAACATTAACCTAGTTACAAGGTAAAATTGTCTAGCCCCATATCTAATACAAAGCTGCAAACTAAGACTTTACACATAGGGTAAAAAGTAGATACAAATTTTCCCAATAGAGAAGACATAAGATCTATCAAACCCTATAATGGAGTTTTTGAGTAAGAAGCCCTACAATGGATTTGTTGTGGGACAAAGGATACATGATGATGGTTTTGGCCATAATTATGATAAGGGTACTTTTAAGAAGGTTTGAATTAAAGGGAGGTTTAATACTCATCCCTTATTTTGGTAAATGGTTCAAAGCAATTCTTTTTTAAGCAAGGTTATGGAAAAATCAAGAAAAAGGAAAATGCATAGAGGGGAATGTGTCAATCGCAAGTTCTTATATGGAGATTGTATCTCAAGAGTAGGGTTTGTTGGAACTGGTCTAGATTTGGAGGAGTTCAATGGTTTCAATTGATGGTAAAGCCAAAGCAAGATAAATTTGAGTGCAGTTATAGCTAAGAAACCAAGAAATGTATGAAGCAAAAGGTTAATCTAGTAAGAATGGTTGTTTGGGACAATATAAGATTGGAACTAGTCTTGGAATATAATATGAAATCCCTAATCAAGAAGTTTCATGGAACAAGTATATAACCATGAACCCTTAACGAATTGATTCAAAAGTTCTATAGGTCCATGATGAGTGTGGTCCAAAATACAATTTGATTGCAAGAGGGTGGTTAGGCTTCATGTTTGGATGGGAAGAAGATGCCATGAAACTTTTACAAGGTATTTGGTTACAAAGATAATTGATTCTTTGCTTGCAATTATTTTGATCCTAGAAGTATCTAACAAGCAACTAGTATGGATCAAACCTCATGTACTCCCTATTAAGATGTGATTAGATAACATTCTTCAATACATGGGCAAGCTCTTACGGAAAACAATACAATTTGACCAATCCTATAAAGCTAGTTTGTATAGGGCCATGTCCACCGTCTTGGTTGAGGTGGATTTAAAAAAAATGCTCATTTAAAAGCGTACATATCATAGTTAGGGAGAAAATCCATAAGCAAGCACTATATTTAGTTAAAATATCATTTAGATGTTTAAGATGTCATGTTTACAGCCATGTATTGGATGACTACATACATCCTTTTGTCTAGAAAGTGTTGTAATGAAAGATTCTTGGAGGAATGGGGTTGGTTTTGTCAAAGGAAAGATTGAAGTAGAATTCATGGAGGAACAAGGGAAAAGTCCAACTCTAGATGTCCCTAAGGAAAACAAAGGGTTTATCAAGAATGAACCAATGATTCAAAATGAGGATTCCTTAAAGTATTTAAAGAGTATAGTGGGTAATAACTTCTACGCATTCCCAAGGATCAATCTCAATAATTTAGGGATTGAGAGTAAAGGGTTGAAAAATAAATTGGAGGCATAAATTCTAGTATGCAGGGAGATCTTTATAAACTCACGAAATTCTTTCAATTTAAAGAATGAAAAACAATGAGTTTACAGATAGGGATAGTTGGAATAGCTTAGTAGAGTTAGGAAAATCATACCTAGGGGATTCAAAGGGTCCTAGGAGGAAGGATGAATCTAGCAATGTAAACGATTCCATAAATATAATAAAGTGAAAGAAAATATCCCTTTCCTAGATCAAAAAGGAATTCAAGAGTGTGAGGAAGACTTGGAATCAACCTCTATCCCATCAGAATTGATAAGGGAAGGGTCTTTATGTAACCATACCAAACCTAAATATTATATGAGGCTTACAAAAGGTATTGAAGGAGGATTTGGATTAGACATAGTAAAATGCTAAACCTCCTACAGTGTGGAGAGGAAATCATTTCTCTAATGCACTAAAAAAGGCATTGAGAGAAATACAAAAAGGGAAGCAAAAGTCCATTAAAGGGGTTATCAGAGAAGGATATACTCCTCATAGAATTAGATAATGATTATGTTGGCCTTGAACATTAGGGGATTGGGAAGTCACTTTGAAATACTTGCCCTAGACAATTTGGTGGAATTTCATAAATTAGATGTGATTATGTTATAGAAAACCATGGGGGATGAACAAAAGTTGATAGCTTTAATAGGAAAAATTTTGAAAGAAAAAAACTTCTTATTTATTAGTGCAATTGGAAATTCTATAGGGGCCACTTCTAGGGGTTGAATTTAATAAAATCATCTTTTCTTGTATCTTGTGTAAGTAAATTTTTTTTTTAGGAATTAAGACAAACTATTACCATGGTTAATTTTTTTGGCCCATATGATGAAAGAAAAATTTGATGGGAGGATTTCTTCTCTCAAACATGTACAAATAAGGAAAGAGTGATCATTGGGAAGACTTAAATTTTACTATTAATAGAACTAAAGTGTGGGGGGGGGATAAGAAGATTGGACAGGCTAGCATATCTTTTTTAGATTCAAAATAGAAGGTGCAAGGTTTGTGTATGCAAAACCTGTAAAAAAATTTCCTACCTAGAGGAATAATACATCAAGGTAAATTGTGTTTTCAAAAAGATTAAATGTATTTTATTTATTGAAAATATAATGAGTGAATAAAAAAGAGTTAGATTTGGATAGAGATTGGAGGGTGTTCATATCAGTTGTCAATTATTCTTCAAATAGAGAATAAAATACTTAAATGCAACAACCCATTTCAAGTTTAATCCTATCTAGGAAGAAGATGAGAAGTTCTTGAACCTTGTTAAAGAGAAATGGGTTTCATATGATGGGAGATCAAGGGATTTAGAAAGTTTGCGGTTTGCAACAACTCTTAAAAAAGTAAAGGTAGCAATGGAAACTAATTCATATGATAAGAATAAGAAGATGGATAAGGATTTAAAGGAAGTGGAGGGAATATAGTTGAGTTATTGAGAGGAATGTGAATGGAGATTTTAATGAGGAAAAGAAGGCAAGCCTAAAGAATATAGAAATTTCTAAAAGAAAAATGTTAAGTTGAAGAGAAGTTGAATGGAGAATGAAGAGTAGGGTAGTCTATTTGTAGAAAGGTGATGAAAATACACAATTCTTCCTTAATTTTGCAGAGCATGGTAAAAGGAGAAAAAATACAATATGGGGAATGGATAATTAGGATAGTAATAAAGTAAAACAATTCCATGTTTTAGAAAAAATGGGGGTCTCTCGCTTTGTTGGGAAGTGTAGCAAGAAACGCTCAATTTGGTTTAGCCTTGGTCAAATTGAGAAAATTCGAAATTTCCACATCAGCAAACAACTTGGAGGCAGTTAACTAAGGTGACATGCCTCTTGTCACTCAGTTAGCTCAGTAAATTCGAGCTAGAGGGCTTGGAGTTTAGTTATGCATATGTGATTGCTAATTTATAGGAATCTAGTTCAGTTATTTCCAGTTGTACTCAATTAAACTAGTTCTAACAATTAATACAACTAGTTGGAGGTTACTTGTGCAATGGGACAACAATCTAACTCAGAGATCATCTATTTAACTGCTCAATCAACCAAAAATAGCTCATGCATGCAAGGAATTTGAATTCCTCAGTTGTTGTGGATATTCCAAGGCAATGTAACATCATTTGTAAACTAGCATTGAGTGTACAACTGTTGCATGCAATCAATGATCAATCCTTGGGAATTGCGCAATCATTTGGGAGGAAAATCCTAAGAATAGGGGATAATTTACTCAATATTTGCGCAAGGAAATAGGGGACTTGGTGAGAAAATATTTGGCCAGGTGTTGGCCAGAGCTTGTTCATTAAGAAGGAGAACAATTATTCTTTTGCATGTTGAGCTTAGAGTTGGAGCTAGCAATTGTACTAGCTTTTGAATTCATTGATAAATGCAAACAAGCTTGTGGGGTTTTTCCCAGTTGGGTTCCCCTATAAATCATTGTGTATTTGTGGTTTTGTTTATTGCACGTCTATGCATGTTGTTCTAAATTGTGAATTTTCATTTCGCGGATCGGTAGAGTATAATTATGTCTCTTGATTTTAGATTAAATTTCTTGAGTAGTTGCAACTCTATCGAATTTCTACATAGTATCAGAGCAAGATTCACATTAGAGCAATAATTTCGAAGTCGTGCCTTAGGAGGTTCGAATTTGCAGCTTTAGTGTAGCAGGATTTCCTTAGAGTTGGGACAATGGCCTTCCATGGATTGAGATTAGAGTATGCCTTAGAAGGTAGCTCAGATTTCATTGTCTGGAAGGATCACATGGAGGCGGTGCTTGTTGACAATGGATTGTTGGATTATGTCAAGACAAACATTCCAAAACCAGGATCATGTGATGCCCAGAACCTAGGCCAATGGAAGAAATATGTAGCCAAGGCAAGGAGAATAATCCTAAAGGGAGTGAGAGACCACACTGTCTCAAATCTCCATGGAAAAGATACACCATTTACCATGTGGAAGGCACTAACCGAGCTATTCAAAAATATCAATGAACATTGAAAATTGGCCTTGAAATACAAACTTTGAAATATTAGGATGCAAAAAATGATATTATTCCACAGTATCTCACCAGATTTACACAAGTTCGGGATGAGCTTGGAGGGGTTGGTGTGAATGTTGCAGAAGATGACCTAGTGAGCCGAGCTCTTCTATTCCTTCCAAAATCCTAGAACAATTACCAAGACTTTGTTAATGGAAGGGAAAAATTACCAAATTGGGAACGATTATGGTCTGAGTTGGTACAAGAAGAAATCAGGCAAAATACTAGAGATGGAGGTTCATCCAAGGGAGAGGATGAAGATAATTATCAATTGGTTGGGAAGGGAAAGAATGGAAAAGGGAAGAAATCTCAAACCAAACTAGGGGGCAAGAAGAAAGACTTGTCCAAAATAAAATGCTTCAATTTTCATGAATACAAGCACTACGCTACAAAGTGTCCACACAAAAATTCTAGCAAGAAGAACCTAGGGGGAGGAGAAGGTGAAGCATTGGCTTCACAATCCGAGTTAGAATTCACCCTGTTCGTAGGCATGGCCAACACTGCGATGGGGAGTGTGTGGTACTTGGACTTAGGTGCCTCGTTCCACGTGAAAGGGTGTAGAGAGTTTTTCTATGACCTGGAGGAGAAAGATCTCTAGATGCATATTGAGTTTGGGGATGACATAAGGTATAGTGCTACCAGGATATGTACAATAACGTTTAAGAGGGAGTTAGAATCCCCTCTTCGCCTCAAAGATGTCATGTTTGTACTAGACCTAAAGAAGAGCCTCATCTCTGTAGCAGTTTTGGAAGATCGTGGCCATACTGCTATTTTTAGTAAAGGAAAATCCTTTCTGATGCACATAGCTACTAGGCAAGTGAAGTAGATCATGATTCATGTGAATAACATGTACAAACTTGATGTGGAAGATTGTGTTGCATTAAGCAGTAAGGAAGATAAAGTGCAGAGTCGAGATGTTGGTGAACTTTGGCACAAAAGACTTGGTCATTTGCACCATGGCGCCCTTAAAATTATGTAGCAAATAACCATTGGCCTCCCTAAAGAATCACTTGAGCAACATGATGTCTACAAAGGTTGTACATTAGGGAAGTATATAAAATCAACATTCCATGATCAAGGCAGCAAAGCAAACGCAGTCTTGGAGAGAGTCCACTTTGATGTTTGTGGACCTTTCTCAACAGCCTCCACTGCCATAAATAAATACTATGTTATTTTTATTGATGATTTCTCAGAAAGTGTTGTATCTTCTTCATGCGGAAGAAGGATGAGACATTCTCAAAATTTGTAGAATTCAAGGCACTAATTGAGAAATAGACTGACAAGAAGTTGTAGTCTCTCAGGAGAGATAATAGAGGTGAGTATGTTTCGAATGACTTAAAGGACTTTTGTACCAAAGAAGGAATTCAAAGATAATTGAAAACTCCCCACAACCCACAATAGAATGGGGTAGCTGAGAGAAAGAACTGGAGCATTATGGGAGTTGCAAGAGCTATGCTACATGACCAAGCATTGCCATTACATTTGTGGGAAAAGGAATGTAACACAACAGTCAACTTGCATAACCAGAGTCCTCATCGGATTCTTGATATGATTACACCGAAGGAGGCCTTCTTGGGTAGAAAGTTAGATGTGTCTCATTTCAAAATTTTGGAGCCTCTGTTTACTGCCATGTCTCCAAAGGTTCGAGGAAGAAACTTGAGCCGACAACAGAGTTGGGAGTTTTTGTGGGTTACACCGAAACTCCACACAATTACCGGGTGTACTTACCTTCTCCCTGGATGACATTGTGTGGAGGGATGTAAAGTTTGACAAGGAGAAAGCAATGAAATGCTCTCTTGAGAGGGATCTTCAAATCCCACCAGAAGAGGAGATTTTAGCTCCAAAGGAGGAGCCTGGGGAAGTTCTGGAGCAGCCACAAATGGAGGAACAAAGAGGAAGCAGAGTGGAGATATCCACTCAAGAAGAACCATCAAGAGAAGGTAGAAAAAGCACCAGGGAAGATGAAATACATGCATGATCTGAGAGAGAATGTGGGAGCTCCTCCAAATTTGTGCAGGCAAAGGAGGCCACCTGAGAGGTACACTAGCCACATGGCTCAGTCATGGCCACATGGCTCTAATGACTGAGCTTGTATAGATTGAGCATGTAGAAATTCCCACTGTAGATCAACAGATTATGCAATAGACTAAAGAAAAATACAAGATCTACTTCTACAAAAAACTTTGCGGAAGCTTAATTGAATTGAGCAAGATCAAGAGAACACATATAACTGAGAATGAGAAATCAATCACACATAACACAGAAGAAATAACCCGGGGAAAGCCTCAACCTAAAACCCCAATCTCTGTATTATCATACAAGTGGAAATCTTGTTCAAGTTACAAAAAGAATAAGCTCTCAAGCTATTTTACTCTCTCTGCAATCAAATAATACAGCTCACAGACTGAATAAACACTATATATGTCCTCCTCAAGCCCTCCAAGCCTCCTATTTCCTTGCGCAGTTTTTCTTGGGGTCGAGTGATGCCACATGTGTGAATTGGCCTCATCACGCTCACAAAACCTGAAGAAGTAACTGCACAATCCTCAAGGAAAGAATTCCTTCTGCATGCAAGAGATATTCGCAATGGAATATTCTAGCAATTGATAGTACACTGCCCCTCCATCTGATCTCAACTGGGTCTCTATCTGAACTGACATGCATGAGTTATTTATGAGAGAATATTCAGTTATCTGAAGTGCAGCAGTTACATGCATGCATGCATTAACTAACTGAACTCACAATTAATTCTACAAACTATTAGAACTAATATCACTAGACTTAACTCAGTTAACTGAGCTAACTAACAACTCAAATTACAACTCATCCTTATCTCTTTAACTGATGGATAAATTCCTCAATCAATGGAGAAATTGTTGCATGTCTCCACATAGACTTCATGTTTGATTTTCTACAACTAATTAACTCAAGATGAATTAATTAATTATTTTACAAACAACTGCTAAGATCAAATTCGAATTTTACTTCTCTATTTTAGTTCAGGGACTAACTAAATTAGGAAGGTATCCTGAAATGCTATTTATAGCAGTACTAAATTTATCACTTCTATATTTAGCATTACTTGTTGCTATTTTCAACACTCCCTCTCAACAAGAAAGGGATTATCAATAACCCCAATCCTGTCTCTATGGAACTTGAACTTGCATTTTGACAATTCCTTCGTCAAAATATCTACATCCTATTCCTCGGTCGAAACATACAGTAACAACATGATCCTCTTGACCACATAGTCTCAAAGATGGTGATACCAGATATCAATGTGCTTGGACCTATCATGAAAAACTGGATTCTCAGAGAGTTTGATACAACTTTGATTATCACAGTAGATCACGGTTGGATCCATCCTCTGACCAAACAATCCCACTAGAATCTTCCACATCCAAATGGCCTCACATGCAGCCTGACTAGCAGCCATGTATTCAGCCTCTGCTGAGCTAAGTGCAACTGATCTCTGTTTCCTGCTGTACCAGGAAACTACAGCTGAACCAAGGTTGAATATTCCTCCAGAAGTGCTCTTCCGGTCTAATGGACTCCCTACCCAATCCGCATCTATGAAGCCCTGAAGCTTCACTCCCTCTGTCCGTCTATACCACAATCCAAACTGAGATGTGCCTCTGAGGTATCTCAGCACATGCTTCGTTGCCTTCCAAAACAGCTTGGTAGGCTGAACCATAGCTTGACTCAGCTGGTTCACTGCAAAGCATAAGTCGGGTCATGTGTTCACTAGATACATAAGTGAACCCACCAGCTATCGATAAACAGTAGCATCTACTACCTCACCTGAAGTAGCATCCTCCTTCCTCTAGTTCCCAACTAGAGGATTCTACATGGGCTTGCACTTCTCCATGTGAAAGCGCCTAAGTATCTCATTGGCATACTTGCCTTGAGACATAAATACTTCACCATCTTTTTGCCACACCTCCATGCCTAGAAAGTAGTGCATAAGACCCATGTATTTCATTTCAAACTCTGTTGCAAGGTCCTCCTTGTAAGACTGTATCAGCTGATCATCACCTATCAAAATCAGATCATCAACATAAAGAACAATGATCAATGTTTTACCTTCTACCATGATGTGGTAAAGGTTCGCATCTGCTTCACTCTTGGTGAAGCCCAACCCGGTGAAATAGCTGTCGATCCTGGTGTACCAAGCATGGGGTGCTTACTTCAGCCCATACAAAGCCCTCTTGAGTCAGCACACATGCGACTCATGATTGAAGGTCTCGAAAACCTCTAGCTGCTCAATGTACACCTCCTCCTCAATCTTCCCATTGAGGAATGTTTTCTTCATGTCCATCTGGTGGATCTTCCACCCCATCTGAGCTGATAGTGCCAACATTGATCTAATCGATGAGTACCTTGCTACGGGAGCAAAATTCTCATCGTAGTCGATCCCCTCAACCTGTGAGAAACCTTGGGCAACAAACCTTGCCTTGTGTTTCTCAACACTGCCATCAGTTGCCTTCTTTACTTTGTAAAGCCATCTGAAACTTACCACTGACTTACCCTGAGGTCTTGGGACAACATCCCACACACTGTTTCAAATGATAGAGTCATACTCCTCTACCATTACATCAACCCAGACTGGTTGTTGCATTGCCTCCTCGAATCAAGAAGGTTCGGTATCTACACACTCCCCAACCAGGGTCATGTACCTAGTGTACCGCTCGGGCGACCTCCTCTATCTGTGCTGAGAAGATGGCTGTCCCACATTCTCCCGTGCATCCAGCATCAACCTGTCAGCTTCCCTTGAGCGTTTTCGCCCATCTATGGAAGTCTCAGCATGAGTGGATGTATCCACTCCCAGATCCTTTGTATGCCACTGCTTTACATCAATCTGAGGCTCCTCCTCCTTAGGAACTGAAAGTTCCTCCTCTGCATGCAACTTGAGCTCCCTTTCAAGTGATAGTTGCATGGCTTTCTGCTCGTCAAAATTCAGATCCCTGCATACCACTGTCCTCTGAGTGGTAGGTACCTACACCCGATAGTTGTGGGGTGTATCTGTGCACCCCACAAGTATTCCCAACTCAGCTATTGGGTCTAGCTTCTTCCTGGCATCTTTGGTCACATGACAGTAAACTGATGATCCAAAGATTCAGAAGTGACTTACATCAGGTCGCTTCCCGGAAAAGGCCTCCATAGGTTTCTTCATCCCCAGTATATGGTGTGGGCTTCTGTTCTGCAAGTATGCTGATGTATTGCATGCTTCAGACCACAAATGTAGTGGTAGGCTTTGGTCATGCAACATCGCTTGAGATGCTCCCACAATCGATCTGTTCTTCCTTTCGACCACCCCATTTTGTTGTGGGTTATGGGGTGCCGTCAATTCCCATTTAATTCCTTCTGCAACACAGAAGTCTTTAAACTGTTGGGAGACATACTCTCCACCATTGTCGCTATGCAAGGCTTTTATTTTCTTTCCAGATTCTTTCTCTGCCAAGGCTTTAAACTCACAAAACCTTAAGAAGTTCTGATCCTTCTTTTGTATAAAGTAGATCCAACATCTACGAGAAAAATCATCAATAAAAATAACATAGTACCTTTGTTTAGCGGTGGAGGCTGTAGAGAATGGTCCACAAACATCTGAGTGAACTTGCTCTAGGATTGCTCTAGCTCTACTGTCATGATCCGGAAAGGAAGATTTTGCATACTTACCCAAGGTACAACCTTTGCATGTATTCGTCTACTCCAGTTTTCCCTTGGGTAACCCGGTAGAAATTTGTTGCATGATCTTTAGGGCTCCATGGTGCAAGTAGCCCAGTATTCTATGCCATAGCTCGCCAACATCTTGGCTTTGCACCATCTCAGCTTTGGAACTCAATGTAGCACAGTCGTCTACCTCCAGCTTGTAGAGATTCTTTACTTGAATCCCAATTCGCTTTGTCTATCCAGTACCGATATGCCTCAGGAATATCTTTCCTTTACTAAAGACTACATCATAGCCTTTATCTTCTAGCATAGCGATAGACACAAGATTCTTCTTCAGACCTGGTACATACTTTACATCAGTCAGGGTGAGGGGAGCTCCATGCTCCCTCTGAAACACAACCGTACCTTCACTTTAAACATAGTACTTTCCATCATCACCCATCTCGATTCGCATCTGGAGATCCTTCTCCTCCAAGGTACTGAAAAGATTCTTGTCACCTGACATGTGGAATGAAGCTCCACTGTCCAGGTACCACACACATCCCACCATGGATGAAACCATGCATGTGATAAGCAAGAAATCCAGCTCAAACTATGAGGCCAGTGCCTCACCATCAGATCCCTTCGAGGAACCCTTCTTGGATTTCTTCTGTGGAAAATTCATAGCATAATGGCGCACTTCATGACAATGAAAGCATTGCACTTTCGATTTGTCAATCTTCTTCCCAACCGGATTTGGGATGGGATGCCTTCCCTTTCCCTTTCCTCGCCTTACTCGCTAAGGCTAGATTTTCCTCATCATCTTGCTTCGATGAGGATCCATCTCTGGTGCTTCTTCTTATTTCCTCCTGCATCAGATCCGACCAAATTCGTTCCCAATCTAGCAGTTTTTCTCTTCCATTAACCGAGTCTTGGTAGTTATGCCAGCTCTTAGGAAGATCAAGGAGAGAAATACTCACATGTCATCATCGACTGTCATGATCCCTACACTTCCAAGCTCATCCCTACAGGTGGTGAGCTTGTTCAGATATGTAGAGATCGTGTCGCCCTTTTCACACTTGATTTTCCGAAGCTTGTCTTTCAGTGCCAGCTTCCTCTGATCGTTGTTGTTCTGATATAGATCTTTCAATGTTTTCCACATTGAAAACGATGTCTCCTTCCCATGAAGACTCGAGACTATGTGGTCTCGAACTCCCTCCAGAAGGATTCTCCTTGTTCTAGCCACACATTTCTTCCATTCCGTCAATTGAGTAGCATCAGTCGGCTTGGGGACTTCTTGATCAATGAAGTCCTTTAGACTGTTATCCTCTAATACTGCTTCCATGCGATCCTTCCAGGCTATATAATTCGAGCTGCCATCAAGGGCATACTCGAGTCTTAAACCGCTGAACGCCATTGGTGAAACTGAGATGTGATAAAAACTCGATTTCTATATTCAGGAACCACAAAATTCAAACTTCTCCCTTCTTGTATACGGTTCTTCTCCTTTGATCACCTTTTCTCTGATACCATGTAGAAATTCCCATTGTAGATCAACAGATTATGCAATATACTAAAGCAAAATACAAGATCTACTTTTACAACAAACTTTGTGGAAGCTTAATCGAATTGAGCAAGATCAAGAGAACACATATAACTGAGAATGAGAAATCAATCACACATAACATAGAAGAAATAACCCGGGGAAAGCCCCAACCTAAAACCCCAATCTCTGTTTTATCATACAAGTGGAAATCTTGTTCAAGTTACAAAAAGAATCAGCTCTCAAGCTATCATGCTCTCTTTGCAATCAAACAATACTGCTCACAGACTAAATAGACAATGTATATGTCCTCCTCAAGCCCTCTAAGCCTCCTATTTCCTTGCGTAGTTTTTCTTGGGGTCCAGTGATGCCACATGTGTGAATTGGCCTCATCACACTCACAAAACTTGCAGAAGTAATTTCACAATCCTCAAGGAAAGAATTCCTTCTACATGCAAGAGATATTCATAATGGAATATTCTAGAAACTGATAGTACACTGCCCCTCCATCCGATCTCAACTGGGCCTTTGTCTAAACTGACATGCATGAGTTGTTTATGAGAGAATATTCAGTTATTTGAAGTGCAACAGTTACATGCATGCATGCATTAACTAACTGAACTCACAATTAATTCTACAAACTGTTAGAACTAATCTAACTGGACTTAACTCAGTTAACTGAGCTAACTAACAACTCAATTACAACTCATCCTTATCTCTTTAACTAATGGATAAATTCCTTAATCAATGGAGAAATTGTTGCATGTCCCCACATAGACTTCATGTTTGATTTTCTAAAACTAATTAACTCAAGATGAATTAATTAATTATTTTACAAACAACTGCTAAGATCAAATTCGAATTTTAATTCTCTATTTTAGTTCAGGGACTAACTAAAATAGGAAGGTATCGTGAAATGCTATTTATAGCAGTACTAAATTTAGCACTTCTATATTTAGCATTTCTTGTTGCTATTTTCAACAGAGCCATCCTCTTTTGAGGAATCAGTTGAGCAACCAGTTTGGGTTGATGCAATGGTGGAAGAATACAAATCCATCATAAAGAACAATGTTCAGGTAGTGGTGCCAAGACCGATTGAAAAATCAATTGTGGGTTCGAAATGGATCTTCAAAGTTAAGCATGCAATATACAGAAGCATAGAGAAGTATAAGGCCAAATTTGTGGCCAAATGATTCTCTCAAGTTGAGAGAATTGACTATGAGGAAACCTTTTCTCCCATAGAAAGGTATTCATCCATTAGATCAATTCTTGCACTGATTGCGTAGATGGGGTGGAAGATCCACCAGATGGATGTAAAAACAAAATTTCTCAATGGTGTTATTGGGGAAGTGTACATAGAGTAACCATAAGGTTTTAAGACACTGGATTTGGAATCTCGGGTATGCAGACCGAGTTGAGCATTGTACGGTCTCAAACAAGCACCCCAAGCTTGGTACACTTAGATTGCTAGTTATCTAATTGGATTAGGATTCACCAAAAGTGAATTAGATGTGAACCTCTATCATATTTTAGTAGAAGTTAAATTTCTTATCATTGTTTTATATGTTCATGATTTAATATTGAAAGGTAATGAGAAGTTGATTAACTCTCTCAAGGAGGACATTGAAGGAAATTTGAGATGAAAGACATGGGTCTCATGCAATACTTCTTGGGGGTGGAAGTATGGCAAGGTGATGGGGAATTGTTTGTCTCAAGGAAAGTATGCCATTGAGATATTGCAAAGATTCCACATTGAGAGTTGTAAGCCCATGGAGACACCTCTAGCAACCAACTAGAGGAAAGAGAATTCCACTTCAAGTGAAGAGGTTGATACTACCATTTACCGATAACTAGTGGGTTCAATGGTGTATCTTGTGAACACACGGCCAGATATGTGCTATGTAGTCAACCAGCTGAGCCAAGCTATGGTTAGGCTGACCAAATTGTATTGGAAGGCAACAAAGAATGTTTTACAGTACCTCAGAGGCACTACCCAATATGGATTATGGTACAAATGGACAAAGGGAGTGAAGTTGCATGAATTCACAGATGTAGATTGGGCAGGGAGTCCATCCCATTGAAAGAATACATCAGGTACAATTTTCATTGTTCGTTCCGCAACAATTTCCTGGTACAACAGGAAGTAGAGGTCTGTGGTGCTCATCTCAACAGACGCTGAATACATGATTGCAAGTCAAGCAACATGTGAGGTGATATGATTGAGAAAGATACTTGTGGGACTATTTGGTCAAGATATGGATCCAACTATGATCTATTGATAATAATCAAAGTTGTATTAAGCTTTGTGAGAATCCAGTATTTCACGGTCTATCCAAGCATATAGATATCCAATATCATCATTTACGCGACTGTGTGCAGGGAGCATAATGTTGCTACAATACATTCTAACTGAGGAACAAGATGATGACATCTTGACAAAGGCTTTGTTAAGAGGGAAGTTCAAATTCCACAGATGCAGGATAGAGGTGGTTGATAATCCCTTTCTTGATAAGAGGGAGTGCTAAGAAGTGTAGCAAGAGAGGCTCAATTTGGATTAGCCTTGGTCAAATTGAGAAAATTTGAAATTTCCACATCAACAGACAACTTGGAGGTAGTTAACTTAGGTGACATGGCTCTTGTCACTCAGTTATCTCATCAAATTTGAGTTAGAGGGCTTGGAGTTCGGTTATGCATGCATGATTGCTAATTTATAGAAATCCAGTTCAATTATTTCTAGTTGTACTCAGTTAAACTAGTTCTAATATTTAGTAGAACTAGTTGGAGGTCAATTGTGCAGTGGGACAACAGTCTAACTCATATGTCATCCAGTTAATTGATCAGTCAACCAAAAATAGCTCATGCATGTAAGGAATTCGAATTGCTCAGTTGTGGTGGAGATTCAAAGGTAGTGTAACATCAGTTATAAACTAGCATTAAGTGTACTTGTGTTGCATGCAACCAATGATAAATCCTTGGGAATTGCGCAATCATTTTGTAGGAAATTCATAAGGAATAGGGGTTAATTTTCTCAGGATTTGTGCAAGGAAATAGGGGCCTTGGTGACCAAATATTTGGCTAAATGTTAGCCAGAGCTTGTTCATTGAGCAATAGAACAATTATTCTTTTACAGGTTGAGCTCAGAGTTGGAGCTAGCAATTGTAATGGTTTCTCAATTCATTGATTGATGCAAATGGGCTTGACAAGTTTTTCCTAGTGGGTTCCCATAGAAATCAATGTGTATTTTTTGTTTTGCTTATTCCATGTCTATGCATGTTGTTCTTAATTGTGAATTTTCATTCTTCAGATCAGTAGAGTAGGCTTGCATCTCTTGATTTTAGATTAAATTTCTTGACCAGTTGCAATTCTATCAAATTTCTACATGCTTCCACTTCCTCTATAAATAACTAGATAGAGATAATATTGCAATAAATTTAAAGATATCTTAGTGTTTCCAAGATTTGTGACTAAGAAGGCTAATGAGATGTTGGTGGAAGAAGTCTTGAAGGAGGAGTTATAATATATTTTAACCTATTTCAAAAAGAAAAAAGGGCAGGACCAAATGGATGGCCAATAGATTCCATTTGATTCTATGACTTTTTGGATGAATATTTACTTAGGGTGGTTGAAGAAGTGTGAAGTAGAGGGAAAGTATTAGGTGTATTTAATTCTACCTTTTTAATAGTCATTTGAAAAAAGGACAAGCCATAGTATTTTGATAACTTCAAGACAATATGCTTATGTGTTTATTTTTCCTAGTACTTTAGAATAAGGTCTATGTCTAATCATGATCATAAACACACTGAAATACATGCAACTCTAAGAAATTTGCACAGCAAAAATTTTTAGTAGTGAAATCAATTAAGTAAATAGATATTTTAACCCAAATCTTGATTATTTTATTGACCCATCAATAAAAGAATCATGGGACTCCCGTGTCAGGGATCATGGCCATCGATCACTAATACAACTAGTATATGTAGTACACAATACTAGGGCTTGTGATCTGCTTCTTTAGATATGAATCTACCTAAAAAGACATGAATAAATACACATGACGTACTTGTTGATACAACCCTTTTAGCGTCATCCCTTTCTGTCCTCATTTGTCTTGATACCTGACAGGTCCTTTGCCTCCTTTAACACACAGTTATATAACTCCTTTTAGATATTTTTCCAACTTATATTCTCATAATGAATTATGTCCTTTAAACTCACTATAACATCAACTTCAAAATACTTCAACACTCACAGTGAATCAACCTTATAAATGACTATATATTATCCTCAGAATATTAAAACTCACAGTCCCTTAGATCCTCTAGGGTCACTGTACAGAAGGCTTCAAAATACGTTGTTCATAACACCGTTTGTGAACAACCTCCAAGAGTTATACCTTTGAAATCATCTTCAACAAATTACTTACCCTTAAACCCTTCATTGACCTCTTCTTAGGCTTGAAGTAACTCAACCCTATGCATCTAAATTTCTGAGGCCTCACGGCCCTGTAACAACCCTCTTGCAACCTCATTATCTCATTCTGCCACCCTCCTATCTCAGCATGTGTCCCCCTTTTAGCTTCTATGTATGACCTAATGGAGATCTTCCCTCATTCCAACTACCTCACAACCTTGTGGCCTCCCTGTTCACACTAAAATAGGCTTCAACCCTATCCCAAATCATATAACTTAATTCGACCTAGACAAATATCCTTCATGAATTTTT
Source organism: Pinus tabuliformis (assembly GCA_031772625.1). NCBI lineage: Eukaryota > Viridiplantae > Streptophyta > Pinopsida > Pinales > Pinaceae > Pinus > Pinus tabuliformis. Next base: position 1,455,793,621 of record CM062819.1, on the reverse strand, counting down.
TCTTCTTGCATAAAACCATGTGTTTGGAAAATCCATCCTTCTCTGAGCTACGTCTTAGGGTTTGTAATATTCACAATATGAATTGCAACATGGTTATATTTGTTCATGGAAACCCTTTCCCTCGACCCTCTTCTTTAGTATTGGTTCACACTCAACCTCATTCAAGATTTAGTAACATGGTAGATCTTGGCTTAGATCAAACCCTAAGCAAACTTTTCCCTATCTTAGCCCTTCATAATTTCAACTACCTTATCGCTTCTCCAACACTTGACACAACCTCCTTAGTATTTTAGTTGTATCTTCTCTCAAGGGTATTCAGCCTTCATGGGTATAAATTGGCCCTCTTAGGGCACACTTAGCACAAGAGAGCTCACATCTCTCTTGCACATAATGTATGAGACCTCACCTTAGGCATCCTTTATTTATCCTTTTTCCTTGGATCACTTAGGAAACCTCTATATCTAGGGTTTTCACTTCACAACTCTTAAGAATAAATAATTATTTTTCTCTTTTGGTCCTAAACCACACTTTGGGTCCAAAACCCCACTTTTAGGTAAATCACCCAACAAACAACTTATTGGTGGGTTTACCTCTCTCAAAAATTCCTTATGAGCTACCCAAAATCTAACACTCCCTCTTAGTGAGGAAGGTATCTTGTTCACACTTCCAGCTCCATGAATTTCCTTGCATGCTCATTACTTTCTTCACAGGAGTCATGACTTTCCTTGTGTAGTAGCCATATCAATCCTCACATGTGCTACAACTTCTTTGTACTAGGTCTATCTTTGTCTTATATGGTGCACGAATGTTCTCGCAGGCAACATGAATTTCTAGTGTGATTCATGCCTATCCTTGCAAGATCTATGACTTTCCTTGCACCACCATGAATATTCTCACGTGGTCCGTGGTTGTCCTTACATGGGATGAAAACTTTTCTATCTTGTTAGAACCTAAAAATTTAAACTTCCATATGGTAGTTAACAATCCTTCACAATCTCCCTTTAAAGTTAGACTCCCTCTAATCCTACACAACCTCCACTGGAACACTTTGCTTCCTAACACTTGATCCAACTGCCTTTAAAGTAGCTCTGAAACCATTAGCTTTGATACCATGTTGATTTTTCCTAGTACTTACGAATCAAGTATATGTCTAATCACAATCATAGACTAAAAGACACACAACTCCAAGCACTTTTCTCATCGGAAATATTTAGCAGTGAAATCTATTAAGTACATAGATATTTGATCCCAAAGCTTGACTATTTTTTTAATCCATCAATAAAATAATCATGGGCTCCTGTACCAGGGATCATGACCCTTGATCAATAGTACAACTAGTATAAATAGTATACAAAACTATGGCCTGCGATGTGCTTCTTCATATTTGCAATCCACCCAAAAATAAAAGAACAAATACAAGACTTACTTGCTAATATAACATTTTTAGCACCAACCCTTTATGTCCTCATTTGCCTTGATACCTGACAGTTCCTTTTCCTCCTTTAGCATATAGTGATATGGCTTCTTCTATAACTCTATCCAACTTAGCTTCTCACAGTGAATTAGGTCCATCAAACTTATTGTCACAACAACTTCAAAATACTTTAAAAATCACAGTGAATCAACCTTATAGCTCACTGAATATTAGCCCTCAGAATATCAACACTCACAGTCGCTTAGATCCTCTAGGGTAATTGTACATAAGGATTCAAAATATGTTGTTCACAACATTGTTTGTGAACAACCTCTAAGAGTTATGCCTTTGTAATAATCTTCAACAATTTACTTACCCTTAAACCCTTCATTGGCCTCTAATTAGGATTGAAGTAACTCATCCCTGTGCATTTGAAATTTTGAGGCCTCATGACCTTGTAACAACCCTCCTACGACCTCATTATCTAATCCTGCCACCCTCCTATCTCAACTTGCAACCCCCTTTTAGCTTTGTTTATGACCCAAGGGAGCTCGAACCTCATTCCAACTACCTCATAACCTGGCAACCTCGCCATTCACATGAAAATAGGGCTTCAACCCTCTCTCAAAGCATAGAACTTAACTTGGACTAGACAAAGATCCTTTTTGACCTTTTTTGTTTTGTACAAAACCTTATGTTTAGCAAATCGATCCTCCTCTGATCTACGTCTTAGGGTTTGTAATGTGAATTACAATGTGGTTATTTATGTTCATGAAACCCTTCCCCTCAGACCTCTTCTTCAGTATTGATTCACACTCGGCCTCATTCAAGGTTTAGTAACATGGAAGATCTTGGCTTAGATTAAGCCCTAAGCAAACTTGTCCTGATCTTATCCCTTCAGAAAATGGTTACCTTGTTGCTTCTCCAACACTTGACATGACCTCCATAGAATTGTAGTTACATCTTCTCCCAAGGGTATTCGACCTCCATGAGCAGAACTTGACCCTCCCAGGGCACACTTGGCACAAGAGAGCTCATATCTCTCTTTCATAAAATGTATGAGACCTTACATTATGCCTCCTATATTTATCCTTTTCCTTGGGTCACTTAGGAAACCTCTAGATCTAGTGTTTTTGCTTCTCGACCCTTAAGAATAAATATTTATTTTTCTCTTTTGGTCCTAAACCCACACTTTGGGTCAAAAACCCCACTTTTGGGTAAATTTCCCAACAAACAACTTATTGGTGGGTTGTGCTCTCTCGGAAATACCTTCCGAGCTACTCAAAATATAACATTATGTAATCATATTTACAAGATCATGATAAATATATTAGCTATACAGGTGAAGAAAACTTTCTCATAAGAACATTCTTAGGGGCAATTTGGTTTCGTAACTAGAAGATAGATTCGTGATGCTATAGGGGCAACACACGAAGGTTTAAAACATATAAAAGCAAAGAAGATTCCAACTATGGTTATGAAGTTGGATTTGTCATTAGTCTATTATAGAATTAGGTGGCTCTATATTAGGTTCTTGTTTGTTAATGTTGGCTTTAATAGTAAAGTGCATGGGTTGCATAACTTTAGTATCTCATGTAGTCCTCAGTATTTGGTCAAAATTAAAGTTCTTTACTCCTTGAAAAGGGTTAAGGTAGGTATGCCTTCTATCTCCTCTAATTTTTTTAAGTATTGCCAAAGGACTTAGTAAGGCCATTCTGGCTACTAGGAGGGTTAGTGCCATAACAAAGGTCAAGATTGGAAATGTCATATCCTTAACCTAACTTTTATTTGTAGATGATGTTTTGTTATTTAGTGATGGTTCCCTAGGAGAAGCACAAAGTTTGAAAGAAGTTTCACAATTATACAAAATTGTATTAAGTGTGAAGGTAAATGTACAAAAAACTTCTCTTTCTTTCAATGGTTGTGTTGATCTTGAAAATAGGTCGATACATATATTTCGTTTCAAGAAAATTTATCTCCAAGTGGGATTTGAATATATTGGATTATGTCCCACAAGGCTTTGAATTGACTGTGAATAGTTGTGTTGTTAAGGCACTCTTTGCGAAAAGGTCACTGGTTCAAATTCCCCATTGGTTAGCTAATTATGTATATATATAATCTTGGATTACAACAAAAACTAAATGGGTATGGGAAGAGAAATTGCAATAATTCACCTATTGAAAAGATAAAGGCTAGGAAAAATATCTATTGTAATATATCGATGTCAATTTCTAGAAGGTTGACATTGGTAAAAATAATTTTAGAAGCAATCCTATTTTCTGGAATTCTTTGGCTTACATACCTAAAGGTGTTTTGGAAACAATAAGGAAAAAAAATAAATTATATGGTAAGAGAAAATGAAAATGAGGGAATTCCTTTAGTAAAATGGGAGAACATTGAGAGGCTAAAGAGGATGGAGGCTAGGGTTTAAATAACATTCATTCTTTTGGAATGTCATTAGTATATAAGAGTCTATGGAGAGTATTAAAATTAGAAGGTTCATGGAAGAAAATAATGAATATATTGGATTATGACCCACAAGGCCTTGAATTCACTGTGAATAGGTGTGTTGTTAAGGCACTCTTTGCGAAAAAGTCACTGGTTCAAATTCCCCATTGGTTAGCTGATTATATATATATATAAAATCTTGGATTACAACAAAAACTAAATGGGTATAGGAAGAGAAATTGGAATAATTCACCTATTGAAAAGATAAAGGCTAGGAAAAATATCTATTGTAATATATCGATGTCAATTTCTAGAAGGTTGACATTGGTCAAAATAATTTTAGAAGCAATCCTATTTTCTGGAATTCTTTGGCTTACATACCTGAAGGTGTTTTGGAAACAATAAGGAAAAAAATTAAATTATATGGTAAGAGAAAATGAAAATGGGGGGATTCCTTTAGTAAAACGGGAGAACATTGAGAGGCTAAAGAGGATGGAGGCTGAGGTTTAAATAATATTCATTCTTTTGGAATGTCATTGGTATATAAGAGTCTATGGAGAGTATTAAAATTAGAAGGTTCATGGAAGAAAATAATGTAGTATAAATACATCAAGTCTGGATCATACATTTATTAGATAATGAACCTTAGAAATTCTATAACTATTGCCTCTTCTCATTCGAAGGATCTTGTCCAAGCCTGCCCTATGATTGGGACCTACTGAAGTTGAGGATTGGGAATGGTGAAAATGTAATAATAGTCTTAGATCTATGGATAGGTGTTGTAAGTAATTTGGATGGAACGTGAGGAAAAAACCATAATCTAATTGGTTGTGAAATAAGATATAGGAAATAATGAAAAGTAAAATAAAAGTAAGACCAAGTGTCATGCGGAAAGAGTCAATTTTGCGGACAAAACCGACCTCCCTAGAAGCTAAGGCTTTCTAGTGACAAACAAGACAAGTAAACACTACCTTTCTCTAAATATGCATTTAGAATACAAGTAATCAGGTGTTTATAACATACCTTTAGTCCAACGCTTTGTAGTATTCCAGCCTCGCCGATACGGATGAGCTCCTCCTTCTCTTCGAAACCTACATTCACTAACAAGAAAAAGATTACATAGCACCTGAATAACTTATAAAATAAAACATATTCATCATACAGACCAAGGAGTATATGAAACAAATCATGTATAACAATCTGTTGAGAAAAGTGAGCTTAATTGTATTAAGTGGAAACAAAAGAAACCATTACAACCTGAGCCTTGGTGTTGTGCAGGTCCCTCCTAGGGTCCAGCAAGAGTTTTCCTTTACTTTGATCAGCTCACCCACTTCCAAATAAGGCTAGGAAAGGATGGGAATCTCTCCTCTCAAGCTTTACAAGGGAGTCGTAATTCTAGCAGCATCTACCCTTAGGAATGTTCAGCTTTCAACCTCCCCTCCTTCTGGCCCAATGCCTGTATTTATAGTGCTCTAGAGGAAGTTATTCAGGTCCACCATCAATGGGATAAGCCCCTCTTTGGATGGGATAGCTCCCCTCTTGATGGGATAAGTTCCTCTTTGATAGGGATACATGAACCATCTGGAGGCGCTCCATACACGTCAAACAAGCTTCTAGAATGCTCTAGAAATGACCACAAGTAACTTTTTTGGAGTGAAACTTGCGCCTTTTGACCTTTACAGGAGTACGCACCCTCCCCTTTACAGACAGAGCGTACAAGTACACAGGTATTGTGAACTTGGGGTGCGTACACGCAGGTAAGGCTAAGAGAAACTGCGTACCCAGAGATATATAGATTTTTAAAGACTTTCTCTCTTTCTTGGAGTTTGACATGGAGAGCAGAGGTATGAGACTTGCCAAGGAGGATAGTATGACAGTTGATGGAGCCATACTAACTGCAAATAGTCATGGTGACAAATTTTAGTGTAACAGATTGCCCCCTAAAGTGCGAAACCTGTAGTAGATAAGGGTTTCATATCATCTAGGAAGGGTGAAGTACTTTATCATTTCAAGGATTCTCTTGTGGAGAGCCCAGTCGGAACCTGCAAGTATTCAACACAAAATACATATATAAGATCATATCATCGTTGAGGTAGGCATTCCCATACTCAGATTGAAAACTTTTAACTAACAAACTAACTACTGTTCTGATACAGGAATGATTTTGCAGTACATCATAATCATAGACTTTTGTAGACATAGTATGGGCGCAGCCATCTGTTTATGATTAGTCTACTGTATAATGAATACAAAACTCCTCGCAGCCTGGATGGTGGAAACTAGATCCAGGGTCTTCATTTCTACTTCCCGAACAGGTACGATTCTATCCATGCGAATAAATGAGTTGATGTCGAACATGGTAGAAACCACTTGATTACCAGTCGATGATGTAAACTGTTAACAAGTGTGAGAGAGACCACCAGTGATGTCAATGGTTCTCAAAGTACCCAGTACAATCCATGAGATGTGAATGAATGAGTTGATGTCGAACATTTCACGGAATCCTTCGATCGAAAGTCAATGATGTAAACCGTCGTCAAAGGCGAGAAACCTGCCATTGATGCATGCAGATTTCAAGGTACTGACAATTTCTAGGTCATCTTTCTAGATAATGTGCTGATGTCGATAGAAAGCGACCCGTTGCAGGCAAGCCCACAACACGAAATCATAGATCAAGTTGAAGAAATGTAGCTGTAAGGACTGACTCAGGGATGGTCGAGATGGATGACGGGTATTTTGCAGATGAATGGTTTATTTGCAGTGACCTCTTGAACACATAACGACACGACAGATGGCTTGGTGACAATTGACCCAAAGTTAATACCCGGAACCGGTTGAAGATTTTCAATGTGGTTTGATCAACTGTTAGGCAAAGGATTTCCCAACCCAGGTGAATGAAAAGTGTCGTGTTCAAGAGTGGTGATAAGGCTTCTTCTGAGACAAAGGATAACAAATAGGCTCATTTTTCTCTCTTTTCCCCCACCATTTCTGGCAAGTACCTCTTTATTTTTTACAAGCTTGAGGAGGATAACATATGCTTGATTATAAGCTCATCCTTCGGATGAGTCCAACTTAGTTTAGATTCGAACCCTAAGAAGGAGTGGTCCGTTCCTGTTTGTAATCGAACAGGTCCTTTACTGTGAAATTTTAACGAGTCCAGTATAGGAGAAACTCGGCGTTTTTCAATTTTAGAGAGTCTGAAAAACTTAAGAAGACTCCAGGGTTGAACTTTTTCGTAAATTTGTGTCTCCCAAGCCCGAAAAAGTATAAAATAATACTTGAGAGAACCGCTTGATCTTTACGACCAAGGAGTACTTTCATAGTTAGTGTCTTTGACCTGAAAAGTAAAAAGCGATCAAGGACACGTCATTTTATTTCAGTTATCGAATTTGAAACGACAAAAATCCGGCAATCTTTTCTTGTTTTTACGGTCAGAAAAGGGCTATAAGAGGACCGTCTTTTAATTCCGTTTTAACGAGTGTAAAAGAAACGCTCGGCAATCTTTTCATGTTTTAGGAGTCAGAAAAGGGCTTAAAAGAAAACTCCAAGGTTTCACTTTTTCGTAAGTTTTAACGAGTTCAAAAAAATGATAAAAATGTACTCATGGTTTTCATTTTTTCGTAAGTTTTAATGAGTTCGAAAAAATGATAAAAATGTACTCATATGGCCGACTTTCAATTTAATTTACGAGCAGGAAAAGACGGAAAGAACTCGGCATTTTCATTTGTTTTACGAGAATGAAAGATAGCAAAATAATCTCGAGATTTTCATGAGTTTAACGAGTCTTGAAAATAACTGAAATTGACTCGAGATAGGTTTCATTTTTACGAAAGCTTGAAACAGAGAAAAACTATGCTTCAAAGTAGTTTCATTTTTACACAAGCTTGAAACAGAGAGAAAACTGTGCTTGATGCCCCCTAAGCATAACTGCTAGAGCGCATACCCCCCAGCTTCATTTCATTCAACCAGTTGGATGAAATGAAGGTTGAGTAAGACTCGACCTAAACTGTAAGAAAATTATGCAAAAAACTGAAATAACTAACCTAAATATACAACTTAACATTTACGAGATCTAGTCAAACTCTCGACTCAATTAGAGGAGGATTTGTTTCATTTTTTAATGAGCTTGACACAGGAAAAGAACTATGCTCGGATTCGGTTTCATGTTTACGCAAGCTTGAAACGAAAAACTATGCTTGTTATAAGTTCGCATGCCCCCAGCACAATGACGCAAAACGAGGTACATGCCCCCCAAGCTTCATTGCATTCAATGAGGTGGATGGAATGAAGCTTCACTTTCAAGATCAAGATCAGAGAATTCCATGCAGAGATAGTTGAAGAAACTGTGACAAACACACAGTTGGAAGCTCTCCCCCATAGTCCAACTGATGAGCCACCCTGTAATATAGTAGATGATAGAACCAATTTCGTAGGAAGCAGTTCATTTAATGTAACATTAGATTCTATTTTCTGGACACTCTACTTTGATGGCTCTAACTGCCTTGAAGGAGAAGGTGTTGGAAGCATTCTCATTGACCCGCAAGGGAACCAACATCTGATGGCCAGCCGGTTGGAGTTTGTGTGCACCAACAACACGACAGAATACGAAGGCTTGCTGCAGGGCCTGAAAAAAGCCATTGATATGAAGGTAAAAAATCTTAAAGTTTTTGGTGACTCACAGATAATTGTGGACCAAGTAAGGAAAAGGATACACTGCAATTCACCACACCTGGTAAGATACCAACATGAGGTATGGAGCTTAATTGACAATTTTGATTCTTTTAATATCACATACATACCTTGAGGGAAAAACCGAGATGCCGATCTGATGGCTAGTATGGCTGCGAAACTTTTGCCTGAGCTTAGATTAAACAAGAATAAATATTATGTTGAATTGATTTTCAGACCATCCGTGCCTGATAACATCTCGAATTGGCAGGTGTTCGAAGGTGATGAGAAAATTCTTGAGTTCATGCACTACGAGAAGACATTCAAAAATGCACTCATTGATGAAAAGGAGCATGACAGGCTCATGAATGAGAGTGAAGATGAGGAAAAAGAGCAGCTCAATATAATTCCCAAGTTAGTTGTTAAGATGGAGCACTTGTATGACCTGCATGATAAATTTAAGAAGCTGACTAACTGCAAAACACATAGCTCATCCATGAAGTATGAATCAGTCAACCTTGGAACCAAAGAAGGCCAAAAAATTGTTAATTTGGGCTTGGGATGCTCTCCATGAGAAAACGCTGCATTTGTTAAGCTGTTTAAAGGGTACAAGGATGTCTTTGCATGGACATATGGCGACTTAAAAACCTTCGATACCAGCATTATGCAACATGTGATTCCATTGGAGAAGGATGTTAGGCCATACCAACAAAAGCTTCGCAAGATGCATCCAAGCCTAGAACTGTTGGTGAAGAAAGAATTAAACAAAATGCTGGATGCCAAAATAATTTTTCCTGTCAGGAACACCTGTTGGGTAGCCAATCTCGTGCCAGTAAGAAAGAAAAATGGAGACATCAGGTTATGTATCGATTTCAAAAACTTGGACAAAGCATCGCAGAAAGAAAACTATCATATCCCTTCTATGGAACAAATTCTTCAGTGCGTTTTTGGGTCTGGAATGTTGTCCCTATTGGATGGTTTTTCGGGATACAATCAAGTGTTGGTATCAAATAGAGATCAGCTTAAGACAACCTTCAACACTAAATGGGGCACTTACGCATACCGTAAAATGTTGTTTGGACTTATTAATGCGGGCGCCACATTTCAGAGAGCTATGGACATAGCTTTCCGAGGATTGATTAATAGATCAATAGTAGTGTACATGGATGACATTACTGTGTATTCGTATCGCAAAAGGGATCATATTTATCACCTGAAACAGATTTTCGAAAGATGCCGAAGATACGGAATATCGTTGAATCCCAAGAAGAGCATTTTCGCAATTACAGAAGGGAAACTACTGGGTCATATCCTCTCTAAAGAAGGGATTATTATTGATCCTGAAAGAATAGAGACCATCATGAGAATACAACCCCCTGCAAATAAAAGGGCAATGCAATCTTTCTTCGGGAAAATTAATTTCGTTAGGAAATTCGTTTCAGGTTTCGCAGAAATAGTGCGTCCCATGCAGCTAATGATGAAGAAAGACGTTGTGTATAGGTGGAGCGATGAAGCTAAGAAATCGTTTCAGTGAATTAAGGAGGCCATCGCAGAAGCTCCTGTGTTGGTCAGCCCCAATTTCGACAAGGAATTCTTCTTATACACTTCTGCTGCTGATGTTTCATATGTCGTTATCCTCACCCCAAAAAAATGATGATGGCAATGAAGTCCCTATTTCTTATATGAGCTCTAATCTTCAGGGAGCAGAACTGAACTACCCAGACGTGGAGAAACAAGGTTTTGCGGTTTTTAAAGCCGTAAAACATTTCCACCCTTATTTATTAAAGGCCAGGACTAAAGTAATCGTTCCCCACCCTGCTGTAAGAGCCCTCTTCGTGCAGAAAGAAATGGGTGAATGGAGAGGGAATTGGATAACCGCCCTTCAAGAATATGACCTCGAGATTAAGCCGACGAAGATAGTTCGAGGGCAGGGATTGTGTGAGCTCGCGGCAGAAGCCTTGGCAGATAAAGAAGGGGCGTCTGAAGAACCAGAAGTGCAGAGCATATAGAATGCACAAGTAGAATTCAGGGAGGAGCCCCTATGGATTAATGAGACGCTGATGTGTGAGCGCGAAATGTCGGAAGTCCCTTTGGACCCTGAGTCATGGTATTACGACATACGCTTTTATTTAACACGGGGATCATGTCCTGAGCACATGGATGCATCATGAAGGAGAGTGCTCAAATTGAAATCTAATCAGTATCACTTGGCCAATGACACATTATACAGAAAAAATTATGATGGAATTTGGTTGAGGTGTTTGGAAAAAGATGATGTCGATCATGTCTCGAAAGAAATGCACGACAACCCAGCAGGTGGTCACTATGGAGGAGAGACCACTACTCACAATATTAGAAGCTGCATATTATTGACCCACAGTGTTTAGAGACTTGCATGCCTACGCTTGGAAATGCAAGGTATGTCAAACTGCCACAGGACGAGAAAGAAAGCCAGCCATTCCCCTCAGGCCCATTATGATTTATCGCCCGTTCCAGCAATGGGGCCTAGATGTCATAGGTGAGATCACTCCGAACTCTTCACAGCAGCATAAGTATACACTCACGACAACCAACTACTTCACCAGATGGACCGAAGCCATCCCGCTTCGGAAGGTTAACGAAGACGAGGTAATATCTTTTATTGAGAAATGTATTATCAACAGGTTTGGAATCCCTGACGCTCTTATATTTGATAATGCTTCTTACTTTTCATCACTAAAATTGATTGAATTTTCTGTCGATAAATCAATTCCCATAAGGTATGCATCAAAATATTACCCCCAGGGAAATGGAGTTACAGAGTCCTCAAATAAAAACCTCATCTGCATAATTCGTAAATCTGTCACCGACAACCAGAGGAATTGGCACAACGCTCTGACAAACGCCCTTTGGGCCAATAGGGTCACCCCAAAAGTAGCATTAGGAAACTCCCCATATGGATAGGAAGCCATCTTGCCTCCTAACATTACCCTTCCCTCTTTACAGCTCTCCTAAGCTTCGAGAGTGACCCCTTCAGCCTTACTTCAAAAAAGGATCAACCAACTGGTGAGGTTGGAGGAATTGAGAGACAAAGCCAGAAATAAATTTAGAAATCACCAAATGATTGTGAAGAGATGGTTTGATCGCCATCTGGTAGGGGACAAAGATTACCAAGTAGGAGAGCTAGTCTTGAAATGGAACAAGTTGAGTGAGCCAAAAGGTAAGCACATGAAATTCCAACACTTATGGCTGGGTCCATTCCAAGTTGAGAAAAAATTGGTCAGGGAACTTATAGATTGAAAACTTTACAGGGAGAAACTGAAATACTCCCTGTTAATGGCCAACATCTTAAGAGATACTTCCAGTAGTGACCTCTTGAACACATAACGACACGACAGATGGCTTGGTGACAATTGACCCAAAGTTAATACCCGGAACCGGTTGAAGATTTTCAATGTGGTTTGATCAACTGTTAGGCAAAGGATTTCCCAACCCAGGTGAATGAAAAGTGTCGTGTTCAAGAGTGGTGATAAGGCTTCTTCTGAGACAAAGGATAACAAATAGGCTCATTTTTCTCTCTTTTCCCCCACCATTATTGGCAAGTACCTCTTTATTTTTTACAAGCTTGAGGAGGATAACATATGCTTGATTATAAGCTCATCCTTCGGATAAGTCCAACTTAGTTTAGATTCGAACCCTAAGAAGGAGTGGTCCATTCCTGTTTGTAATCGAACAGGTCCTTTACTGTGAAATTTTAACGAGTCCAGTATAGGAGAAACTCGGCGTTTTTCAATTTTAGAGAGTCTGAAAAACTTAAGAAGACTCCAGGGTTGAACTTTTTCGTAAATTTGTGTCTCCCAAGCCCGAAAAAGTATAAAATAATACTTGAGAGAACCGCTTGATCTTTACGATCAAGGAGTACTTTCATAGTTAGTGTTTTTGACCTGAAAAGTAAAAAGCGATCAAGGACACGTCATTTTATTTCCAGTATCGAATTTGAAACGACAAAAATCCGGCAATCTTTTGTTGTTTTTACGATCAGAAAAGGGCTATAAGAGGACCGTCTTTTAATTCCGTTTTAACAAGTGTAAAAGAAACGCTCGGCAATCTTTTCATGTTTTAGGAGTCAGAAAAGGGCTTAAAAGAAAACTCCAAGGTTTCACTTTTTCGTAAGTTTTAACGAGTTCGAAAAAATGATAAAAATGTACTCATGGTTTTCATTTTTTCGTAAGTTTTAATGAGTTCGAAAAAATGATAAAAATGTACTCATATGGCCGACTTTCAATTTAATTTACGAGCAGGAAAAGACGGAAAGAACTCGGCATTTTCATTTGTTTTACGAGAATGAAAGATAGAAAAATAATCTCGAGATTTTCATGAGTTTAACGAGTCTTGAAAATAACTGAAATTGACTCGAGATAGGTTTCATTTTTACAAAAGCTTGAAACAGAGAAAAACTATGCTTCAAAGTAGTTTCATTTTTACACAAGCTTGAAACAGAGAGAAAACTGTGCTTGATGCCCCCTAAGCATAACTGCTAGAGCGCATACCCCCCAGCTTCATTTCATTCAACCAGTTGGATGAAATGAAGGTTGAGTAAGACTCGTCCTAAACTGTAAGAAAATTATGCAAAAACTGAAATAACTAACCTAAATATACAACTTAACATTTACGAGATCTAGTCAAACTCTCGACTCAATTAGAGGAGGATTTGTTTCATTTTTTAATGAGCTTGACACAGGAAAAGAACTATGCTCGGATTCGGTTTCATGTTTACGCAAGCTTGAAACGAAAAACTATGCTTGTTATAAGTTCGCATGCCCCCAGCACAATGACGCAAAATGAGGTACATGCCCCCCAAGCTTCATTGCATTCAATGAGGTGGATGGAATGAAGCTTCACTTTCAAGATCTTGGAAAGACTTGTGGGAGTTGTTTCATTTTTTAGTGAGGTTGTCACAGGGAAAGAACTATCCTCAAAACCCTTGTTTCATTTTTTAAACGAGCTTGACACAAGATAAGGAACTATGCTCATAACTACTCTCTACAATCTACCTAACAAAAACTTTACTCTAAAAAACCTTGATTCATTTTTTAACGAGCTTGACACAAGACAAGGAACTATGCTCTAAAATCCTTGATTCATTTTTTAACGAGCTTGACACAAGACAAGGAACTATGCTCATAACTACTCTCTACAATCTACCTACTTAACCTACCCTTGTTTCATTTTTTAACGAGCTTGACACAAGACAAGGAACTATGCTCAAGAAGTTCGCATGCCCCCAACATAATGATGCAAAGCGAGGTACATGCCCCCCAGGCTTCATTGCATTCAACCAGATGGATGGAATGAAGGTTTACTTTCAATATTTAACTTGAAAAGGGAGTTGTTTCATTTTTAAGGAGGTTGACACAAGAAAAGAACTATCCTCATAGCTGATTCATTTTTTAACGAGGTTGACTCAGTAACAGGAACTATCCTCAAAACCCTACTTTCTACAATCTACCTACATATCCTAAAATCTACCTGATTCATTTTTTAATGAGGTTGACTCAGTAACAAGAACTATCCTCTAACACCCTGTTTCATTTTTTAACGAGGTTGAGACAGGAACAAAACTATCCTCGTGCTAGCCTATTTCATTTTTTAACGAGGTTGATACAAGAAAAAACTATCCTCGTCCTCACTGATCATGGCTTCCAACTGGAAGAAAGACATGTCAATGGACACACCTTGATCATGGCTTCCAAGAGGTCTTCATCAGAAGGAAGAATAGTTCTCTGGAAGGAACACATGTCAAGGGACTCAAAAGGGATAAGAACATCGTGTTCAAGTAATCCCATAGAGTTTTCCATGTCAATTACCGGATCTAAATCAAAGGAGGATGAGAAAACAGTGAGAGGCTCACTTACATTGGTAACTGAAAACATGGGACCAGTTGCCACATAATTAACCCGTGGCAGGGTAGATACCACTTTAGAATCAGGAACATTTAGGGGCGTCATATTATTGGTAGTTGAAACAAGACTAGGGAACGAAAGCTGGTCTACAGTCACAATACTGCCATTGTGAGGGAAAGACATCACGCGAAAGAGTGTCGATACGACAGCTTTCATTGCATAAACATAGTCTCGCCCAAGGAGTAAATTGAAATCCAAGGGACCTCAAACTACCATAAGATCAATACAGACAGTTTTACCTTCCAAGGTAAGAGAAAACTTAGGAAGGATCCCTAAAGGTTCACTAATGGTTCTGTTAAAAGCTTTCAGATTCTGCGTAATAGGCGCAAGCTGAGGGGAACCCAAAGCTTTCCAAACAGTTGAGGATAAAATACTAACATAAGCACCTTCATCTACCTGAGTACGATGTATGTCCCTACCACCAGCCTTGACAATGATTTGGAAAGGGATGGAGGAAGGAAGACGAGGTTCTGTCAGTCTATTCCAATCAAAGGAAAAGACCTCAGTACTTGGAGGGGGTTCTGTAGAAACAGGTGAAATGCCCCCCGGCATAGAAGAATATGATGTAACAAGAAGAACCTGAGTGGTATGAAGTTCACTCTCTAAAGGGAAAGTGGGATCGACCGAATGTGAAATTGAATCGACCACTTGATCAACTAATGGATCATCAACCTGAGTGACATGAGTTTCACTCTCCAATGGAAGAGTGTGATCGGCTGTACTTGAAATTAGATCAATCACTCCGTCAGTTGACGGTAGGTTGGGAGAAAGTTTACGGTAACCAGTTGGAAATTCTTGCTGTGGAACAGTAAGGTTTTCCAACAATGTTGAGGCTTCATCCATGTGAGGGCAAATGTGAGTTTGATGACTCCCTTTGCATAACTTACAAGGAAACCTAACTTTACCCTTTTTCCCAGGAACCTGACTATCACTGGTTGATGGATCAATGGAAAGTTGATGTGATTTTTCTGACCATACTTCCAAGACCTTTGGAATACCAGGACAATTGACAAGGAAGTGGTCACCCTTACAAAGCCTGCAAGGGTATTTGGGTTTATGATGCATGTTGGAGTTTTCCTCAACACCACTAACACTTACAACGATGGTTTGTTGGTTGACTTCTTTCTTATCTTGCTTCTTCTTCTTCTTCTTCTTCCCTTTCTTCTTCTTCTTAGCCTCCTGGTTACTAGCATCAAGGCTTTTACCAGGCGAAGAGGAAGAAATGGAGGAAGAAAAATTAGGCGAAGAAGGTAAAGGGTCAACAGAAGGTTGGTGATGTTGAGATGGTGAACTCTGTTGAGGTGAAGCATCCGGTTGAGGTGGAACAATTGGAGTACTTTGGGCCAACGAAGTTGAAAATAACCATATCGGTAATCCTATTGTAAATCCAGGTAATGACAAAGTAGCCATATAAGGAGGACCAACATTTCCAAAGTAAGGAAAAGTACTAGGATTCTCGTTAGGAGGGGTTCCTAGGTTGGTAAATTCCGGAACATTTGCCATTATATTCAACTTCAGTGAATTTTATTAACAATTTAAAACTAAAATTAACAATTCACAATTCACACCTAACAATTAAAATTCACAATTCACACCTATGGTCTCTAAAAGTAAAAACAAACAAATTAACACACGCTATCAAATCTAGGAGTCAAACCATACACAAACAGTAACCTTCCGGACTGAAAACACTAGTTGGGGATGAAATCCAACATCGCAGAATTTAGTACAGAAGTGGCGGGTGGAACAGTTACCCCGACAACCTGCTTAATGAATAGACTGGACCAAGTTCCTCCACTTTAACCGTCTCGAGTGAAGTGAACCCCCCAGAAAATCCAAGTGAGTCTAGCCGACGTCTGCTCCAGGTACAGTGGGATCTTCCCTCCACCGTCACCTTGGGTAGAACCCTAAAGATAATGGTCACTAAGGTCACCAACAACAACAAATACACCTGGGGGAACAGTCTACGACCCGATATCACGCAAGGGCAGAGTAACAAGCTCAATCCCCTTGCCGGCTCCTTGACAATAATCCAAGGTTTACCGACAAGTGACCCCAGGCTCCTCAACAATAATCCGAGGTTTACCGTTTGTAGTACGTGCGTATCTGGCGTCTTTCCCAATGAAGGAGGATTGATCCCCTCACTGGTTCGGACACGGTCTCGTGCTTCTCCTTTAAGAGGAGCTTTCCCAGAGCATAAATGTAACAGCTGGATTTATCCTACCACAAGATGAGCTACTTGTTTGGTTTTGTTGTCTTGGAGAGTTAATTACTCCCTACTCCAAGACACTAGCCTAAGCTATGTTGGTGTATCAGAACCCTAGAAAATAAAAATATTACTAGATGAATTTTAATTAAGCGTTGTGTTATTAATGCTGTTATTACTCAAATGGGTAAATGGATATGAAACCAATGGTGTTATGACCCGACTCAACTGAATGCAATCGAATATGATAATGTAATCTTTTCAATTCGATGAATCCTAACTAAAGTAAGGAGAGAGTTTCCATTCACTTCCAACAATGCAAAAAATTGATCACTAAGAGAAAATATAACAAATTCTCTAATGCACTAATTTTATCAAGAAAAACTAATGCAAATCAATTCCAAAATAGTTTTTATTTTTATTTTTATTTTTGTGTAAATTCAAATCAAAGAAAACTGATCTAAATCTACGATTGATTTTTCAGAATGTAAACTATGCAATTGTAATCTATGCACAATTCACTTGAAAAGTATGCAAATGTAATCTATGCACATTTTTCAATAATATTCTGAAAATGAGAATTCTAATTATGCAAATGTGATCTATGCAAGAGAATTCTCAAACACAAGATGATTCTAATGTAATCTAAGAACCAATCAAGTGCAAGTCGAGAAAATTGGGTGAGAGTTCCAAAGATCAAAAAATAAAAACACTCAAAGGCGATTAACACTCATACACAATTTAGCCCCCCCCCGGCGAATGAGGGGGAATTTTTTTTTGCAAAAAGAAAAGCAAAAAGATGCAAAATTGTGAAAAGACTGAGATAAACCTCCAAGTAATGACCAAAGGAAATCAAATTAAGAATTTCTCAAAAAAGAGACTTAAAACACCCAATTGATGAAAGCTTAAAGCAGGAATGCCAATGAAATTAACCAAGGAAAGTTTCTAACAGGTAACCAGTGGATCTGGGCAGCAAAAACAAATTAAAAACAAAATCTAAGAGGAAAAAAAGGAAAAATTGAAATTTTCTCAACTTTTGACAGGGTACGCAGGCAGCCTGTTTGCACAGGTGCGTGTATGCTCTGTGCATAAAGCTGCAGTGCGTACAAGTATGCACTGTGCTTAACTCAGAGGCTGCGTACTTCTAGCAAAACCAAGAAAAGTAAAATCTAATTTAACCCTAAGCTATCCCACCCAAATACACAGTCAAACAGCCAAAAACCAGAAAACAAACGACTTTTCTCAAATCAAAGTTTCACACAAAGGAAAAATCATTCACATCAATGGAGTTCCCCAGTGGAGTCGCCATTTTGTCATGCGGAAAGAGTCAATTTTGCGGACAAAACCGACCTCCCTAGAAGCTAAGGCTTTCTAGTGACAAACAAGACAAGTAAACACTACCTTTCTCTAAATATGCATTTAGAATACAAGTAATTAGGTGTTTATAACATACCTTTAGTCCAACGCTTTGTAGTAGTCCAGCCTCGCCGATCCGGATGAGCTCCTCCTTCTCTTCGAAACCTGCATTCACTAACAAGCAAAAGATTACATAGCACCTGAATAACTTATAAAATAAAACATATTCATCATACAGACCAAGGAGTATATGAAACAAATCATGTATAACAATCTGTTGAGAAAAGTGAGCTTAATTGTATTAAGTGGAAACAAAAGAAACCATTACAACCTGAGCCTTGGTGTTGTGCAGGTCCCTCCTAGGGTCCAACAAGAGTTTTCCTTTACTTTGATCAGCTCACCCACTTCCAAATAAGGCTAGGAAAGGATGGGAATCTCTCCTCTCAAGCTTTACAAGGGAGTCGTAATTCCAGCAGCATCTACCCTTAGGAATGTTCAGCTTTCAACCTCCCCTCCTTCTGGCCCAATGCCTGTATTTATAGTGCTCTAGAGGAAGTTATTCAGGTCCACCATCAATGGGATAAGCCCCTCTTTGGATGGGATAGCTCCCCTCTTGATGGGATAAGTTCCTCTTTGATAGGGATACATGAACCATCTGGAGGCGCTCCATACACGTCAAACAAGCTTCTAGAATGCTCTAGAAATGACCACAAGTAACTTTTTTGGAGTGAAACATGCGCCTTTTGACCTTTACAGGAGTACGCACCCTCCCCTTTACAGACAGAGCGTACAAGTACGCAGGTATTGTGAACTTGGGGTGCGTACACGCAGGTAAGGCTAAGAGAAACTGCGTACCCAGAGATATATAGATTTTTAAAGACTTTCTCTCTTTCTTGGAGTTTGACATGGAGAGCAGAGGTATGAGACTTGCCAAGGAGGATAGTATGACAGTTGATGGAGCCATACTAACTGCAAATAGTCATGGTGACAAATTTTAGTGTAACACCAAGGGATCCCCTGTTTGTGAAAGGATGCAAGAACAGTGCAATATAACATTAAAACATACATTATGGTGGGAAAAGTAACTTGTAATAACTCTGAATCAAGGAAGAGATACTTGTAATAATGCACCTAGAGAGATGGATTTATCATAACAATGTGGACTCTAAAGGCTCTCTTTGGGAGGGTCCTTTATCCCCTTCTATGTTCAAGCTGCGAATCTTGATAGAAAGAGGCAATCTCCCTTTATGGTGAACAATGGTGGAAGCAGGCTATTATACAAGCACTCTAAATAGTGGAGGGATAATAAATATGACTTCATGTCTCTCTAAGGAAATTATGGCAAAATAGCCTTGGTATTCTATTCTCTCTTATGAAATGCAACCCCAAAATCTTTATTTATAGGTGAAAATTGAAACCCTATTTTAAATCTTGTTTCCACGTGAACTCTCTCAATGTACTAATGGGAATTCACAAATTTAATGGACAACATTGAAGAGTAAGTCAATGTTACCAATGAAACAAGGGTTTAACAAGGTCCAAACACACCCACTATTCCACCTAAACACAAGTAAGAGCATATTAATGAGCTGTTGATTATCTACATGTTCATTTAAGAAGGGCCACACATAACTTAAAATATTTTCTAGATATTGCGTGAAAAAATAGAGGGAATAATATGCATAACTCATAATATGGTAAAATGATGGGTTGACTTGGCTAAGTGAGGTATCATAAGTTCATGGAATGCACAATGTAGGTTATTATTGTAATAGTGATGTATCTAAGAGAATTACTCAAATTATATAGGAAAAAAATTACATCAATAATAGTTTCACCCTTGATGTGAGAGTTTAGGAGAAAATTATATAGCTAAAACACATCGTTGTTTCTTATCCAAACAATGGAATGGACCAAATAAGGAGTTGAGGAACCAAGGAGGGAGAACCACCTTTAGATAAGATTTTAGAGAACTAAAGCAAAACAAGCCATGGGGTGAGGAGTATACATGATCTAAATACCAACAAGGTGGACATATCCATGTTCATGAAAATTTCAAATTATAATATGGGATTATGGTGACGTGGACCCAAATCAAAGTACACAATCATGATCAGAAGCAAAAAGTTGTCATATACAATATTGTAACATGCCCCCTACTATCCCCATCCCTAAATAAGGTTAGTAGGATGTAATTACTATGCTGACCCAATCTCCAAGGTCCAATTATGAAAACGACCTCCAAGTTTTTTGAAGTTTCCCAATTTTCTTAAAACTTAAAATGGATAATGCCATTGTGTTTGTCTCGTCAAGACCTTTCCAAAGATATAAAATTTTCCCTGATTTGACATCTATATCTAAAGATATGGATGTTTAAATTATGGCCTATCAAAATGTGCCACATCATGTAACCTTCCACATGGTGCTCATGTGGCTACCCAAGTCATATGCCATATCATACCAGGTGGTGAATTTTGACATGCTCATAACCATTTATGCTCACGAGACCTCGCTCCATGGTTTATACGGACCAAACTATAACATAATGCATAAGATACACACACATACACAAAAAGATAAGAAATGTATGTGGGCGCAAGCCTTCTATGGCCATATCACCCCACGAGTTAAATGTCGGTAGGTTTTGACACTACTCCCCACTAAAATTCTAGGGGTAATATTCCAATCTACATGGCATTACACCTCATGCTGAATCTTGTAATCCCTTTTAATCATATGCAAGCACATTCTCACCATGTGGCACTTATCCCACTAGATAGGCCCCACACTCCAAGTCACCTTGGAACTTAAATCCCAGACGCTCTACTATGCCTTGCACCCAAAATATTTGGGGTTCGGGGTTAGGTCACCCGTGTTAAACGCCAAGGTGACATCATTCCTTGTTACGTCCTCCACACCTTGTGCCACATAACTGTGGGTTCCATTGCAGAGTTTCCCCGCAACATTTAATTGGGGTCATTCTTCATCGTTTGTGCTGGGTAACAAGCCCCATTGCCACATAATCTTAGGGATTTGATCTCGGTAGTTTCCCTTGGTGCTCCCTTTGAAACCTCCGACATCAAATTCCTAGGGCCATCCAATGGTGGAGAACACTTTGTAATCACTGAAGGTTATGATGGGATCACAAATTAGTTCCACAAGATTAATCTGATAGTTCAAATTACACCTTCCATATCTACAATATGTGGGGGATCAACCTTGTATTGTTACGAAGAAGGAGGGAGGTCTTGCGTTTATAGTTATGTGAATGGTTCCACCGGATTTATTTGATGGTCTGAATTATGCCTGAAAAATCTTATGGTATGCAGGGGCTTGACCTTGTCTGGGTACGGAGAGGGAAGGGGGTCCTATATAGGATCCTCGTCATCCGTTGGTGTCTTGGACCCATTGTCGATATGTGCCTGCGCCAAAGCGTTATGACCCGGGTCACATCACCAAGGGACCGACCCTCTCGATGTTATGCCCTATGGAGGATAAGCCACTTTGTTGGTTCTAGGAATGTTACGGTGACAAAGAACAAATCAAGAGGACATTCACTGAGGATGTGAATCCTCTCGCTTCAAGTTAAAAGGGTTGGCCTCCCTTCACCTTAGAGGATATCCCTATTTCTATTCTCAAAATGTATTCAAATAAGAAAATATATATAGGGCTATATTAATGATATGAGAGTGTTTTTTAAAGAATGATGAGTGGTTAAGCTTTGCTATTAAATGGAACTTATGTAAATTATATGATTTCTTGAACTTAATGTAAACTTAAGGATGAAATTATGATAAATAATATAAAAACAACATAAAAAAATGACAACAAAGTAAATAAAATAAAGAAAAGGTAAAAGTAAAAAAACACATGTAATCATTGGTAATAAATCATATTTACCCTAATAAGTGTAAATAAATAATCTCAATATCATGTATTGTGATACTTCTATCTACACGAATTAGATAAATATATTGAATAAAAAACCCAAGATAGTATATACCTGAAGGTAAATTATTCAAGTTATAGTTGTAAAGAAATGATCGTGATCATGTCAACCATCAAACCCTTACAGACACCAAGATAAGAACATAAAATAAAGAAATAAGCACATAATTCTGACATATGATAATTTTTCTTATGAACGGTCAGTAAATTTATCAATCTCATGCATTCCAAATTCAATATGCAATCAATTAAAAAAATATTAAACTTGGGCACTCCATATAGTATAGATATTTGAAAGAGAACCAAATTAAAAGAGATAAGAACAATTTATCATCTGATCAAGTCAGTGTATTTAAATCATTCTGTAGCACCCTCCTCCTGCATCTACCCTAGTAACCAGCCAACTAGAGTAAACATGTGACGAGAGGCTACTATGATTGGATTCAACCTCCTATGTGACCTTAAGTAAGTGGAATCGTTGGAAGACAACATACAAACCTTCCACATCAGGTACAGGACTCCCGGGAATCATCCCAACCACTCAGGTAGCAAGCCCCTGGGTCCCACTGAGGTTTTAGATCACTTGACCCCTAGATGCTCCCATGATATGGGCCTGACAGTGTCCAAGAGGCTCTTGGTGCTCTCATGACAAGGCATGCCAGCGCCCAGGAACTATTTTGTTCAGTGCTATGCCAATGTCCTTGGGATTTGAGCCACATTTTCAGGCCCAAAGCTTAGGTCACTGCCCAAAATTGAATGACACCTTGAGAAGCACCTATGGATTAATGAGACGCTGATGTGTGGGCGCGAAATGTCGGAAGTCCCCTTGGACCCCAAGTCATGGTATTACGACATACGCTTTTATTTAACACGGGGATAATGTCCTGAGCACATGGATGCATCATGAAGGAGAGTGCTCAAATTGAAATCTAATCAGTATCACTTGGCCAATGACACGTTATAGAGAAAAAATTATGATGGAATTTGGCTGAGGTGTTTGGAAAAAGATGATGTCGATCATGTCTCGAAAGAAATGCACGACAACCCAGCAGGTGGTCACTATGGAGGAGAGACCACTACTCACAATATTAGAAGCTGCATATTATTGACCCACAGTGTTTAGAGACTTGCATGCCTACGCTTGGAAATGCAAGGTATGTCAAACTGCCACAGGACGAGAAAGAAAGCCAGCCATTCCCCTCAGGCCCATTATGATTTATCGCCCGTTCCAGCAATGGGGCCTAGATGTCATAGGTGAGATCACTCCGAACTCTTCACAGCAGCATAAGTATATACTCACGACAACCAACTACTTCACCAGATGGACCGAAGCCATCCCGCTTCGGAAGGTTAACGAAGACGAGGTAATATCTTTTATTGAGAAATTTATTATCAACAGGTTTGGCATCCCTGACGCTCTCATATTTGATAATGCTTCTTACTTTTCATCACTAAAATTGATTGAATTTTCTGTCGATAAATCAATTCCCATAAGGTATGCATCAAAATATTACCCCCAGGGAAATGGAGTTGCAGAGTCCTCAAATAAAAACCTCATCTGCATAATTCGTAAATCTGTCACCGACAACCAGAGGAATTGGCACAACGCTCTAACAAACGCCCTTTGGGCCAATAGGGTCACCCCAAAAGTAGCATTAGGAAACTCCCCATATGGATAGGAAGCCATCTTGCCTCCTAACATTACCCTTCCCTCTTTATAGCTCTCCTAAGCTTCGAGAGTGACCCCTTCAGCCTTACTTCAAAAAAGGATCAACCAACTGGTGAGGTTGGAGGAATTGAGAGACAAAGCCAGAAATAAATTTAGAAATCACCAAATGATTGTGAAGAGATGGTTTGATCGCCATCTGGTAGGGGACAAAGATTACCAAGTAGGAGAGCTAGTCTTGAAATGGAACAAGTTGAGTGAGCCAAAAGGTAAGCACACGAAATTCCAACACTTATGGCTGGGTCCATTCCAAGTTGAGAAAAAATTGGTCAGGGAACTTATAGATTGAAAACTTTACAGGGAGAAACTGAAATACTCCCTGTTAATGGCCAACATCTTAAGAGATACTTCCAGTAGTGACCTCTTGAACACATAACGACACGACAGATGGCTTGGTGACAATTGACCCAAAGTTAATACCCGGAACCGGTTGAAGATTTTCAATGTGGTTTGATCAACTGTTAGGCAAAGGATTTCCCAACCCAGGTGAATGAAAAGTGTCGTGTTCAAGAGTGGTGATAAGGCTTCTTCTGAGACAAAGGATAACAAATAGGCTCATTTTTCTCTCTTTTCCCCCACCATTATTGGCAAGTACCTCTTTATTTTTTACAAGCTTGAGGAGGATAACATATGCTTGATTATAAGCTCATCCTTCGGATAAGTCCAACTTAGTTTAGATTCGAACCCTAAGAAGGAGTGGTCCGTTCCTGTTTGTAATCGAACAGGTCCTTTACTGTGAAATTTTAACGAGTCCAGTATAGGAGAAACTCGGCGTTTTTCAATTTTAGAGAGTCTGAAAAACTTAAGAAGACTCCAGGGTTGAACTTTTTCGTAAATTTGTGTCTCCCAAGCCCGAAAAAGTATAAAATAATACTTGAGAGAACCGCTTGATCTTTACGATCAAGGAGTACTTTCATAGTTAGTGTTTTTGACCTGAAAAGTAAAAAGCGATCAAGGACACGTCATTTTATTTCCAGTATCGAATTTGAAACGACAAAAATCCGGCAATCTTTTGTTGTTTTTACGGTCAGAAAAGGGCTATAAGAGGACCGTCTTTTAATTCCGTTTTAACAAGTGTAAAAGAAACGCTCGGCAATCTTTTCATGTTTTAGGAGTCAGAAAAGGGCTTAAAAGAAAACTCCAAGGTTTCACTTTTTCGTAAGTTTTAACGAGTTCGAAAAAATGATAAAAATGTACTCATGGTTTTCATTTTTTCGTAAGTTTTAATGAGTTCGAAAAAATGATAAAAATGTACTCATATGGCCGACTTTCAATTTAATTTACGAGCAGGAAAAGACGGAAAGAACTCGGCATTTTCATTTGTTTTACGAGAATGAAAGATAGAAAAATAATCTCGAGATTTTCATGAGTTTAACGAGTCTTGAAAATAACTGAAATTGACTCGAGATAGGTTTCATTTTTACAAAAGCTTGAAACAGAGAAAAACTATGCTTCAAAGTAGTTTCATTTTTACACAAGCTTGAAACAGAGAGAAAACTGTGCTTGATGCCCCCTAAGCATAACTGCTAGAGCGCATACCCCCCAGCTTCATTTCATTCAACCAGTTGGATGAAATGAAGGTTGAGTAAGACTCGTCCTAAACTGTAAGAAAATTATGCAAAAACTGAAATAACTAACCTAAATATACAACTTAACATTTACGAGATCTAGTCAAACTCTCGACTCAATTAGAGGAGGATTTGTTTCATTTTTTAATGAGCTTGACACAGGAAAAGAACTATGCTCGGATTCGGTTTCATGTTTACGCAAGCTTGAAACGAAAAACTATGCTTGTTATAAGTTCGCATGCCCCCAGCACAATGACGCAAAATGAGGTACATGCCCCCCAAGCTTCATTGCATTCAATGAGGTGGATGGAATGAAGCTTCACTTTCAAGATCTTGGAAAGACTTGTGGGAGTTGTTTCATTTTTTAGTGAGGTTGTCACAGGGAAAGAACTATCCTCAAAACCCTTGTTTCATTTTTTAAACGAGCTTGACACAAGATAAGGAACTATGCTCATAACTACTCTCTACAATCTACCTAACAAAAACTTTACTCTAAAAAACCTTGATTCATTTTTTAACGAGCTTGACACAAGACAAGGAACTATGCTCTAAAATCCTTGATTCATTTTTTAACGAGCTTGACACAAGACAAGGAACTATGCTCATAACTACTCTCTACAATCTACCTACTTAACCTACCCTTGTTTCATTTTTTAACGAGCTTGACACAAGACAAGGAACTATGCTCAAGAAGTTTGCATGCCCCCAACATAATGATGCAAAGCGAGGTACATGCCTCCCAGGCTTCATTGCATTCAACCAGATGGATGGAATGAAGGTTTACTTTCAATATTTAACTTGAAAAGGGAGTTGTTTCATTTTTAAGGAGGTTGACACAAGAAAAGAACTATCCTCATAGCTGATTCATTTTTTAACGAGGTTGACTCAGTAACAGGAACTATCCTCAAAACCCTACTTTCTACAATCTACCTACATATCCTAAAATCTACCTGATTCATTTTTTAATGAGGTTGACTCAGTAACAAGAACTATCCTCTAACACCCTGTTTCATTTTTTAACGAGGTTGAGACAGGAACAAAACTATCCTCGTGCTAGCCTATTTCATTTTTTAACGAGGTTGATACAAGAAAAAACTATCCTCGTCCTCACTGATCATGGCTTCCAACTGGAAGAAAGACATGTCAATGGACACACCTTGATCATGGCTTCCAAGAGGTCTTCATCAGAAGGAAGAATAGTTCTCTGGAAGGAACACATGTCAAGGGACTCAAAAGGGATAAGAACATCGTGTTCAAGTAATCCCATAGAGTTTTCCATGTCAATTACCGGATCTAAATCAAAGGAGGATGAGAAAACAGTGAGAGGCTCACTTACATTGGTAACTGAAAACATGGGACTTGTTGCCACATAATTAACCCGTGGCAGGGTAGATACCACTTTAGAATCAGGAACATTTAGGGGCGTCATATTATTGGTAGTTGAAACAAGACTAGGGAACGAAAGCTGGTCTACAGTCACAATACTGCCATTGTGAGGGAAAGACATCACGCGAAAGAGTGTCGATACGACAGCTTTCATTGCATAAACATAGTCTCGCCCATGGAGATGACCTCCCATTTCCCTTATGGAATCACAATTGGCTGTAGCAGTCCACCTGGATGCTTACACTTTGCCTTCACACGCTGACATTCGAAACGCCTAGCCACAAACTTTGCTACATCCTTCTTCAGATTCAGCCAATAATAAAATTTCTTCATTGCGGTCAATGTCTTTTGGTAACATGGGTGACCTGAATATGGTTTTGCATGAAACTCCCTCAAGATCACCTTCTTGAGCTCACTGTTGTCCAGTACATATATCCTGTCTCTAAATCTGACCAATCCATCTGCTGTAAGACAATAATCCACATCTTGTTCACTTGCACCTGTACTTGTACCACTACCTGTACTTGTACCTATACTACTACATGTACCTGTACCTATACTCTGTTGCAACCTGTGCACAATCTCCATATACTTGACATATTGCTGACCTACCTGCAAGATCCTATCCTATAAGTCTGTCCCATAGGAGCTCATAACTGCTAAGTGATTTACCTGTACCCGCCTGCTAAGAGCATCTACCACCCTGTTCTCATTTCCTTTGATGTACTTGATCTCGAAGTCAAACTCACTGATCATGGCCAACCATCTAGCCTACCAGGCATTCAGATTTGGTTGGTCAAACAAATACTTCAACCCAATGTGATCACTCATCAATAAAAACCTCCTACCAAGAAGATAATGCCTCCACATCTTCAATGCATGTATAATCACTGCTAACTCAAGATCATGTGTCGGGTAGTTCTTCTTGTGATCGTTTAGTTTTCATGACTCATAGCATACCAATTGTCCATCGTGAAAAGGACTCCACCAAGTCATCTCTTGCAAGAATTTGTACATACTACAAACTCCTTGTGCGGATCTGCAATCTATAACACCGGTGCACGTGTCAACAACTGCTTAAGCTGCTCAAAACTTGCCTCACACTCCTCTGTCCATTCAAACTTATTACCTTTCTTCTACAATGATGTAACGGGATAAGAAATCTATGAGAAGTTCTCGATGAACCTCCTATAATAACTTGCCAACCCCATGAAGGATCTCACCTCATCTACATTCCTAGGAGCTACCCACTTCATAATGAACCTTATCTTTTCTGGATCCACTGCTATTCCCTCCTTGGAAACAACATGTCCCAAGTAGTGTACCTCAGTATGAAAGAAACTGCACTTGCTGAGCTTAACATACAACTGATGCTCTCTCAACAACCTCAACACTACTGCTAAATGCTTGGCATGCTCTTCCTCATTTTTAGAATATACCAATATGTCATCAATGAACACAATAACAAATGTATCCAAATACGAACACAACACACTATTCATTAAGCACATAATTGTAGTTGGAGCATTAGTCAAACCGAATGGAACTACAACAAACTGATAATTTCCATACCTGGTCCAAAAATTTGTCTTGTAAATATCCTCCTCTTTTATGTGTACATGGTGGTATCTGGATCACAAATCAATCTTCGAGAACACTACTTCTCCCTTCAATTGATCAAAGAAGTCATCATTCCTTGAAAATGGATACATGTTCTTGATGGTCACTTTGTTCAATTGCCTGTAGTCAATGCTTAATCTTAGAGTACCATCCTTCTTCTTCACAAAGAATATCAGTGTGCCCCATGGTCATACACTTGGCCTAATGTATCCTTTGTCCAAAATTTCCTTCAACTGCAACTTCAACTCTACAAACTCAGGTGTGCTCATCTTGTAAGGTGCTTTTGATGCTAGATCTATCCCTGACACTAACTCAATATAAAAGTCTACTTCCCTGTGAGGTGGAAACTCTGAAATATCTTTGGGAAACACATCCTGAAACTGTTGTAGAACTAGTTACCTGCTCAAAACATATGCATCCTCAACTTCCTTACCTTTGTCACTAGCTGAGAATAACAGACACCCTTTTCTTCGACTCACTTTGCCTGCATAGCTGTCACCATCCTAATTGATGTGGCTTTCTTCTTTCCTTGTAAGGCTCTCAGTTCCCCATTGTCATCCAAGCACTAAATGTATTTGTTGTAACAATCCATCTTGGTCCTATGAAGGTACAACCAATCAATGCCCAAAAACATACTATATGATCCCAACGGTAATACATCAAATGTGTTGTGGTAAGCATACCATTCAAATCAAATGCACAAGTTCTTACCCAATGATGAACTCGATTCTTTATACCTGTAGCCAACTGTGCTAACCAAGGTTCTACATGAAATTCCTTACTCAAACCACACTTATCCACCAAGTCAAGACTAAAAAGCTATAATTAGATTCAGGGTCAATCAAAATATAAATAACTTGATCACAAAGCTTACCATCCATCTTAATGATAGATGCCTGATGGTCTGCCTGTTTTTTATCCAATGCTGCATAGATATGAGGAACGCTCTAACCAACATCCCCAATAGTCTGTGCCTCCTGTGCACTATATATCTTAGGCCTACCACCCTGATTATGTGGACAATCTCTCTTAAGGTGATCCTTACCGTGTGTCCAACACTCCAACTAACCAGTACCCCCACCTCTATGTTGTTGTCGTTATCCATGTCACTGTCTAGCTGCATTGAACCTATTTTGTGGTGCCACATTTTCTTTCTTGTCTGCATTCTGAGGCCTTGCCCTTTTCAGCTGCCATTTATCTTTATTTTTGTCTTTTATTTTCCATCCTTGGTGAGATTCATTCTTACACTTTGATTGTTCATAGCAGTGCTTCAATTTCCTAATAACTTCCTCAAGTGATCGAGGATCATCATACTCAATCCGATCTCTAAGTGCTAATGGAAAACCACTGATAAATTGTTGAACCTTAACCTTCTCATCTTTAAGATATGGTATATACTTCAATAGCTCCAGAACTTACTCGTGTCTTCATTTGTCATTGATCCCAGCTTTAGCTCATAGAATTCTTTGGCCTTATTGTCGTAGTATCTTTCTGACAAGTACCTCTTCCTGAAAAGCCTCTTGAACTCGTGCCAAGTCAAGTCATATGTCCCGATGTCTCTAACCTGCTTCACATTTTCCCACCAGATGTCTGCTTTACCTCATAGGTTGAAGATAACTATTATGGGCATAATATTATCTGTGTACTCATGCAACTCAAAGAACTTCTTCATCCCAAGTATCTAAGTCTGCATCTTCTGGCTTCTTCACATCTCCATCAAAAGTAGGTGACTTTGCTTTCTTAAACTCATATGGAAAGTATCCCCTATCTCTCCTCCTGTAAGGATGACAACGATGACGATCATGATGCCTATCAGAACCAGAACTAAAATAATACTTGTACCCATCACCTCTCCTATCTGGAAGATCCAACAATCTGCCATCTATAACTGTGTCATCTCTATCTGACTTATGATCACCATGAGACCTACTGCCATATGCCCCATTAGTTTTGTATTGTTGTCCATGGCTCATTTGAAGTGGCCCTTGTCACTGCAATTCTGACAAACTCTGAAGAAGTATTGCATTAAACTCTGCTTGTTTCTCTTGTGCCTGTATGATTTTTTGATTGTCCGCCTTACAACTCCTTATTTCTTCCTTCAAGATTCTCAATGTGTTTTCCAAATTAGAAGAGTTGCCAACACCACACTACTCATCTTATCCATAGGAAGATTCTTTGTAGTCTACCATCTTGCTAGTCATTTTGATATCTTTCCTACAAGGCATACTATATCAGCTAAACCAAATCACAAAGAAACCAATGTACCATAGAAAAATTCGGGGAGGATATCTCGTCTGCAAGAACAACCAATCAATGTACTACATGTATAACATAATCATGACAACATATATACATATAATACATAAGCATAAAACCATGTAACCATCAGTCTAGTTAGAGTCCAGTCATCAATGCATGACCATATAAACTACACGTACCATGACCTCATGCATGACAACAACAACCATACCAACGTATACTGACAATATGCAAGCATAAACAACATGTAACCAATCATAACCTCATGACTCTACACTTTTGTTGTGGAAACAACCACCACCCTATTAAAACCTGCTATAGTGGAAAATTTGAATGGGTCCCCTAGACGTTTGACCTTTCGTTTCTAACTGGAGTTGTTACATGGAATTATGTCTTCTAAGCTGAATGATCACACCCCCTTTATAAATCTCTGCGGAATGACTTGTTTATAAGTCAGTCTGGCCCTTCATTCATGTTCTTTCATCGAGACTTTTCTCAATCCTCATAAACATTCATGGTACTCTATGCCCGCACATATAACCAACCCCCACTCTTTACTATGGGTGTATATGGACTCAACCCTCAAAACCTTCTATCACGTCCTTATTTCTATATCAATGCTTTGATAATAGAAATACTATACAAATATGCATAACTTACCCTTTTCACACTTCCTCGGTCTTTACACATCTCTCGATGCATGCCTTCATCGCTTATCGCAATCGCTTGTCCATGCCTCCATCGCATATCGCTTTTCGCATTGGCAAAGGCTAAAGGTCCATCTCCCATGAATAATTGCGATGCGATCAAGTCTCCGATCGCATCACATCTCGCAATCGGCGCTCTCAACCAGTATATAGGCCCAAGCTTCAAACATTTCGCGATATGGCGGACCCGCCGGGATCATTAACTGCAACATATATATTTTCGGGTCTGGCCTATCGCATATTGCAATCGGCGAAACCCAAGGTTTGTACATAAGGCGCTCTTTGACATTGGAAGACCCGTCGGGATCATTAACCACAACATATATATTTTCGGGTTCGGCCTATCGCATATCGCAATCGACGGAACCCAAGGTTTATACGTAAGGCGCGATGCGATATGGCGAACCCGCCGGGACTATTAAGCACAACATATATATTTTTCGGGTCCGCTTCCCCCAATCGCAAATCACAATCAGCAGTCGGTAATAGTAAAGTGACATGCGATATGCGAAGGGGTGATGAGCAGACCCGATGATAACTATAGACCCGGGTGCATAGTATTTGAAGTCCGGCCTTATGGTTCAGCTGCGGGTTTTCCCGTGTATTCCCATGTGTCTCGATATAGTGTTGTGGTCCGAGTTTTTTAAAGGAAAATCTGATAAAATGAATGGTCCAGGTTCAACGGCTTAGTAATTATGGTTGCTCTGCATTGTGAGATTAAATGGAAACTGTGACTGAAGGAAAAGTTTGTTTGTGGGCATGTCTGTCATATTTCTCATAATCATAGCTAATATGAACTATTTCTGCAGGTGAGGACCAAGAGAAGAAAGGCGAGTTCGAGTGGACCTGATAATGGATAAATGTGATTTATATCAAGACGACACCTCTGCACCACCGATGTCGATATTGCAAAGACATACTCTGCAAGAAAGGGATACAAATCACTATAGTGCATAATGGAGGCATGCTCTATGTTTTGTGGAAGCACTCATGACAACACTGATCCATCAAGATGTTATTACCTCCATGTACACCTTAAATCATGCCAGATGTGGGATGATGAGCACATTGTCTTCAATTTCCTTGAGGAAATAATAGGGAATAATGTCCGCTCCATACAGGTGCAAAGAGATGATATGCAGTCATGCTCTTTTAATTGACATCCTTTCATTTCCCCCAGAAAATAAAAACACCCCAACAAATGTAGCCTCAATGTGTCAGCAGTTTGATGGACCGTTCTACATCCGTATATTTTAATTTGTATATTGAATAAGCCAGGAAGATGGAGGGTGAGGGGGATATAGAGGGTTAGTTTCTTCTTGCATAAGTATCACCCCCGGAGATGGAGGAAGGACTTTTTTTTTGGGGCAGAACAAATTTTGATTTATTGTGCTAGTAAAGAAGATTGTTTGGGTCAAGAAGGAGCCTTTTTTCAGATTTATTTTCCTCTTCTTTCATGTGTTTAGAATCAGGGTGTTATTGCTGGCATAAATATAAATGTGTTTTGTTTGTGCATATTGATAACGATACAACTTATGACTAGTCTTAGTTATTTGAATGTAATTATTCATCATGGTTAACTCATGAGCGGTCCCTGATTCAAAACTATATTAAACATCAGTTGCAAGTTTATTTGTAGGAACAAGAATGTGCATTCTTGTATGAATAATTAGATTGCAATTAAGATTTAATACAACCTTGTTCATCTATGAACTTAGTAATTGATTCTTTTGGACTTGGAATCTATATATGATGTTTAATCTCTTTTATTATGCTCCTGCAAGATAGATTAGAATAGTTAAGATTAGTATAAGTAGGTGGAATTAGTATAGATAGGACTTAATATATATAGGTTAGCTGTTTATTTTGTTGATTTAATTGAAGTCTTCCTCCAGGGAGCAATCTTTCAACACCTATAACAGTTTACGGGATCCTTTAAAACCCGTTGGAACTAGCCACTCCAAACGGAAGCAGATCTAATTGGGGCCTATGATCAGGTTAGTTCCCCTTGTTGGCAAGCAAAAATTCGCCACGTCAACAAATTGGCGCTAGAAGGAGGTCCTGAACCACCGTCCATAGATTTTCATGATTTCACCTATAAATGTCACACATGGATTCGAAAAGATTAATGCATAGATCGTAAAGGTCAAAAAGATCCTTCCTCCCATTTGGAAAAGCCTCATTTCGAAGAAACAAAGGTCCCTCTAAGTCTCGTTTTTGGGTCACCCAAAGAAGAGAGACTATGGGAGTATCCTGTCACTCAGGAACAACCAGTCAGAGTACTTACTCATGCTTACGCTCATTCCCTATCTCAGCTCCCCATCTTTCAGTATTTACCTCCGACAACTAAAAGAAAGCCAAGGATCTATCACATAAACGAAGAGACATCTGCAGCCCCTTCTCTTGAAGATATTGTGCTAGAGTCTTTGCAAAGTATCGACACTCCTTGGGAAGAAATTCTTGAGGATCCCCCCTCTAAAGGTAATCCCTGCCTGATTTGGAAAATCCTAACAAAGAACAGCTCAAAGAAACATTTAACTAGAACCTCCCTATCCATAATATGGCTAACGTTCCCCCTCCAGGTGGGAATCCACCTCTACTGCCTCCTCCAGGTGGGAATCAACCCCCACCTCCTCCGGGAGCACTCCCTCCCTAGCTCGCTCAAGATGCCGTAGCGGTACCTGGGCAGCAGCATGCCTTACCCAAGAATGCAGAAAGAGTATTGCCTAAATTCGACCCTGAGCGGGGAGACACTACTGATAACCATATTCACTCTTTCTTCCTAGCCGTGCGCATGTTGGGGGTAGCCGATGAAGATGTAGTATGTCGCTTATTCCCTTTTACTCTGATTGGTGCGGCCTCCACATGGTACTTTAGCTTGAGAATAGGATTGATCACCTCATGGGGTGCCTTTCAATAGGCCTTCTTAGACAAGTTTGGCGATGACAAAACACCTGCGGCCTTAGTTTTAGAACTATCCCATTTAAAAATGGAAACCAAAGAAAAGGTCAAGGATTTTAACATCCAGTTCAACACTTTGTTCAATAGAATCCTAGCTAATGCTAGACCTACCGATGAGGTGCTCATGGAATTTTACATCACTACTCTCCCTGTCCCTACCACGATGTGGGTTAAAAGGAGTAATGCCCAAACCTTATAGGGTGCTATTGATGAAGCGATAAAAGTCGAGAATGAATGGTCAATCTCACAACATGTCATCATACAACCAAAGGAAAGAAAGCCTCTCAGTCATCCAAGAAGAATAATGGGAGTGATAATAAATTTGTTGAGATCAAAGAAAGGGACACCACAGATGTGGAAGGTTTGCATCAGATCATTAAGAAATTGACAAACACAATCATTGATATGAAAAGGAATTCTGGAGAGAGTACAAGTGGAAATGGAGGAGATTATAACAACAGAAAATCCTTCAAACCTTTTTATTGGAAGAAGACAGAAGGTGGTCATGGTCAACTTGCGTTGCCTGCTCCACCCAATGAAGGGAATTTAAATATGGAAGAGCTGGCTCTTATCGGATCACTCCTTAACAAAGAAGAACCTATAATGGAGCTGGAGTCAAAACAAGAAAATGAGGAAGAGTACCAAGTAGAAGAGCCCTTGGATGAGGAATCTCAAATCAATGTATTGTGGATTTCTATACAAATGAGAACGATGACGACGAAGGAGATAGTACGGCAGAAATCCACACTAATGAAATCCATACACGAAGTAAAGGGCCACTTGCGGGTGTGATGAAGCCTATAGACCAGACAAAGAAAGATGTTCGCCCTTTGAAGGCATCCGCTCCTAAAGTTCCTGTTGAGAAGGGTAGACCTAGTGGTGATTCCAAGAGTACTCTAGTTGTGAACTATCCATAGAAAGATAATACATCTTCAGCTGCAACAAAGGCGACTCAAAATGGTAAACTCCCACCTAAGAACGGAAAAACCGGTATGTTTACTCTGCCCTACCCTATTTATAACATTGATTACAACATTGTGGATGATCTTAAGAAATCTCGAGCTAATATCACATACTTCGATTTGTTAAAGTTAACGCAGCAAAGAGATCTGCTTTTGAAAGCTATGAATGAACAAAATTGCAAATCTCCCACCAATCCGAGTAGCCAAATCAAGAAGTCGGCATCCAGACCTGTTAGTACCCCCAGTATAGCCCAAATGCCATCGACCATGGAAGCCACTCTATCAAAAATGAATTGAACCCCCCAAGATGTCAGTGCAACCATGATAGGAAGGAAATCAAAATCCATGACTCCACCTTTCCTTATCACATTTGAAATCTTCAACATGAACGTACACAATTTCTTGGTAGATTCCAGTGCCTCATCCACTGTTATGCCTTACGCTGTTGCTAAAAGACTTCATGCGATACCCAAGAAAACTGGAACTCACTTTATGCAATTGGACATAACAAATGTGAAAGTAATTGGGGAATTGAAAGATGTGTCAATTCAGATGGCTACCAAACCACAGTACACACAAGTCATTAACATAGTGGTAGTCGACATACCCGAGGCTTATGGAATGTTGCTTAGTAGGGACTGGTCAGCAAAACTGAATGGATATTTCTCAACTGATTGGTCCCATCTCTTGCTGCCTCAAAAGGGAAAAGGTGATATGTTGAGAGTTGATCAAAGGGAAAAGGTGATATGTTGAGAGTTGATCAAGAAAGATACATGAAGTATGTGGTGACGGAATTAAACGGCCCCAATGAACCTGTAATGTTTACCAACTCTATCCTTGGGAATTATAGTTTCAACGTTCGTGCCATTGAAACCTGTCAGAGAATTCCATGCAGAGATAGTTGAAGAAACTGTGACAAACACACAGTTGGAAGCTCTCCCCCATAGTCCAACTGATGAGCCACCCTGTAATATAATAGATGATAGAGCCAATTTCGTAGGAAGCAGTTCATTTAATGTAACATTAGATTCTATTTTCTGGACACTCTACTTTGATGGCTCTAACTGCCTTGAAGGAGAAGGTGCTGGAAGCATTCTCATTGACCCGCAAAGGAACCAACATCTGATGGCCAGCCGGTTGGAGTTTGTGTGCACCAACAACACGACAGAATACGAAGGCTTGCTGCAAGGCCTGAAAAAAGCCATTGATATGAAGGTAAAAAATCTTAAAGTTTTTGGTGACTCACAGATAATTGTGGACCAAGTAAGGAAAAGGATACACTGCAATTCACCACACCTGGTAAGATACCAACATGAGGTATGGAGCTTAATTGACAATTTTGATTCTTTTAATATCACATACATACCTTGAGGGCAAAACCGAGATGCCGATCTGATGGCTAGTATGGCTGCGAAACTTTTGCCTGAGCTTAGATTAAACAAGAATAAATATTATGTTGAATTGATTTTCAGACCATCCGTGCCTGATAACATATCGAATTGGCAGGTGTTCGAAGGTGATGAGAAAATTCTTAAGTTCATGCACTACGAGAAGACATTCAAAAATGCACTCATTGATGAAAAGGAGCATGACAGGCTCATGAATGAGAGTGAAGATGAGGAAAAAGAGCAGCTCAATATAATTCCCAAGTTAGTTGTCAAGATGGAGCACTTGTATGACCTGCATGATAAATTTAAGAAGCCGACTAACTGCAAAACACATAGCTCATCCATGAAGTATGAATCAGTCAACCTTGGAACCAAAGAAGGCCAAAAAATTGTTAATTTGGGCTTGGGATGCTCTCCATGAGAAAACGCTGCATTTGTTAAGCTGTTTAAAGGGCACAAGGATGTCTTTGCATGGACATATGGCGACTTAAAAACCTTCGATACCAGCATTATGCAACATGTGATTCCATTGGAGAAGGATGTTAGGCCATACCAACAAAAGCTTCGCAAGATGCATCCAAGCCTAGAACTATTGGTGAAGAAAGAATTAAACAAAATGCTGGATGCCAAAATCATTTTTCCTGTCAGGAACACCCGTTGGGTAGCCAATCTTGTGCCAGTAAGAAAGAAAAATGGAGACATCAGTTTATGTATCGATTTCAAAAACTTGGACAAAGCATCGCAGAAAGAAAACTATCCTATCCCTTCTATGGAACACATTCTTCAGTGCGTTTTTGGGTCTGAAATGTTGTCCCTATTGGATGGTTTTTCGGGATACAATCAAGTGTTGGTATCAAATAGAGATCAGCTTAAGACAACCTTCAACACTAAATGGGGCACTTACGAATACCGTAAAATGTTGTTTGGACTTATTAATGCGGGTGCCACATTTCAGAGATCTATGGACATAGCTTTCCGAGGGTTGATTAATAGATCAATAGTAGTGTACATGGCTGACATTGCTGTGTATTCGTATCGCAAAAGGGATCATATTTATCACCTGAAACAGATCTTCGAAAGATGCCGAAGATACGGAATATCGTTGAATCCCAAGAAGGTCATTTTCGCAATTACAGAAGGAAAACTACTGGGTCATATCCTCTCTAAAGAAGGAATTATTATTGATCCTGAAAGAATAGAGACCATCATGAGAATACAACCCCCTGCAAATAGAAGGGCAATGCAATCTTTCTTCGGGAAAATGAATTTCTTTAGGAAATTCGTTTCAGGTTTCGCAGAAATAGTGCGTCCCATGCAGCTAATGATGAAGAAAGACGTTGTGTACAGGTGGAGCGATGAAGCTAAGAAATCGTTTCAGTGAATTAAGGAGGCCATCGCAGAAGCTCCTGTGTTGGTCAGCCCCAATTTCGACAAGAAATTCTTCTTATACACTTCTGCTTCTGATGTTTCATATGTCGTTATCCTCACCCCAAAAAAATGATGATGGTAATGAAGTCCCTATTTCTTATATGAGCTCTAATCTTCAGGGAGCATAACTGAACTACCCAGACGTGGAGAAACAAGGTTTTGCGGTTTTTAAAGCCGTAAAACATTTCCACCCTTATTTATTAAAGTCCAGGACTAAAATAATCGTTCCCCACCCTGCTGTAAGAACCCTCTTCGTGCAGAAAGAAATGGGTGAATGGAGAGGGAATTGGATAACCGCCCTTCAAGAATATAACCTCAAGATTAAGCCGACGAAGATAGTTCGAGGGCAGGGATTGTGTGAGCTCGCGGCAGAAGCCTTGGCAGATAAAGAAGGGGCGTGTGAAGAACCAGAAGTGCAGAGCATATAGAATTCACAAGTAGAATTCAGGGAGGAGCACCTATGGATTAATGAGACGCTGATGTGTGGGCGCGAAATGTCGGAAGTCCCCTTGGACCCCAAGTCATGGTATTACGACATACGCTTTTATTTAACACGGGGATAATGTCCCGAGCACATGGATGCATCATGAAGGAGAGTGCTCAAATTGAAATCTAATCAGTATCACTTGGCCAATGACACATTATAGAGAAAAAATTATGATGGAATTTGGCTGAGGTGTTTGGAAAAAGATGATGTCGATCATGTCTCGAAAGAAATGCACGACAACCCAGCAGGTGGTCATTATGGAGGAGAGACCACTGCTCACAATATTAGAAGCTGCATATTATTGACCCACAGTGTTTAGAGACTTGCATGCCTACGCTTGGAAATTCAAGGTATGTCAAACTGCCACAGGACGAGAAAGAAAGCCAGCCATTCCCCTCAGGCCCATTATGATTTATCGCCCGTTCCAGCAATGGGGCCTATATGTCATAGGTGAGATCACTCCGAACTCTTCACAGCAGCATAAGTATACACTCACGACAACCAACTACTTCACCAGATGGACCGAAGCCATCCCGCTTCGGAAGGTTAACGAAGACGAGGTAATATCTTTTATTGAGAAATGTATTATCAACAGGTTTGGAATCCCTGACGCTCTTATATTTGATAATGCTTCTTACTTTTCATCACTAAAATTGATTGAATTTTCTGTCGATAAATTAATTCCCATAAGGTATGCATCAAAATATTACCCCCAGGGAAATGGAGTTACAGAGTCCTCAAATAAAAACCTCATCTGCATAATTCGTAAATCTGTCACCGACAACCAGAGGAATTGGCACAACGCTCTGACAAACGCCCTTTGGGCCAATAGGGTCACCCCAAAAGTAGCATTAGGAAACTCCCCATATGGATAGGAAGCCATCTTGCCTCCTAACGTTACCCTTCCCTCTTTATAGCTCTCCTAAGCTTCGAGAGTGACCCCTTCAGCCTTACTTCAAAAAAGGATCAACCAACTGGTGAGGTTGGAGGAATTGAGAGACAAAGCCAGAAATAAATTTAGAAATCACCAAATGATTGTGAAGAGATGGTTTGATCGCCCTCTGGTAGGGGACAAAGATTACCAAGTAGGAGAGCTAGTCTTGAAATGGAACAAGTTGAGTGAGCCAAAAGGTAAGCACACGAAATTCCAACACTTATGGCTGGGTCCATTCCAAGTTGAGAAAAAATTGGTCAGGGAACTTATAGATTGAAAACTTTACAGGGAGAAACTGAAATACTCCCTGTTAATGGCCAACATCTTAAGAGATACTTCCAGTAGCCACCACATGGTGGTTACCTCCTGAGTAGGTTAGGATTCATTTATTTTTGTTGTTAGCTTAAGTTATATCTTCGTCCTGTTCGTCCTTTTTTTTCTTTTTTTTTTTCGCAAAGTTTATTTTCCTTCTATTTTGAATTTCAGTGCTTTTTAGCCAATTGATTTCGGTCCTTCAGTCTCGTTTTCACCTTTATAACTCTCTTCAGATTGCCCTCATTCCCCACCTTCAGCTTTTTTCCTCCCTCAATAACTTACTGATGAGTCTGCCAATCCTAAATTCATCGTTACCTTGCAAATCAAGCAAACTTTCAATGAACCTATGAGGACTAGAAAATCAGAGCCACTCATTGGCATCTGTTGGGAACTAGGTAGGATTTGTTGATAACCTGGATACCCAGAGCATGTAGGGGCATCTTTATAAAATGAAAAATGTGTAACCACAACTGGACTGGCATGGCAAAAAGCTGCATTTTTAAAATTCCATCCATACCTAGTCTACACTTGTTTATGAGGTTTGCAGTCATTCTCCATTGGTTCCGTCCACCACACTAAAATTTCCAATATCTGTCATCTACAAGTAAACCTCCTCTCATGGGCTAAGCTCACTGTTGTATATCCTGTGGAAAATTTAATTGTGCTCTAGTCCTTGTGCTTGAAACTGGAAGGACTTATGTAAAAGAAAATGAAATGTTGAGTCCTTGTGCCAATCTAGAAGGACAGGTTGTTTGGGAAGCTGGTTGGAGTAGGGACTGTTGCTAGGCTCAGAGTACCGGTTGACACAACAAGCCCAACCTTGCTTAAGCAGTTTAAAAATATGGCATGATCCATGACTGCGCCCCATTCGATCATATGAAAGTATAGCACTAAAAAAAAAATTCTTACATAAAGTGCAGATAAACATATCTACATCAAGTTTGATGAGCGATAAAGAGCTGAGGTACACACCTAAACAGGTATTGACAGACCGGTGATGGCCCCGAAAGGATTTTGAAAGTAGAAAACAGGTAAAGGAAGGTCAATAAATCCCATAATACTACCATTGGAGAATGCCTGTCAAAACCCTATCAGTAAGTAGAAGCTATTTGTCTTTATCCCGCTTGAAGTGATTAATGCTGAAGTGGAACCCATGCCTGTCCGTCTATACAGTTTGCATTTCAAGTTTATCTTAACACCCTGATGTTCTATTGATCCAAGGTTTATTTGGTAACAGAGATAATTGGTTCGCCCAGTGGTTCGCCATTTGTTGTGGCCACAACCACCACCCTATTAAAATCTGCTCTAGTGGCAAATTTGAATGGGTCCCCTAGATGTTTGACCTTTCATTTCTAACTGGAGTTGTTACATGGAATTATGTCTTCTAAGCTGAATGATCACGCCCCCTTTATAAATCTCTACGGAATGACTTGTTTATAACCCAGTCTAGCCCTTCATTCATGTTCTTTCATCGGGACTTTTCTCAATCCTCATAAACATTCATGGTACTCTATGCCCGCACATATAACCAACCCCCACTCTTTACTATGGGTGTATATGGACTCAACCCTCAAAACCTTCTATCGCGTCCTTATTTCTATATCAATGCTTTGATAATAGAAATACTATACAAATATGCATAACTTACCCTTTTCGCACTTCCTTAGTCTTTACACATCTCTCGATGCATGCCTTCATCACTTATTGCAATTGCTTGTCCATGCCTCCATTGCATATCGCTTTTCGCATTGGCAAAGGCTAAAGGTCCATCTCCCATGAATAACTGCGTTGCGATCAAATATCTGATCGCATCACATCTCGCAATCAGCGCTCTCAACCAGTATATAGATCCAAGCTTCAAACATTTCGCGATAGGGCGGACCCACCGGGATCATTAACCGCAGCATATATATTTTTGGGTCTCGCCTATCGCATATCGCAATCGATGGAACCTAAGGTTTTTACATAAGGCGCTCTGCGACATTGGTAGACTCGCCGGGATCATTAACCATAGCATATATATTTTCGGGTCTGGCCTATCGCATATAGCAATCGACAGAACCCAAGGTTTATACATAAGGCGCGATGAGATATGGCGAACCCGCCGGGACTATTAAGCATAACATATATATTTTTCGGTTCCGCTTCCCCCAATCGCAAATCTTAATCGGCAGTCGGCGACAGTAAAGTGACATGCGATATGTGAAGGGGCGATGAGTCGACCCGACGATAACGATAGAACCGGGTGCATAGTATTTGAAGTCTGGACTTATGGTTCGGCTGCGGGTTTCCCTGTGTATTCCCATGTGTCCCGATATAGTGTTGTGGTCCGGGTTTTTTAAA
Source organism: Pinus tabuliformis (assembly GCA_031772625.1). Taxonomy (NCBI): domain Eukaryota; kingdom Viridiplantae; phylum Streptophyta; class Pinopsida; order Pinales; family Pinaceae; genus Pinus; species Pinus tabuliformis. The sequence continues at coordinate 1,455,751,555 of CM062819.1, read as the reverse complement.
GGAAAATCTTATAAAATGAATGGTCCAGGTTCAACGACTTAGTAATTACGGTTGCTCTGCATTGTGAGATTAAATGGAAACTGTGACTGAAGGCAAAGTTTGTTTGTGGGCATGTCTGTCATATTTCTCATAATCATAGCTAATATGAACTATTTCTGCAAGTGAGGACCAAGAGAAGAAAGGCGAGTTTGAGTGGACCTGATAACGGATAAATGCAATTTATATCAAGACGACACCTCTGCACCACCGATGTCGATATTGCAAAGACATACTTTGCAAGAAAGGGATACGAACCGCCATAGTGCATAATGGAGGCATGATCTATGTTCAGTGGAAGCACTCATGACAGCGCTGATCCATCAAGATGTTATTACCTCCAGATACACCTTAAATCATGCCAGATGTGGGATGATGAGTGCAGTGTCTTCAGTTTCCTTCAGGAAATAATAGGGAATAACGTTCGCTCCATACAGATGCAAAGAGATGACACGCAGTCACGCTCTTTTAATCGAAATCTTTTCATTTCCCCCAGAGAATAAAAACGCCCTAGCAAATGTAGCCTCAATGTGTCGGTAGTTTGACAGACCGTTCTACATCCGTATATTTTAATTTGTATATTGAATAAGCTAGGAAGATGGAGGGTCAGGGGGATACAGAGGGTCAGTTTCTTCCTGCATAAGTATTCCCCCAGAGATGGAGGGAGGAATTTTTTTTTGGGGCAGAACAGATCTTGATTTATTGTGCTAATAAAGAAGACTATTTGGGTCAAGAAGGAGCCTTTTTTTTTTTTTCAGATTTATTTTCCTCTTCTTTCATGTGTTTAGAATCAGGGTGTTATTGTTGGCATAAATATAAATGTGTTTTGTTTGTGCATATTGATAACGATACAGCTTATGACTAGTCTTGGTTATTTTGAATGTAATTCTTCATCATGGTTAACTCATGAGCGGTCCCCGATTCGAAACTATATTAAACATCAATTGCAAGTTTATTTGTAGGAACAAGAATGTGCATTCTTGTATGAATAATTAGATTGCAATTAAGCTTTAATACAACCTTGTTCATCTATGAACTCAGTAATTGATTCATTTGGACTTGGAATCTATATATGATGTTTAATCTCTTTTATTATGCTCCTGCAAGATAGATTAGAATAGTTAAGATTAGTATAAGTAGGTAGAATTAGTATAGATAGGACTTAATATATATAGGATAGCTGTTTCTTTTGTTGATTTAATGGAAGTCTTCCTCCGGGGAGCAATATTTCAACACCTATAATAGTTTACGGGATCCTTTAAAACCCGTTTGAACATGCCACTCCAAACGAAAGTAGATCTAATTGGGGCCTGTGATCGGGTTAGTTCCCCTTGTTGGCATAAAGAAAATTCGCCACGTCAACAACTTCACAACAACAACATCCTCTTTCACATTGCGACATCACTATAACCATGACTGACACCATGCATATGCAAGAAGCACATATACCACAAGGATGATTAACACACATGCAAATGACATGAATGCATGACCAACACACCACCCATCCAGTCCGAGGGGTGAACCATGCTCTCATACCACTCTGTAGCACCCTCCTTCAACATCTACCCCAGTAACTTGCCAACCGAGGTAAACATGTGACAATAGGCTACTATGATTGGATTCAACCTCCTACGTGACCTTAAGAAAGTGAAATTGACAAAAACACAACATACAAACCTTCCACATCAGCTACAGGACTCCTAGGAACCATCCCAACCACTCAGGTAGCTAGCCCCTGGGCTGCACTGAAATTTTAGACCACTTGACCCCTGCACGCTCCCATGATATGAGCCTAACAGAATCCAAGAGGCTCTGGACACTCTCATGACAAGCCATGCCAGCGTCCAGGGACTATTTTGCTTCGTACTATGCCAATGTCCTCGGGATTTGAGCCACTTTTTCAGGCTCAGAGCCCAGGTCACTGCCCAAAATTGAATGACACCTCTAGAACAAAAAGATAACAAGGAAACAATGATTTAAATGCAAATACTTAAACAATCCCTTAACCAGACCCCTACTAGCCATGACAGGCATTTCGTTAAACATATCACAAATATGTAATCTATAGGTGTAAACAGCATATTTAAGCATAGGGATCTCATACTTATCTCAGAATCGCTAAGAAGCATTGTTCCCGTATATAATTTGTTGCATTATCATCTATTAGGTCATAGACACACTGTTCATTCATTTACAAGTAAAAACATGATGAGAGCCATACATAGCCACTGTCATAAAACATATACATAACCAACATAATAGCAACATAAATACAAAGGAAATCACAACCATATGATCCACATATGAACCAATATGATACTCATAGAAATACAAGCATAAATAACCTCATATTGATGATGAAAAATCCAAACCCGGGATGGGACTACCACGTTCCACCCGACTATAGAATGACTGAGCCAATTCTCTCTTCAGCCATTCACCCCCGTGCCATACTCCAAGCATGAATGTGGGAATCAAACCAAAGAGCCAACTAGGGCATCCTGAGGCTAACCACCTCACCCTCATCAATAGAAACCAGACTTTACCGTAATCCATCCTGAATCACTAGGCCAATACAATAAACATGTAATAACAAACTTTACCATGATCTTCACCAGATCACTAGGCCAAACAAGTATGGTTGCCATCAGATTTATCCACCTACACTGTGAGGAATTTTCCTGCCTCCTAGGCTCTCAGGCTTTACTGCAACCCACACCGGATCACTAGGCCCTAAACCAAGACCCACTCTCTAGGATTTACCACATATCCCAACCTGGGATTACTAGGCCCAATGAAGAGAAATCCAACTCTTGGCTTTATTGAATATCATGCTAATCACCGACAATGATTCCTAGGCCCAAAGAGTCAACACAAAATATGGCTTTACCGCAACCCACACTCTGGCTTATGGATTACTAGGTCATGCGTTCTATCATTCAAAGATCCATCTCATTCATCTTTGAAACCATATGGTAATCTAGATCAACCAAAACATGAGAAACCCATCACACCATGGCTATCTGGAAATGGAAAGGCTAGGCTAAAAACACCGTCACACCTGGCAAAACCCATGTCATAACAACAAAAGAACCACATGAAATCCCATGCATGCCAAGTATAGTAAGGAAAGCACACATGTAAATCAATACCTACAAAGGATACTGTTGTAGTTGCTCAATCCTGCTCTTCCTTGATTGCTCCTTCCTTCCTCTTGCTTTCTTTTCCTTTCTTGATCCAATGCCAAAATGCTCCAAGAAAACTCTAAGTGTCCAAGAGTGAGAGAGAGAGAGAGTGAATAGTGAGACAACTCCAAAATTGAACTGAGAAAAGGTACCAACTGATCCTCAGAAGCCTTTTTATCAATTAGGCCTCTATTTTCTTCATTTTCCATTATTTTCCTTCATTTTCCTCCTCGCATGCAACCTGTGGCCTTTAACCTTCCTTTCCTTCTAATTTCCATTATTTTCACAAATAAATGTGCCAAAAATACCACTTTGCCTTTCCAAAGCCTTAGCCATTGCCTTTGCCAATTTCCTTAGACATAATAAAGCAAATTAACACCCACATTAGGATGTCTTTCGCAACATTTAGCTTGGAATAAGTGTCCCATCAACTGTGGTTATTATTTTTGCCTTTATTAACTTTGATTACATCGAATTTTCACCAAGGTTGTTACACTTTCCATATACTTTTATTACTTGCCTTTATTAACTTTTATTACATGAAATTTTGGATGAAATAAATCATAGTTTTGGGTGGAGAAGGGCTTCAAATCTTCCGGGCAAAGTGTAGACCCGAAAGGATTCTATGGTCCAAAATTCTTTAATCGACGACTCTTGACAATTCACATGTGAAGCTAGTGACAGGTTAATGACCCTCATTTGACCCGACAGAATCGAAAGGATGAGAACATTTTTTATAGACATCTATTGTTGGTTTTGGTTGCTGAACTAGACATCTATTGTTGGTTTTTGGTTTTGGTTTTCGATAGACATCTAGGTGTATTTAAAATTATAGTTGTGTGCATAAACCCTAAAACCAACCATGAAGTTAATTTGTCAATAAGTAAGCCTTTTAACTTGGCTATGTGAGCTTGCACATCTCAACCTTACTAGCCAATGGACTATCTTAGGTAAATGTGTAATGATACGTAATAATGTAGCCTAACCTTATAGTGCCAATATAGTTTTATTCATAGCTTTTGTACATTAAAAGGAGAGAAGCTCTATTTTGTTTATTGAGGCTTGTAAAATGTTTTTATTATTTTACTTAAGATTTTTTACGTTAAAATAATAGAATTTCGTGTGAATGTTTTATGAACTTTGCATTTCACCCCATCATTCTGGATTATTATATGTTCATGCTATTAATGTAATGATATAAAAAATGCTTTATCTCTAGCCTTTTGTTTAGTCTAGGTGAATTAGGATTTCTCTCGTATACAGTAGATCCTTACGTAAATTAATAAAGTTCTTACGGGTGAATTTAAAACCCTAGATTTGTAGATAAGTCGAAATGATTATATATATACATATATAATAGTTAAGTCTTTACTCCCTGCATATAACTCATGGTAAAAATATGTAAATTCCCCTTTGAAATCTCAATTATATTATGCATATTGCTAAATAAATTCGTCCACAAAATCTCGAAGTTACATTCATGAGTGATAAAAGTATGTAAACTATGTAATTCACCAAATGAATTTCTTTTAAAGAGAAAATATTATTTACGTGTCCGATAAAGAGGGTTTTTACTAATGTAAAAATGTTTTATAAGATCTAAATAAAATGTTATTTAAAACTTGATATAATATTATGCCCAAGGGTGATGAGGAAAGATAAACTTTAAATAGAAAAGTGAGTTCTAATAGTATCCAACATTTTGTGAAAATTCCAAAACCGGAATCTTATTCTACAACTGGTATTATTTCTTATACTTAATAAATTAATTATTCAGTTTACCACTACAAAAACATGGAAATAAACACATTGCAACCTTCACAAATAAAACTGTGGAAAATAAATAGTGCTAGAACTGAGAAAATACTAGCACGCACACATAAAAATTAACACCATTGTTTTTGGACAAAATTCCTCAGGAAAACCCAATGTGGGAAAACCAATACATCAGATGAGGGTTTTATTTTATTGTGTAGCAGTGAAAATCTGAGTACAATCTATGGACGCCCAACCGGAAATCCAAACAACAAGAATATCTGGCAAAAAATTATCTAAGGGAATTACCCTTCTTCCTCAAGCAATCTTGGCACAACTTCCAAATCCCAATGCGAGCCTTTCTGCTATGTCTCCCACACATGTGGCTCGAATGTGCCTCTGACGAAGTCATTTTTCCTATCTCTACTGAGGAAATCGTCCCTCCGACACTCTGAGCCCTCTGCCTGGCCTCTTGAACTGAGAACAAATTTCTCTCCAGCAAAATCAAGTTTCTTCTGAAGTAACTGTGTATTCCTCTGCGTTGCCTCACTGGGAATAACTCAACCTTCTTGTTTCTTCCTCTTCGAATCTAGAAAACTTGCTTTGGATCACTGTCTCTGCCCCTCACTAACCTTGCTTCGATCTCTGGCTCTTAGGAAATTGTTGTTGTTCTCTGGAAATTGATCTGCCAAGAAAATCGAACTACAGAAGTGTCTTCTCCAAGTGCCCATCGACTTCCTCTTATAATCCACTTTTGGAGCTCCAATGACCAAGATTGAAACTTAATCGAAGGCTAGGATCATCTTGGAATTGATCTGTGTGAGTTTCTAGCTGATTCTCACCTTGACTTAATTAGTAATGATTAATTAACCAGTTTTCCTAAGTTTAGACTTAGGAAACATTACAAAATAAGTTAATAATCTAATTAAGTCACTTCTAGGTGGAATTTCTAGGCCTTTCCACCAAATTTCGTGGCTAGAAAAAACTAACACTCCCTCTTAGTGATGAAAGTGTTCTAGTGCTGCACACCCTTCCACAACACCCTATCTCTAAATCACCTTTGTCAAGTTGTTGATGTATCGACATACTTCCCACCAACCACTGCACAACTCTGATGCTGCATATGTGCTACTGCTGACACTGCCATACTGCTACCTGTTATCACCCCAAGAAACTCTCCTAGGTTGTATATCAGAGATGCTAAGGAACATTACAAACTCAACAAAATGTTGGATAAATGGTGGATGAATGAAAGAAATGCTGCATATTCAAGCCAGATAACCACTTCTACTATGCTTAACCTTAGTGATGGGTGAACACCCCCAAACTACAAGGCTTTAGACCACCAATTACTCACAGTTTTAGGGAAAATGTGAAGATGGAGAAGACTATTCACACCAACAGATGCACAGGACCCTGAGATGGCCAGGTGCAACCAGTTAAAAGGTCTGTCAATCTATTTCTTAATGCACAGACAGGATGACAACTCTCTGGCATTAAAACAACAAAAACCTGCATACATATTCAATAATACATGCTAAATTCTAACACAGAGGTGGGATGACAGCCCCTCTAATGCTAAACATCAACAGCACATGAAATAATGCATAACAGGCACAGCCTGGAACAAAGAAGAAGAAGTGGAAAGTGAGAAATTAACAGCAAAAGAAGCTTGTATTAGTTGGAAATGAAGACCAGAAGCTGCAGGTTACACAATAGTTACAGTCTCCAGAAGTTGAAGCTTACAACAGAATAACACTCATCAACCTCATTACATCTTTCTTCTTGGTATATATAGAGTTTGTTCACAAAAAATCTCTGCTAACCCATGCGTGGAGGGGTCATAACTGACCACCAATCGCATTTACAATTAGATATGGGTCTATGATACAATTTCATTGTTTCAATGGACAAAATGGCCTTTCTGCTGCTCTGTTGTACTTCACAAATAGGTAAAAAGTCGTGTTTATCTGCTCAAGGTTCTCCTTCTTGTCCTTTGGAGGTACACTGTGTTGAATGCGGTAGCTGAGGGTTTTATGTGCAGAGTACCGCATTATGGTTTCTTTCCTTCTTCGCGTGCATGGACAAATTAAACACACAGAAGATGCATGGCAAATGAACAAGGGCTGGGTGCGAATATCAACCATTGGATGAAAAAATGGACGACGGAGATCAGATCTAGGGGGCTATCGGGCGTAAACAAGAATGGATGAATGAGGGCTGTCGGATCACTGCCGGGCAGATCCGACGGCTATCGGGCGGCGGAGATGACTGACAGTTAACGCGTGGGGAGCTGTAACGGAAGGGCGGTAAGCGGTTTCCCCGCACCGCTTTTCGGGAGAAGGCAATTTCCGTAACGCGGGGCGCGATCCAACAGAAATGCGACATGTGGCAGTAGGGTCCGGCGGGAAACCGCTTCCCCGCGGGTTAACAGACAATCAAGTTACGAGAGCGGGGGGAGCGTAAAGCGTTGGATCAAGCGATGGATCATTGGACGGTCACGGTTAACACACACATTTGTTGAATGATGTGACAGGTATGGGCCCGCCCAGTTATAATTTTATATGCATGCGGTTATATGGATTAAGACTTTAGAGCTAGGGTTAAAATGAAAAATAGGTTAATATGGGGTTTAAAGGGTTATGGGGGGTTTATAAAGGCAAACAACAATAATGAAGATAGGGAGAATAAAGAGAAAGGAAGGGAAGGAGGAAACAGGGGTAACAGAGTAAAAGGAATAAGGCAAATGAAGGGGAATGATAAAGTAAACTGCTGCAAACTCTTTGCCACCAAAATCAGTATTGCCCAATATGCTTTTTATCCATCAATGTTGAAGAACATAGCAGAGCTAACACTGGCTCCTTCTGGGGATGAGATCCTCCCTGTGAGGTCTCAAGAACCTGCAGATCAATGCCTTTCCAGTTGAAAACAAATTAGCCAAAATTCCTAGTGTTCCATTGGGCATGGAGTCTACTGCATCTAAAATAAAACTGATAAAAACACAATATTTACAACTTTTAAGGCCAAAGACCTTAAATCACATAAAATTTCAAAAACCACCCATTAATTGGGCCATCAAAAACTGCGTCTCCTCCCATACTTTTAGTATGAAGGTGTTGTTCCCTTGAACCTGTGAAATGATGAAAGGCCCTGTCCATAAAGCATCAAATTTCCATGATTTCATTTCTTCTCCTTTAGTGCATCCCATTTCAAAACCAAGTCACCAATCTGAAAATTATTTTTTTTGCCTTTTTGTCAAAGGCTTCCTTGATCTTTCTCTGATGTGCTGCAGCCTTTTCAACCAGATGTTCTCTAATCTGATGTATTTCTGCTAAATCAGTGATCCTCTTTGCCATATGTTCTTCCTCATCCTGCTCTTCTTGAAAGAATTTTTTCACAGGGTGAGTTAGCTGAATTGGAAATATAGCCTTAGTACCATATACCAGCTTGAAAGGAGAATTCTCTGTGGATTTTTTAATGGTCACTCTGTCAGCCCACAATGCATACTTGAGCTTTGAATCCCAATTCTTTTTATTGTCCTCTAACAGTTTTTTAATTATCCTGATCAGAATTTTATTAGAGGATTCTGCCAGACCATTTCCTTGAGGATAATAAGAGGTGGAATGAACAAGTTTAATGCCCATTGAATCACACATTTCCACCAATTCTTTTTCCCTGAAAGCTGCTGCATTATTTGTTATTAATTTATGTGGACAACCAAATCTGCTGAAGATATTCTCTGTCAAAAACTTCATGACCACATTATGATCAGCCTTCCTTGGAGTGACTGGTTCAATCCACTTTGTGAAATAATCAGTGGCTACTAATATCCACCTGTGCTGGCCACTGGAATGTGAATTGATTTCTCCAATAAAATTCAAGCCCCATTGCTGAAAAGGTCCTTTTGCCTGAATTGGTTTTAGGGGCAGGGATTTTAACTGTTGTTTTCCTTCGAATCTTTGGCACCTGTTGTAGAAACTTTGAATAATATGACACTTATCAACAGAGATTATCCCGATTATACACTATTGCAGAAAACATGCACAATACATAACCTCCTCTACGTTGATCATCGATTTACAGAAGCAGAAACAATAACATGCACACATAGAAGCATCAATCACACATATCAACATAGTATTTTCCCGGGGAAAGCATCTCGCTAAAAACCCAACTATCTGTATATTATATTGATTGAGAACATGTAACAAACATAGTACAATACTCCTCACAAGTATCCAACACTATCTCCACCTGTTACACACAATACAGCTCAGATATGATCTCCAAATCTCCTCCGCTGCTTGCATGCCTCCATTCCACAATACCCGCTGAGAATGAATGAGAATGGCTGATCCAAACTCCTATTTATCTTGTGAAAATCACCCACACTGTAAATCACGTGAGCACAAGCTATATTTCACTTGGTATTGGCCCACACTATGCAGAGATCATTGGCATAACTCAATCCCATGCATGTGCACAATCTCATGCACAACTGATAGCAATCTCAACCTCTAACACCTGTCCCTGTTGAACTGTACATGCACTAAGTTAACTGATGTATTCTTCAGTTGCATTATGAGTTAATAATTAGTGAATTAATTAATAACTAATTCACACAACTCATCACTTAGAGTATTGATCAGTTAGACTAAATACAACTAGTTCAACTAAGTCAAACTGAACACAACTCCATTAACTGCTCATCCAACTCCATAGAACTCAACCACTGAAGTTCTAACTGAAGTCCTTCATGCAATAGCTCAAGTAACCCATAAGAACCACGTATTTCCTTCTGGCAGCTGCATGTGCCACATTCGTAGCTCGAACTGAAGTGCTCCAAGAGAATAAGATAATGTTTATAGTCCAAATATTACTAAGGGCTAATAATATTCGACTGTTCTATTTTTAGACTGATAGTCACTCCGTTGTGATCTAAAAATAAAAGTCCAACTAATTTTCCCAACATGACCAATCATCCATAAATAGCATCTTGCAACTCATAGACATGATCCATATGTCTAAAAATAGACATAGTCTAAAAATAGACTTGCGCCAAAAATAGCCTGCGGGCCCACTTAGTGAAGGCGACTCCTTTCCACTAAGCTCCATCATCTTGTTGCATTCTCAACAAGCATTTCTTGTTGCACACTTTTCAACACTCCCTCTCAACAAGAAAGGCTTCCTCTCAAACCCGATCCTGTAACTCTGGAATGTTCTGCATGCAACACATCTGGCCAGTCCACTTGCTTTGTCATCAAAGTCTTTGATTGCTATTACCTCTGTCGACTGAAAACTCTGCATGTCTGTGCTCTTCAGTATCTGACTGCTCTAGCCTTTGTCACTTTGATTTCTGACTGCATCCGTGCTGCTGCTGGTTCTATCTCCCAGCATTGCATCCGCACTGCACCTCCCAACTGACCTCCCTGTTGGGCTAGAAACATACTCTGATGCTGAAGCTCTGCCTGCTGCTGAAAAGTGATCCCTCTCTAACATCTGTGCTATTGCAACATCTCCATGCATCTCGCACCATTGCACACCTCTCTGTGCCACCTAGCACTGTGCAAAACACTTGTGCCTCTCGCATTGCTGCAGCCTGCATGCTATGCGCTGTCCTGGGATTCCCTGCACTGTCGCTCTCTCTGCCGCTCCATCCGCATCTGTCTCTACCCAATCAATCAGTTCCTGCTACTCCACATCGGGGCTCCCGTAGCAAGGTCTCATCCAAGAGGTTGGGTACCTCAAGGATCCTGTCCCTCCTCCTTGGGACGATCAATCCACATCACCCCACCTCCTACCTAGAGGTATGGCTGCATGCGATCCCTCTGCCCACCTGGCTCGAAGTTTCCCCCTACTGGAGGTCTCTGCATGAGTAGATGTCTCTACTCGATCTCCTCTCAGCTTCCCTTGTTGTGGCTGCTCCACAACCTCCTGAAGTCGCTGCACCAATCGTGGCTCCTCCACAATCGTCTGAGACTTCTTCTGGCTCTGCATGATGAAAGGTAACATACCCTCCCTCTCAACCACCAAGTCTCCATCAGTTGCCTCGCTACTCAAGGCTTTGCATGCATCTTGAACCTCAAGAGCATACAGGTTCCTGACCCGTGAACCAATCTCATGACAACGAAAGCATCGCACCTTCGACTTGTCAACCTTCTTCCCATCACTGGAAGAACTGGATTCGGAAAGAGAAACCTTCCCCTTCCCCTTCTTCGCCTTACTCGCTAAGGCACATTTCTCCTCATCATGCATAGATGAAGAACTGTCTCTGGTGCGCCGTCTAATCTCCTCCTGCATCAAAGCCGACCATGGTCGTTCCCAATTTGGCAGTTTCTCCCTTCCATTCACCAAGTCCTGGTAGCTATGCCAACTCTTAGGAAGGCCAAGGAGTGCTAGACTCACCATATCCTCATCCTCAACAGTTACCCCCACACTTCCCAGCTCATCCCGACATTGGGTGAACTTCGTGAGATACTGGGGCATACTGTCTCCATTCTCAGCTTTGATGTTTCTGAGTTTATCCTTGAGCGCCATTCCACCAACTCAAAACTCAACCGCTTCTGATCTAAAATTCGTGAGAACAAAGTATTTCTTGTATAGAGATCGACTGTATGGGCATTCATCAGATGTCTCACCTTCCAAAAGAAGGATGAATCCAGAGGCTACCTGGCCCGATCATAGACTCTGCCTGAAGAAATAAAATGTAAACACTTCCTGAATAATAGATCTGATGATCAATCCTCGCTTGATATCCTGTAAAAATCTCTTCTACAAATCAAGCAGCTCTGATACCATGTAGAAACTTTGAATAATATGACACTTATTCAACAGAGATTATCTCGATTATACACTATTGCAGAAAACATGCACAATACATAACCTCCTCTACGTTGATCATCAATTTACAGAAGCAGAAACAATAACATGCGCACATAGAAGCATCAATCACACATCAACACAGTATTTTCCCGGGGAAAGCATCTCGCTAAAAACCCCAACTATCTGTGTATTATATTGATTGAGAACATGTAACAAACATAGTACAATACTCCTCACAAGTATCCAACACTATCTCCACCTGTTACACACAATACAGCTCAGATCTGATCTCCAAATCTCCTCCGTTGCTTCCCTGCCTCCACTGCACAATACCTGCTGAGAATGAATGAGAATGGCTGATCCAAACTCCTATTTACCTTGTGAAAATCACCCACACTGTAAATCACGTGAGCACAAGCTATATTTCACTTGGTATTGGCCCACACTACGCAGAGATCATTGGCATAACTCAATCCCATGCATGTGCACAATCTCATGCACAACTGATAGCAATCTCAACCTCTAACACCTGTCCCTGTTGAACTGTACATGCACTGAGTTAACTGATGTATTCTTCAGTTGCATTATGAGTTAATAATTAGTGAATTAATTAATAACTAATTCACACAACTCATCACTTAGTCTATTGATCAGTTAGACTAAATACAACTAGTTCAACTAAGTCAAACTGAACACAACTCCATTAACTGCTCATCCAACTCCACAGAACTCAACCACTGAAGTTCTAACTGAAGTCCTTCATGCAATAGCTCAATTAACCCATAAGAACCACGTATTTCCTTCTGGCAGCTGCATGTGCCACATCCATAGCTCAAACTGAAGTGCTCCAAGAGAATAAGATAATGTTTATAGTCCAAATATTACTAAGGGCTAATAATATTCTACTGTTCTATTTTTAGACTGACAGTCACTCCGATGTGACCTAAAAATAGAAGTCCATCTATTTTTCCCAACATGACCAATCATCCATAAACAACATCCTGCAACTCATAGACATGATCCATATGTCTAAAAATAGACATAGTCTAAAAATAGATTTGCGCCAAAAATAGCCTGCGGGCCCACTTAGTGAAGGCGACTCCTTTCCACTAAGCTCCATCATCTTGTTGCATTCTCAACAAGCATTTATTGTTGCACACTTTTCAACACTTGTCACAAGATTTAACAAAAGAAAACACATCAGAAAATAAAGTGGGCCAATAGTACCCAACTCTTAGAATTTTATGGGCTGTAGTTTTCCAATAATGGTGCCCTCCACACATGCTGTTATGAAACTGCTGCATAACCTCTTTTGACTGTTCTTTGTCCAGACATCTCAAAAATATTCCAGATGGATCCCTCCAGTAGAGAAGATTTTTATTGATGCAATATTTAGCTGCCCTGAGTTTTACAGTTCTGGCTTGACTTTGAGTAAGCTCTCAACGGATTTATAGCTTCAGCAAGAAATTAATTATTGCAGCATACCAATTACAAGAAGCTAGATTCTCGGCCACTAACTGCTTTCTCTCTGTTTCAGTTGTTTCCTCTTCTTCTGCCTGACCATTTTCTGCCATTGTGCATAGGAAATCAATATCTAAAGACCTGCAATTTTCTTCAGCCAATAACTTGGCAAGCCCCTGACCTCTGACCAGCTTGGTGGGCTTCAGCTCTATATTAAATTCTATCATTTTTGCAATCCATTTCGCCCTTCTTCCATCAACATCAGTTTGAGTTAAGACATATTTTATTGCAGCAGAGGGTACATATGCAATTATCTTTGAATGAAAGATATAAACTCTGAAAGCTTTCAAGGATTTAATAAGAGCATATGCCTGTTTTTCAATAATATCATACCTTAGTTCAGCATCCCTCAAATTCTTGCTAAAAAATGCCACTGGATGCTCTGAACCTTCTTCATCTGCCTGCAATAAAACAGCTGCAATGGTGTCTTCAGAGGCAAAAGAAAATATATGGAACTCCTTGCTGTAATCAGGGTTGCTTAGTGTGGGAGCCTCCATAATAGCTTTTTTGATGGAATCAAATGATTTTCTTGCTGCATCAGTCCACTTAACCTCTGATCCTTTCTTCAACATGGAGGTCACATGCTTAACCAATTCTGCAAAATTTGGAATAAACCTCCTGAAAAAATTAATTTTGCCCAAAAAAGACTAAATATCCTTCTTTGATCTAGGGACAGACAAAGTCTGAATCGCTTTGACTCTTTCTGGATCAATCTGAACACCTGCAGCAGATACAATATGTCTTAACAGCTTACCTTCATTTAAAGAAAATTGATATTTTTTGGGATTGACTGAAATTCCAAACCTTCTGTACTTTAGAAACACTTTTTTCAAATGCTGTAAATGACTTTGATGGCTGCTAGAATATACAGTTATGTCATCAAGGTAGATTAGAACAAATTTATCCTTCTCTCCCACAAACGCTATATCCATAGCTCTCTGAAAGGTGGCTCCAGCATTCATCAATCCAAAAGGCATTTTGGCATACATAAAAGTGCCCCAAGGAGTGGTAAATGCAGTCTTTTCTTGATCATCTGGGTGCACAAAAATCTGATTAAAGCCTGAAAAACCATCCAAAAATGACATCACTTTAGCTCCTGAGACCTTTTGCAACAAGTGCTCCATCTTTGGCAGAGGATAGTTGTCTTTCTTTGAGCATTTGTTCAAATTTCTGAAATCAACACACAGTCTGATTTCACCACTTTTCTTCCTCACCACCACTAGATTGGCTACCCATTTTGAATATCTGAGAGGTACTATGATCTTGGCAGCTAGAAACTTTTTAATTTCTTTTTCAATCAGTGGAAGAAGCATAGGATTTATTGGTCTCAGCTTCTGTTTGAAAGGTATTATGTCTTTCTCCAGAGGGATTTTATGTTGAATTATGTTCTTATCATATGTTTTCAGATCACTATACTCCCAGGCAAACACATCAGCAAATTGCCTCATTAAATAACAGTATTCAACACTTTGATCAACTGACAAATGAGTGGAAAATTTACATATTTAGGCTGACCTGGACTTCCTATCATGCTTACAGACTGCAGATTGGTCTTCTTTTTGGGCAGCTTTGTATGGCACATCATTTTGATCAAACAATGTTTCAAGAGGAATGAGACCCTTAGGAATATGATCGCTGGGAAGCTGAACAATACTGTCTTTACCAATTTTATTTCTAAGCTGGGATTGGGGGCTTTCTTCCAAGGCTTCATTCTCTTGGTCAATTTGCATTTCGGAAAATTCATCAATGACTTGAAGGAACCTATTTATCTCATCATCATCTTCAAAAACTTTCCAATGGTGGACATTATCAGGCAATGATGGCCTATACTTCATTTGGACTTCATACACTAGTCTGGGAGGCATAGGAGGAATAAACAGACTAGAAGAAACAACAAGGGAATCAGTAAGCTGATTTTGGGCTCTAGGAATGTATGAAATACAGAAAAAATCAAAAGAGTCTCTGATTCTCCATACCTCATCTCTGTATGCTTTCAGCCTTGGGTGCTTCACTTGAAATGTTTTATTTACTTGCTGAATGATCAAATCAACATCTCCAAACACTTTCAGATTCTTGATTCCTCTATCTTTTGATGCATTAAGGCCCAACAACAAAGCCTCATACTCTGCTATACTGTTTGTGACTTGGAAAACCATCTTAAAAGACAGCTGAATGTTTTTTTTTTTTTTTTTTTTTTTTTTTTTTTTTTTTTTTTTCTGGAGACACTAGCACCACCCCTGCTCCTGCAGTCTCCCTGGTACATGCTCCATCAAAGAACATCTCCCAAAACTGCCTTCCTTGCTCTTCTTTAGCCTGAACTTTTGGTTTCCTGATCTGCATTGAGGCCTTCTCAGACTCTTTTATTTGGAGAATACAAGCTCCAAAATCAGTGTCCACTGCATATATGGGATGATTTGTAGGATTCTTCTCATCACTGATGATGTATGCCAGCTGTGCTTCCCTATACAATCTCCTACTTTCTCCTCCAAACACTGGGATAGTGGCATAAGATAAATCATTCTGTAATGTCCCACTTAGTCTCTTAATCTACCCTCTGTACAACAACATGCCAAACTTAGGAGGGACATCTGCTACCACAATGTCCATCATCATACTCTTCATGGGCAGCTGAGTTAAGGTAGTGGCCAGATCCTTAATCAATCCTAGGCACTTCAATTTCCTTGAATCAAAAGAAAATAAATCATGATAGGGTCTAGTGATGTCAAGGCCTAACTCTTCCATGACAACTTTAGGCATTAAAGTGTAGCTGGCCCCTGTGTCTAGCAAGAAATTGTGGAGGATTTTATCATGAATGGTCAAGGAGAGATAAAAAGATGGAGAATTATTATCAGTGGGTTCAATCATAGGGCTAAGCACAATGGCAGGCTTGTCATCTTGCAAATTGATAGAGTCAGTGGAGGTTTGTTTGGTTTCTAGCTCAAGGGCTTCAAGGATAGGTTTTCTAAATACTTCACTCTTCACCAACTCAACCAAAGGCATAGATATTTTCAATTTCTGAACTTCTGACTCAAAGCTGAAAGAAGAAGATGATTTATCAGAACTTTTTACCTCTTGAACTGGAGCTTTGAGGATGACTGGATCAGCTGCTGGTTTTCTCTGCTTGATATTCTGTGGTTCTGTTTGGACAACAGCTCTTTGTGCAAGATTCTCCTTAGCATTTTTTGCATTGGATCTCAGATTATATCTCTGCTGGTCACCAGTTTGTAGAACAACTCCTCTGTACCATTCTTGATCGTCTTGTTCCTGTAGCAATGATTGTTCATACTCAGCCAATGTAAAAAATGCAGTGCTGCCTTTATCTTCCATGTAGTGAATTTCATCCTCATCTTCTTCAAATTATTCTTCCTCCATGACTACATTTTGGAAAGGAGCTTTAACTTTCTGTTCCTCTTTTGATTCTTCACCCCTCTGCATAATCTGTAACTGCTCATTTGCTCTTCTAAATGGAATAGGATTTCTCGGAGAAAATGTGTTCTGCTGCCTTATTTTTGCTGAATTCTGCTCAACCTTTAACTTACAAATTTTAGCAGCCAATGACTCTATCATCTTAGTAATTTTGTCTAATTTAGGCTCTGAAGATGATGTAGAAGAAGTAGAAGCCTGACCTCTTTGCCTCCTTCTTTCAGCCTGATTTTTAAGCTTTTCTGCAGCCATAATATTGGATTCCACCTCTAGTGTTGCATCCTGCATATCAGCTAGAGTGGCACATCTCCTTTCTCTCAATAACAGGCAGAAATCAGAGTCAAAAGCATTGGCATAAGTGAGTTTGGCAGAGGTAGGAGTAGGTTTTACCTCAGCTGGTATCTTACTATACATTCGATTGAATCTTTTATTAAAATCAGGCAAAGATTCACCATTTTCCCTCTTCAGATTACCAAACTCAGTATGATAATACAACAAGTCTTTTTTATCTCCCCATTGCTTCAAAAACGCATCATCTAATGCTTCAATATCTGTTATTGATCTCTAGGGTAATTCTCTAAACCACTTCCTAGCCTCTCCATCAAGGCTCTGGACAAAAACTCTCATCCACACATCATTTTCACTTATATCTAAATTATCAGCATAACTGTAAAAAGCTTCAAGGTGTTCTTCTGCTGTTACTCCCTCTATGCCAGTGAATTTAGGCATATATTTTTGATATTCTCCCACAGGCATAGGATTTAAAGGAACAGGCAAGACCAAAGGTCCATATCTAGCAGCAACAATTCTTTCTATCTTCGTGGGTGCTTGCTGTCCTGCCATGATTGGAATATGTGGAAGAATAGTGGTAGATTGAATAGCAGGAAGTAATGCAATGGATGGCAGAGATAAAGGGATGTTATGGACTGTATGGGAAGTTTTCTTTGGACTAAGATTCAGAGGGGAACTAACTGAACAAGGGGCTGAATTAATCTCTATATAAATTTCCTTATTAACAGTGCTGATTTCTAAATCTTCAAACTGTACATCTTTAGCTATGACTTTGTCTTTCAGAGATGAATGAGATTTCTTAGGCTTACCTGATCCTGATGCCCCTTTCTGTGATGATTTCTTTGCTTTGACAGTCCTCTTAGGTTCAGGCACTGATTCAGCAGGTGATTTCTGAGGATTTCTTCGAGTATGTCTCACAAACTAAGCCAGAACTTCAATGTGGAGTCACCAAAGGATGGTCTTCCTCCAATGGAGTCGCCAGATAGATGATTACAACCAGAAAATGTGTTCAAACCTTGTCTATCATCAAGGCTTGAAGCTATGTCGTTCTCCCAGGGAAGCTGAGCTTCAATTCTCCTCTCCCCGGCAACGGCGCCAATTAATGTTATCATCCCAAGAAACTCTCCTAGGTTGTATATCAGAGATGCTCAGGAACATTACAAACTCAACAAAATGTTGGATAAATGGTGGATGAATGAAAGAAATGTTGCATATTCAAGCCAGATAACCACTTCTACTATGCTTAACCCCAGACATGGGTGAACACCCCCAAACTACAAGGCTTTAGACCACCAATTACTCACAGTTTTAGGGAAAATGTGAAGATGGAGAAGACTGATCACACCAACAGATGCACAGGACCCTGAGATGGCCAGCTGCAACCAGTTAAAAGGTCTGTCAATCTATTTCTTAATGCACAGACAAGATGACAACTCTCTGGCATTAAAACAACAGAAACCTGCATACATATTCAATAATACATGCTAAATTCTAACACAGAGGTGGGATGACAGCCCCTCTAATGCTAAACATCAACAACACATGAAATAATGCATAACAGGCACAACCTGGAACAAAGAAGAAGAAGTGGAAAGTGAGCAATTAACAACAAAAGAAGCTTGTATTAGCTGGAAATGAAGACCAGAAGCTGCAGGTTACACAATAGTTACAGTCTCAATAAGTTGAACCTTACAATAGAATAACACTCATCAACCTCATTACATCTTTCTTCTTGGTATATATAGAGTTTGTTCACAAAAAATCTTTGCTAACCCATGCGTGGAGGGGTCATAACTGACCACCAACCGCATTTACAATTAGATATGGGTCTCTGATACAATTTCATTGTTTTAATGGACAAAATGGCCTTTCTGCTGCTCTGTTGTACTTCACAAACAGGTGAAAAGCCATGTTTATCTGCTCAAGGTTGTCCTTCTTGTCCTTCGGAGGTACACTGTGTTGAATGCGGTAGCTGAGGGTTTTATGTGCAGAGTACCACATTATGGTTTCTTTCCTTCTTCGCGTGCATGGACAGATCAAACACACAGAAGATGCATGGCAAATGAACGAGGGCTGGGCGCGAATATCAACCGTTGGATGAAAAAATGGACGGCAGAGATCGGATCTAGGGGGCTATCGGGCGTAAACGAGAATGGATGAATGAGGGCCATCGGATCGCTGTCGGGCAGATCCGACGGCTATCGGGCGGCGAAGATGATCGACAGTTAACGCGCGGGGAGCCGTACCGGAAGGGCGGTAAGCGATTTCCCCGCACTGCTTTTCGGGAGAAGGCGATTTCCGTAACGCGGGGCGCGATCCAACAGAAATGCGACATGTGGCAGTAGGGTCCGACGGGAAACCGCTTCCCCGCGGGTTAACAGACAAGCAAGTTACGGGAGCGGGGGGAGCGTAAAGCATTGGATCAAGCGATGGATCATCGGACGGTCGCGGTTAACGCACACATTTGTTGAATGATGTGACAGGTACGAGCCTGCCCAGTTATAATTTTATATGCACGCGGTTATATGGATTAAGACTTTAGAGCCAGGGTTAAAATGAAAAATAGGTTAATATGGGGTTTAAAGGGTTATGGGGGGTTTTATAAAGGCAAACAACAATAATGAAGATAGGGAGAATAAAGAGAAAGGAAGGGAAGGAGGAAACAGGGGTAACGGAGTAAAAGGAATAAGGCAAATGAAGGGGAATGATAAAGTAAATTGCTGCAAACTCTTTGCCACCAAAATCAGTATTGCCCAATATGCTTTTTATCCATCAATGTCGAAGAACATAGCAGAGCTAACACTACCAACACTACATTTGTACTGCAACTCCCTCTCATATGTTTTTGTTGCAACTATAACTGAAAATCATCCAAAATTTTGAATCAATTGTGTTCAGTATGAAGCATATATCTCTTAAGTCTCTGACTACTACTAGCATCTCCACCGTCACTGAAGAATTTGTGATGATGTTAACTCTGCACTGAGCCACCTTCTCTACTGTCAACACTGCACTGTGCTCCTCAGCATCTGACTGCTACTAGTCTGCAACTGTCACTCTGGTGATGACTACATCAACTACCACTGATCCATCTTACTACATAATATTGTGGGCCCCTATAGCAAGGTAATGATCCATGAGGTGGACTCCTCAAGGACCCTGCCCAATCTCTGTAACTCTAATATACTCATACTTTCGTTTCTACTTCTCTACTGCTATCTCTGCACTGCTGCTATAACTACTGCAATAATGAGTCTGATCTCCCCAGATCATGAAGCACTAGCTTCCATAGGTCTACTCCCTCTGAAGCTAGATTCCCTCCGAGTCTCTATCTCCCTATGAGGAAATCTCTTTGCTCCCTTGTGGCGACTCACATAGTCCTCCTACACTGGAAACTGGATTAGTAGTTTTGTGTTGGGAATCTTCTTGTTGGAATTGCATTTGCATACTGCAACTGGGCAATTCACACAGTCTATGTCACAACATCTAGCTTTTCAATTGTCTCCCGAATATTGACTAAAACTAGATTTGCAACTGTTTAATGATAAACTGCATCTACTGACACTGATCCTTCTACTATGATACTGTGGGCTCCTGTAGCAAAGGTGATGGTCCCGCTGCAAAAATCCATAAATGATTTGACTAGTCTCCTTGTTGCAACTACGTTGGACCTTGCCCAATATGGCACATTGAAGTCTCATACTCCTCCTCCTCCCGGATTTGGTGCCCCACTCTCTCCTATCGAGCCTAGTCCCTGGTTGGGTCCCTTCCTTTCTTTGTAACTTGCACTATACAATTTTCACTTCCTCCAACATTTGCCTCCAACAACTGGAAGTCGATCTGCTGCCAAGATCTTCATTCTGGCTAACTCGTACGACCTCTTCTGGAAATATAGTACAATCATCCCTCCAAAGCTGTACAAATTTAGATACTCAAAACATGGAAAAATAAACCTCGAAAATCTCCATCTTTCCCTCTTCTCGGTTGTTGAATCTGCTAGTTGCACTCCCTTCTAGAGTGAGAATATTTGCTCACAACAACTGCCAATTTGCAATGGAAAATTGAAATTTTGAAACTCGAAGTTCCCTAAGAGAAATTTTCCCTCCTGTGTGTGCTTTTCTCTTTTGCCCGATGTTGGTTCTGCTTCTACAAAACCCTCTACGTCCAACCAAGGAATCTACTCAACGAAAATCTTAGTTGCTGCTACTCCCTCTGCATGCTGGAATAACTTATGGGAAATTCAAACTTTTTTTGCCACCTACAACTGAAAATCGAATTCTTCCCATCAATTCGCACTGCTTGGCTAGGCACTGCGCAACCCCATAAAATTTCTGTCTGTTGCTCCCTCTTAACAATGAAATTTTCTTCTTCCACTTTTGAGGTTTCCGACTGATTACGCTTTGATACCATTTGAAAATTCCAAAACTGGAATACTATTACAGCAATTGATATTGTTTCTTCTAACTCATAAATTAGTTATTCAGTTTATTGCTACGAAAACATCGAAATAAACACTCTGTAACCTTCAAAAATAAAACTGTGAAAAATAAATAACGTTGAAACTGAGAAAATACTAGCACACACACATAAAAATTAACATCATTGTTTTTGGAAAAAGGACCCCGAAAAAACCTAAAACGAGAAAACTAGTGTTGTAGATGAGGGTTTTATTTTATTATGCAACAATGACAATATGAGTACAATCTATGGATTCCCAACTGGCCATCCATACAACAAGAATATCTGGCCAAAATTATCTAAGGGAATTAACCTTCTTCCTCAAGCAATCCGGGCACAACTTCCCTTCAGAAAACTAGCTGTCTGAACCCTAGCATGAGCCCTTCTGTGATGCCTCTACGTTGTCTCCCACAAGTGTGGCTCGAATCTGCCTCTAATGAAGTCTTTATACCTACCTCTACTGAGGAAATAATCTCTCTAGCACTTTGGACCCTTTGCCCAGCCTCTAGAACTGAGAACGAATTTCTCTCTAGCAAAATCGAGTTGCTTCTGAAGCAACTGCATAGTCCTCTGCGCTGCCTCACTGAGAATAACTAGACCTCCTTGTTGTTGCTTATCCGAATCTGGAAAACTTCCTTTGGATCATTGTCTTTTCCCATCACTGACCCTGCTTCAATCTCTGACTCTCCGACAACTGTTGATGCTCTCTAGAAATCGATCTGCCAAGAAAATCAAACTGTAGAAGTATCTTCTCCAAGTGCCCATCGACTTCCTCTTATAATCCACTGTTTGAGCTCCAATGACCAAGATTAAAATTTAATTGATGGCTAGGATCATCTCGGAATTGACTTGTGTGATTTTCTAGACGATTATCACCTTGACTTAATTAATAATGATCAATTAACTAGTTTTCCTAAGCTTAGACTTAGGAAACATTAAAAAATTGGTTAATAATCTAATCAAGTCACTTTTAGGTGGAATTTCTATAAACGATTTCTGGGTCTTGGAGATCTCATGTATTGTAGCCTCTTCGCCAAATTTCGTAGCTAGAACACATCTAATGCTACAGAAACTAACATGGTTAAAGTTGAAATTGATTTAGTGCTCATATTCATATCGGGTTGGTGAATTAACTTTCTTATTGGACCTGATAATATATGATAAAATGGAGTTTTCTTCATACTAATATGATAATATTTATAGTCATTTAATTGGGTTCAACTCTCTTTATATATCTTTATCATTTATTTCCCCTCTTTTGTGGACAACGTTTCCCCCTTTTTAGGACTTCTTTCCCTATTATGTGGACAACATAGTTTGATTATGGTTGTTAATAATTTTTAGTGATATATAATATCTAATTAGTTAATTATTTGATTCATGAGAATATATGTGTACATGTGATTAATAATATTAAATTAATTAAATACTAATAATATATATAGACACATCCATATTCATATATGACATTGCTTATATTAATTTCACTTCTTTATAATTGAAGATTTTTTTTTGATTTGTGATTAATTCCTTCATGTGATTTAGGGATCAACCATAAGAAAAGGGTCAACATGTCAAACATGTGTTTGAGAGGTTGGGTAATACCATTGATAAGAGGATGACGATTTATGTGAGATGGAATCCATGGAAGAAGCCTAATTTTTGAAGAGGATTGATTTGGCTACAACATTCAACTCCTAATAGGGATTGTGCCTCCTTGTGAGGAAGAAAGAGCTATAGACAGGGTGTCTTCTAACTTGGGCATGAAGTCAATATGTATAAAGGACAAAACCTCCTTCAATATGTATTAATCCCTTGTGACATTAGATAGCTATAAATGATGAATACCAATGTGTTAAAAATTCATCCCTTTAACAATTTTACTCGTAATTGTTCATAGTATGCGGGAGATATTTCTTTTTACCATTGTGAAAGATTGATATTCGAGTATAATAATCGTGCTTGGAGACTTACCAATTTCATCATTCAGTTTATTTTGACCCTTGTGCAAGGTGCGAAAATAATTTCCCAGCCATAATCAAATTTATCATCAGATGCATTGTGGAGATTAAATAGTGTCCAAATTGACATTTGACATAATATATGAGTCATTGGTTGATTTGATTCTCTGTCATTTGATTCTTTTGGGTGGTGAGGATGGCATTAACAAGGCCCTAGGTTTCCACCCGAAATGTAATGCAAGCCTTCAGATCAAAATGTTGGCAACCATGAGATCATTTTGGGTGGTGGGAACGCCTATAAATCAAGTGCTAGTTGTGACCCGAAAATAACATAAACCATTGAGTTTTTGGTCGTTGGATCATTACAGGGGACAAAAGGGGAATTAACGAGGCCCCACTTTGCCACTTGAATCAATATTCGTTGTAAGATTCAAGCATTGTCAACCATACGATTGTTTTCAGGTTGCGGAGGAAGGCTTAACATCCACGCTTGTTGGGACCCAAATGATCATAGTCGTTGGATTGGTTTTAGCCCAACCGTTAGATCAAAAGGATGAGTAAGGTAACATTAACGATGCCTTAAGTCACCATCATATATAAAATTATAACCATTTATTTAAATGAATTCCGGTTGTTGGATCACATCCAACGAATGATTCTGGGCCTCCTGCCAAAATGCAGAGAATTTCAAACAATTAGCACATATTATAAAAGATTCGAGCATGCATAATCAACTTTCAATGAAAATCAAAATATACTGAAAATTCAAAAAGGAGATGATAATAGTACTGTCCGTTTTTTATTTCTGCAAGAAATAGTGTCATTTCAGAGAAATAAGATATTTTTATAATTCAACCCTTTACTTCTTAATAGGGAGGAGGAACTGGAGCTTCTAATGCAAGAAAATATAAACCCTAATTTATCATAGGAAAAGAATGAAAATTATTTGCATTTTAATATTCTGCATGTCGAAAATCAAGAATTATATTAAGGTTAATGATATAAATTCCCAATAATAAAGTCGATGAGCCAAGTCATTATTAATATATAAGACACTCGTTCATACCCTTCAGTGTAATAGGGTTATTATGATAATGAATTAGGTATCAACAATCACAATTTTATGTGTGTCTCATCCTTTATGGAGGTATTTCAAAACCATATAAAAATAATTGCATCCTTAAAATTATTGATTAAGAGATTGTAGAAGTTATGTTACTAGTTTTAGGAGCACAAGTATGACATTTATTTTCATGTAATGTTCAACTGAAACTATTGACACTAGCTATTAGAGATTTCCCAATTGTTTCCATACATGAGTTTATAGAATTAAACATTGCTCTGCTACCCATGAGCATCCATAACCCTGAAGGAGGCATCCATTATCCTGACTAAAGAAATTCCATCACTTTTTTCATTCTCATATGATCATGTGCTGCAGAAGCTTCATTTTCTTTCATTAATAATTATGGGATGATTGCACACTGGGATTTGACCCAACACCACGGGGCTTGCTCCGCTGCCAATGAGTGTCCATAGCCCCAACAGAGTTATCTGCTTCCCCCATTTGAAAAAGGATTACTTTATATTAGTGAAGAGTAGTATAATGGTTTAGGAAGGTCACATGCATGGAGTATATTTATAAATAACTAGTACAACAAATCTTGTGTTTATAGATTTGTACTTATAAGGTAAATCTCTTATGATATTCATGTGTAAGAAGTAAAAATGGAGATGCGGTAAAAAAAATGCTCAACGTGAACTTTGAAACAAGTATAGGGATGATATATGAGCCTTTTAGCAAATTAATTACCCTTTAACCTACTATTATGAATAGAGTCTTTAGATATGTTTTCCACACTCATCAATATGATATATACTAGGGAAAGGTTTGAAACCATAAGTCATTATGGCTATGATCACTTAAGGTCTTTAAAATGTGAGGATTTCATATTTATTTCATCCTAAGTTTAACAATCATAAGGTATATGTATTCAAATTGAAAAAGGTTTATTTATGTACAAAATTTATATACATGTGCTTGAATAACAAAATTGTTCAAAGAAATCAAATAACCAATACACCGAGATTAAAATCCTACCAGTAACAAAATTGTTCAAAGAAATCAAATAACCAAGACACCAAGGTTAGAATCCTACCAGTTGCATGGTTCCTAATGCTAAGCTTCATACTTGTCAAAAATAGTAATGTGTTTAACTATTGAAACAAGCAGGGAAAAAATTCATTTACCAAGTCTTCATGAAATATGCTTTATTGGTAGCATGGAGAATTTTTTTCAAAATATTTATTCATCTATTCTTCTATGAAGTCTTGCTATTATGTTTGAACCTCTAATGGACAAAACTCTGAAATGTCAATAACTTGTTCATGCAAAAAAAATTATATATGTTTCTTCCTCATGGATATCCTATATTGTCATAGGGTAGTCACAATATAATTTGAAAACAAGTAGACAACAATGAGGTTTAACACATTAAAAACCACAAAGTCCAATGTATAATTTGTCTACTGTGCAATATGATTATCATAAACAGGTTCAATATAAGGGAGATGGAAAAGTGTTGTATCAATTATATCCTTATGCTTATCAGTGTGGAAAGGATCATAATTACACAATGAATGTGAACCAAAACCTGTATAAAAATCATCTCATATTTCAAGATTGTGTTAGAGGATTAATTGGTCATCATCATACTCATTATATATGGACAGTTAGAATAATAAATATAAATTTCAAATGATTTGATATCATAATTATTGAAAACACCATATACCTTTTCGTTTGTTTAAAGGTCTTCGAGAATTGATGGTTTATCTGTATAATCATGAATGGATAATGTTGATGTTGTCATGGACATAATTTCTTCTTCAACATGGCTTGCTTCACAAATTTTATTAGTACTATGATAAGTGGAATCAAATAAAGAAAAACCGAGTTCAATATTCATCATTAAATCAATAGATTTTTTATGGTTCTCTTGGTAATCAAAACTAGATAGATTGCCATGTCTAGTTAAACATTCATTTTTGTAAAGAAATAGGGAGGTAATCATATTTCAATAGAATCATCATATTCATCCTATCAACTCATAACTACATCATTAACATAATATTCACTTTCTTGAAACCCTAAATCAAATTTATTACAATGTTCATTCGAATAGAAACAATCTTCAAGGAGTAATTTAGAGGGATACATAATTTTATAATGTTCATGAAAAATTGCATGAGAGTCTTTCAAAGATAAAATACCACCATGGGGGAGTCTCTTGTACCATTGTCAAATGTTACGTTCCAAAGACATCATGAACAATTTCATGAGTACATCTTCATGATAAAACCCAATCTCGGGAATGGAACTATGGAACTCAATTAGATGTTGAGCAGGATCTTCATCTTCATCTTCTCAAAAGTGCAGAAGATAATTGTCCCATACATGTATTTCAGGCATTTCATTTGGAAAACCTAGTATATTAGAAAAATCTAAAGGAGCAAATTGTTTGGATACAGAAGCTCATGAAAAATCCATTTAAAGAATTTTGCAGTCGCCATGTGAAAAGTTAAACAATAAATTTTTGAGCACTTGAAACCTCTTAGGCATGTGTTGTTGTGATCATGTTCACAAGTAGGTCAGAGACTTAACCATTTTTCTATTACTGAGGAAACAAAATCTTTACATTTTGATCCCTGACAATGATGCAAGAGGAATGTTGGTTGCCATATTGTTCTGACAACAAAGAACAAACCAAGAGGGCATTCCTTGAGGATATAAATGCTCTAGCATTAGGTTAAAATGGACGAACTTTCTTCACCTCATTGGGTATTCTTATTTTTATTCTCAAAATGTATTCAAATAAGCAAATAAATATAGGGCCAAATTAATGATACAAGGGCATTTTTATAAAGAATGACAAGTGGTTAAGCTCTACTATTAAATGGAACTTATGTAAATTATGTGTTTTCTTGAACTTAATGTAAACATAAGGATGCAATTATGGTAAATAATATAAAACAACACCAAAACATGACATAACAAAGTAAATAAAATAAAGAAAAGGTAAAAGTAAAAAACACATGTAATAATTGGTAATAAATCATATTTACCCTAATAAGTGAAAAATAATCCCAATATTATGTATTGAGGTACTTTATCTAGACAAATTAGAAAAAAAATAAATTATTCAAGTTATAGTTGTAAAGAAATGATGGTGATCATGTCAGCGAAACACCAAGATGAGAACATACAATAAAGAAATAAACACATAATTATAACATATAATAATGTTTCTTATGAAGAGTACAATAAATTTATCAGTCATGCATTCCAAATTCAATCTACAATCAATCAAAGAAACATCATAACTTTGGCACTCTAGATAATCAGTCTATTTAAATCATTCCATAAGCCACACGCCATAATATAAAAGCATATTGCTAAAATAATAAGAGAAAATAAATATTAATCATTAAATTGTATAAAAAGTTATAGAGTTTTTGAATTTGGTTCACATAGTATATGTGTAGGAACCAAAGCTAACTAGGCTCCCTTTTCAAATGAGAAATTAAGGTTTTTTATATACAAAAAGTTTAATAATTGTTCTTATAATGATATATTTTAACTATATAATTAAAATGAAAATGAAATTAATTTTGAAAAGTGATTTGTTTTTTGGGCTTGGTCTTTTCCTTAAAGACAAACTTAATAATTTCCTCATTATACATTATTATTGATTGAATTAATTTGGCTCGATCTTTTAATCAATTCGGAATTTTAACTAATTCCACATTTATTTACCTATAAAACAAAATTTAATTCTAAAATAATTAAATAAAACTTATAAATAAACTACCTAAATACATTTCTTACATTTACATATCTTGCATTATTTAATCTCCCCACGGTAAATCAAGACAAATCCCATCAAATTATAACAAAACCCTAAATTCTCAAATCATTTACTACCTTATGTTTTATGCAAATTTAGTTAATTATTTATTGAATTGGTTGTTATGGTAAATCTGGGTAAAATAAAAACCTTAAAGTGTGGAATACATTTCACAAAGGTAAATGTAATTTAAAACAAATCCCAACCCAAAACAAAACATTTCAATATAATTTAAAACAAATCCCAACCCAAAACAAAACATTTCAATATAATTTAAAACATTTATGCAATTTAATAAAACTTTCTGTAAGTTAAATGAATTTTTGGATGAAATAAATCATAATTTTGGGTGGAGAAGGGCTTTGAATCTTCCGGGCAAGTTGCATCTTGTGCTCTGAAATGCTTTAATCAATGGCTCTTGACAATTTTGATGGGATGCTAGTGGTAGGTTAATGGTCCTCATTTGACCTAATAGAATCTAAAGGCTGAGAACATTGTCCATTGACGACTATGGTTGGTTTTCGGCGTTAACTCTTCATTTTTTACCCGAAAACTTCATCACGTGTGAGGTGGAGCCTCATACATTATTTTAATTTCATAAGGTTTAATAAATATTTTAACCTTAACCTCCTTTAAATTCAATATGATTTTACAGAGAAAGTTTTCATGCTAATAAGTTTAATTAAATATTATAAAGTGGATTTTAAGCCTTATGACATTAGTTTGGGTGGGGATAAAATATATAAGATATACATTTAGATGTATTTAAAATGATAGTTTTGTGGATAAACCTTAAAACCCAAAAAAAAATGGTTAATAAGTAAGCTTTTTAACTAAGTTGGGTGAGTTTTACACATCAGACTTATTGGCCAATGTATTATCTTAGGTAAATGTGTAATTATACGTAACAATGTAGCCTCACATTATAGGGGTATCATAGTTTTATTCATAGCTTTAGTACAGTAAAGAGAGATGTTCTATTTTTTAAGTGATGTTTGAAAAATGTTTTTTTTTTTAAGATTTTTATTTTAAAATAATAGAATTTTGGTTTATGAATTTTGTATTTCACTTTTTTATTCTAGATTTTTATATGTTTATGTTATTAATGTAATGAGATCAAAAATGATTTTATCTTTAGCTTTTTGTAAATTTTAGGAGTGGACTTAAAACCCTGGATTTATATATATATATAGTTAGTCTTCACTCCCTGCATACAAACGATGTCTTCATTCCATGTATATAAACAATGGAAAAACTTCTTTGAAATCTCAGTTCTATTATGCATATTACTAAATACATAAAGTCTAGAAGTTACATTTATAAGTGATAAAAATATGTAAACCATGTAATTCACCAAGAAGACTCTTTTAATGTGAAAATATTATTTACATGTCTAGTAAAGAAGGTTTTTACCATTGTAAAATGTTTTATAAGATTTAAACAAAATGTTCTTTAAAAATTTATATAATATTATGCCTAGTGGTAATGAGGAAAGAGAAACCTTAAATATAAAAGTAAGTTCTAAGAGGATAATGGTTAAAGGTGAAATTGAGTTATGTCTATATTTATATAAAGTGTGAAACTATTTAATGAATTAACTTTCATATCGTGTGTGAAACTATGTGATGAATTAACTTTCTTATTTGACGAGATAACATATGCACAGTGTGAAATAAAAAGGATTTTTTTTTCATACTAATATGGTAATATTTATAGGAATTTAATATTGTTCCTTTAGAATTTATCAAGTTGTGGTTTATAAGATGTATTACAAATAATTTCAAAAGTCAACTCTATTTAGATATCTTTATAATTTATTTCCCCTCTTTTGTGGACAATGTTTCCACATTTTTAGGACTTCTTTCCCTGTTATGTGGACAACATAGTTTGATTATAGTTGTTAATAATTTATAGTGATATATAATATCTATTTAGTTAACTATTGATTTATGAGTATATGTGCACATGTGATTAATACCATTAAAATAATTAAATACTAATAATACACACATGCACATCCCTATTCATATGTGACATGGCTTATATTAATGTCACTTCTTTATAATTGAAGCTTTGTTTTGATTTACACATTAATTCCTTCATGTGATTTAGGGATTAACCATAAGAAAATGGTCAACATGTGAAGTGTTTTAGAAGCTAAGTAAAACCATTAATAAAAGGATGAAAATTTATGTGAAATGAAATTTATGAAAGTAACCTAGTTTTCGAAACGGATCGTATTAGCTACAACACCCTCGGACAATAGATCCATCACTCCACACCTCACATTATAATTACCCTCCCACAATGGGTCCATCACTCCACACCTCACACTATAATTACAAGCTCTAAACCATTTGGTATGATTTAAGGCTTAGCCCCAAGCTCCTTCCCTTCTGGTCACATGATTGCCATGTGACCAAAGGAAAACGCCCATGGAACTGAACTCTTGAGCGAAAGTAAACACCATCTGCATAGTGTACACATCACTTGGTCCCAGAGCCTTCGTCACGATTTGGGTGAATAACCTCTTCACTGCACTTATGGACTTAGAACATGAAGGATTTATGTTAATGTGAAAATATTATTTGTATGTCTGGTAAAGAAGCTTTTTACCATGGTAAATTGTTTTATAGGATTTAAATAAAATGTTTTTTAAAAATTTATATAATATTATGCCTAAGGGTGATGAGGAAAGATAAACCTTAAATTATAAAAGAAAGTTTTAATAGGATCCAATGGTTAAAGGTGAAACTGAATTATGTCTTATATTCATATCACGTGTGAAACTATTTAATGAATTAACTTTCATATTGTGTGTGAAACTATTTGATGAATTAACTTTCTCATTGTGCATATAGTATATGCACAATGTGAAATAAAATGGAGTTTTTTTTCATACTAATATGGTAATATTGATAGGGATTTAATAGTGTTCCTTTAGAATTTATGAAGTTGTGGTTTATAAGATGTATTACAAATAATTTCAAAAGTCAAATCTCTTTATATATCTTTAACATTTATTTCTCCTCTTTTGTGAACAATGTTTCCACCTTTTTAGGACTTCTTTCCCTATTATGTGGACAACATAGTTTGATTATGGTTGTTAATAATTTTTAGTAATATATAACATCTATTTAGTTAATTAAATCGAATATATGTGCACACATAATTAATATTATTAAAATAATTAAATACTAATAATACACACATACAAATCCCTATTCATATGTGACATCGCTTATATTAATGTCATTCTTTAAAATTAAAGCTTTGTTTTGATTCACTGATTAATTCTTTCCTGTGATTTAGGGATCCATAAAAGATGGAAATTTATGTGAGATGAAATTCATGGAAGTAACCTACTTTTCGAAGAGGATCGTACCTTAAAAGATGGAAATTTATGTGAGATGAAATTCATGGAAGTAACCTACTTTTCCAAGAAGATCGTATTGGCTACAACACCCTCCGAGAATAACTCCATCACTCCACATCGCACACTATAATCACAAGCCCTTAGCCCCAAGATCCTTCCCTTCTAGTCACATGATTGTCATGTGACCGAAGGAAAACACCCCTGGAACTGAACTCTTGACCGAAAGTAAACGCCATCTACATTGTACACAACACTTGCCTCAAAGCCTTCGTCACGATTCTGGTGAATAACCTCTTCACTGGACTTTTAGAACATGAAGAATTTCTTCTAACCTAAAAATATTATTTACATGTGGTAAAGAAGTTTTTTACTATGGTAAAATGTTTTATAAGATTTAATCAAAATGTTCTTTAAAATTTTATATAATATTATGCTTAAGGGTGACGAGGAAAGATAAACTTTAAATAGAAAAGTAATTTCTAATAGGATCCAATGGTCAAAGCTAAAATTAAATTATGTATCATATACATATCCGGTATGAAACTATTTAATAAATTAACTTTCATATCGTGTGTGAAACTATCTGACGAATTCACTGTCTTAATGTGAAATAAAATAGAGTTTTCTTCATACTAATATGGTAATATTTATAGGAATTTAATAGTGTTCCTTTAGAATTTATGAAGTTGTGGTTTATAAAATGTATTACAAATAATTTCAAAAGTCAAATCTCTTTATATATCTTTATCATTTATTTCCCCCCTTTTGTGGACAATGTTTCCACATTTTTAGGATTTCTTTCCCTATTATGTGGACAACATAGTTTGATTATTGTTGTTGGCTACTACAATGATTGCATCATGTTGTTTTGGAGTCCTTGGCAGGTCTGCAATGAATTCTATAGAAATCACTTCCCACTTCCATTGAAGAATAGGTTGCAATGAGCTAGCTGGGTGCTTGAAATCAACCTTCACTTGTTGGTACTCTATGCTCCAAGTCATGGGTCACATAATTTAGCTTGTTGAATTAACTTTTGCGACTCATAGCAAACCACCTGACCTTCTTGTGTCAAGACCCCACTGAGCCCCTCTTTGTAGGCATCAGTACAAACTACAAAGTCCTTGTTTGGATTTGCAATTCTTAACACTAGTGCATTGGTGCCCAACTGTTTCAACATATCAAAGCTTGTTGCACATTCAATTGTCCACTCAAACTTCTTTCCATTTTTCTTCAAGGTGGTGATTGGATGACCTATATTGGAGAAATTTTTGATAAACCTTCTGTAGTAGCCCGTTAATCCTATGAATGATCTCAACGCTATCACATTCTTTAGTGTTGGCCACTCCTTTATGGCTTTGATCTTTTCTGGATCAACTATTATCCCTTCCTTCGGGAGAATGTGTCCCAAGTAATGGATCTGAGATAAGAAGAAATCACACTTAGCTTTGAATATTACTTGTGCTCTCTTAGGAATAGTAGCACTGCAACCAAATTCTCTTCATGTTCTTCCTTGGTCTTCAAATAAACCATTATGTCATCAAAAAATACAACCACATATTTATCCAGATAAGGGTGCAACACATTGTTCATTAAGCACATAAAGGTAGCAGGGTGTTAGTAAGCCCAAAGAGAACTACCACAAACTCATAATTCCCATACCTCATTCGGAATGTAGTTTTATGGATGTCTTCATCCTTGATATGCACTTGATGATAACCTGAACTTAAATCAATTTTGGAGAAGAATATTTCTCCTCTCAATTGATCAAATAAATCATCACTCCGTGGCACAAGATACATGTTATTGATGGTCACCTTGCTTAATTTCCCGTAATCATTGCCAACTTGAGTGTGCCATCCTTCTTCTTCATGAACATAATTGGTGTTCCCTAGGGAGACACACTTGGCATTATGTAGCCCTTGTCAAACATATCCTTAAGTTGTAGCTTTAGCTCAACTAATTTTGGTGTGTTGATTCTATATGGAGCTTTGGATGCCAAAGTTTCTCGACGAGGAAGAAAATTGTTAATTTCTTTAGGGAATACATATGAAAACTATTGCAGAATCGGGTATTTCCTCAGGACATCATTGTCATCATTCTTAACTCCACAATTAGCTTCAACGCTACTAGATATTTGTACAAAAATAAAAGGAATCCCTTTCCGAAACTTATTTTGGCTTGCGTAGCTGAAATTAATCTCACTGAAGTGGGTTTTTGCTTTCTACACAATATTTTATTCTTTCCACCTTCATCCAGTCATTCAATGGTATTCTCGAAGTAGTCTACCTTATTTTGATGTGCATACAACCAATCCATGCCCAATAATATGTTATATGCTCCCAATGGTAGCACATTAAGGTTTTCCACCGTTGGCATCCCATTTAATTCGATTGGGAAAGCCTTCACCCAATACTCCACTCTTATTTTTGTCCCTGTGGCTAGTTGAACTAGCCAAGACTCATCGTGTGCTTCCTTCTTTAGTGTGCATTTCTCAACAACAACAAGACTAATGTAACTAAAATTTGAACCAAGGTCAATCAAAATTGAAATGTTTTGGTCATAGAGCATACCTTCCATTTCTATAACCACTTCCTAATGATCAACTTGGTGATTATTCATTGTTGCGTAAATTCTGGGTATACTTTGAGCTATGTCATTGCTGTCTCAGCCTCCTATGTATTGTACAGTCTCAGACCACCATGCTTGTGCTGTGGGAAATCTTTCCTTAGGTGATTTTTTCCATAAGTCCAACACTTATATGGACCCTTCCCATAAATTTTGGCTTCATCTTGAGTAGAGCGACATTTATTATCAGTGTCGAATTTTTTCTAGTTTCCTTGATTAACTGGGGTTTAACTTGCTCCATTGGTTTCCTTTTTCCTTTTTCCTTTTCCCTTTAAAATTGGCATTTCCCTTGAATTTCCAATCTAATTTATATTCAGGCCTACGCCTAGACTGCTCATAGTAATGCTTCAATTTTTGAATTGCGTCCTCCAATGTATTGGGCTCATCAAATTCAATTCTATGCTTGAAATATTGTGGCATTCCATCGACATACCTATGAATCTTTCCTTTATCCTCCTTAAGGTAGGGAACATACCTTAATAGCTTTAAGAATTTAGTGATGTACTCATTATCTGTCATTTGTCCCAATCTGAGCTCAAAGAACTCCTTGTTGAAGTATCTATAAGATAGATATTTTCTCCTGAAATACTCAAACTCCTTCTAGTACAATTCTTCTTCCCTTATGCCTTCACATTTTTCAGATATTCTCACCATATATCAACCTTGC
Organism: Pinus tabuliformis; assembly: GCA_031772625.1. Classification (NCBI taxonomy): domain Eukaryota; kingdom Viridiplantae; phylum Streptophyta; class Pinopsida; order Pinales; family Pinaceae; genus Pinus; species Pinus tabuliformis. Next base: position 1,455,716,525 of record CM062819.1, on the reverse strand, counting down.
CTCGTAGGTTGAAGGCAACTACTTTTGTCTTCATGCTCTCTAAAATCTCGTGGATTCAGAAGAACTTCTTCATTCCCAATAACCAAGTTTCGATATCCTTTGTAATATATTCCTTCCACATTTACCCACTTTTACAAGCTCTCCACAGTAAACATGAGCTAAGTGCTACTATGACATGTGCAGACCTTTTATGGAAGTGGGGTCAAAGGATTTGGAAAGGAAAAGAGGTATTAATTGATCTTTTATTTATGAAATAAAGGAAAATAGGAGAAAAGGGAGATGAAAGGTCACAAGTGTTCATGGGAAGAAAATTGAACAAAAAATAAAGGAAAATGGAGAAAATCGAGGCCTCAATAATAAAAAGGCTTCTTATGATCAGTTCAAAACTTTTATCAGTTCAGTTTTGGAGCTCTCTCTATTATCTCATGTTGTTGCACACTTAGAGAATTCTTAGAGCACTCTAGCAATTCAGCTCATGTATGGAGGTCTGGTGAATAAAATAAAACCTCTTTTTGTACTTCCTCTAGAGGTATGGTAAATAAATAAAAATATAAATAAACTAGAGGTATGGTAAATAAATAAAACCTCTTTTTATATTTACTCCATAAACCTCTTTATATTTGCGAAAACTCAAAAAGAGGTTTTATTTAGGTGAAGCCTATGGGCCAAATACCATTTTAATACCATTGGCTAAATACCATGGGCCAAATACCATATTTATAAAAGAGGTATGGTAAATAAATAAATATAAAAGAGATATAAAGAGGTATGGTAAATAAATAAAATATATGAAATAGGATTAGAAATCAACATCTAAACTCCTAGATCCAACCTAGATAAAAAATACCATGGGCCAAATTATTATTAATACCATGCAAAAAAAACATTATTAACCCTAATATTAATATTAATATTATTAATAAATCTAATAGTCATATTAATATTATTAAATTTAGTAACTTTGGATTAATACAGCATTAAATTTATTATATTTAATATATATTAATATATGATGATATATATTAACTCTAGATATATATGGGAGGGAAGAACAAAGACATATAGTGATAGAGGTGGAGAGATAGGGGGAGTGACAAGGGAGAGATGGAGATAAACTGAAGGAGATGGGAGAGGAGGAATGAAGAGAGAGAGAGGGAGATGAGTAAGAGAGGTAGAGAAGGGTAAGAGAGGGAGAGGGAGACACAAAGATGGAGGGGGGAGAGAGAGAAGGAGACAAGGAGGGAGATAGTGAGAGGATTGTATGGCAGGGAGAGAGAAAGTGGCAAGCGAGAGAGAGAAAGAGAGAGTGTATGTTTATGGGTGAGATAAAGAGACAAAGAAGGAGAGATGGGGTGACAAGGGAGAGATGGAGAGAGAGTGTGTATGTTTAGCATAATAAAATGATTATATTAATATTAGATGTATTTACATATTATTGATAAAATTAATCATATCTTCGATAGATTTTCCTTGGCCATACACGAATGAAACCAACCTAGATCCATCTTAAGTCCGGATATATCAAGCACTGAGAGGGATCAAATCACTCGAGGTGCAAACCATTCCTCAAGTTTTGCACTAGAAAAAGAGATTTACACTTGAGATTTGATCCCTCTCAATGCTTATAGATCCGGAGTTAAGATGGATCTAGGCTGGTATAATATTATGCCTAGGGGTGATGAGGAAAGAGAAACCTTAAATAGAAAAGTAGGTTCTAATAGGATCCAATGGTTAAAGGTGAAATTGAATTATGTCTCATATTCATATAAGGTGTGAAATTATTTAATGAATTAACTTTCATTTCGTGTGTGAAACTCTTTGATGAATTAATTTTCTCATTTGACGAGATAATATATTCACAATGTGAATAAAATGGAGTTTTCTTCATACTAATATGGTAATATTTATAGGAATTTAATAGTGTTCCTTTAGAATTTATGAAGTTGTGGTTTATAAGCTGTATTACAAATAATTTCAAAAGTCAACTCTATTTATATATCTTTATCATTTATTTCCCCTCTTTTGTGGACAATGTTTCTACCTTTTTAGGACTTCTTTCCCTATTATGGGGACAACATAGTTTGATTATGGTTGATAATAATTTTTAGTGATATATAATATCTATTTAATTAATTATTGATTTATGAGAATATATGTGCACATGTGATTAATAATATTAAAATAATTAAATACTAATAATACACATACATATCCCTATTCATATGTGACATCGCTTGTATTAATGTCATTTCTTTATAATTGAAACTTTGTTTTGATTTAATGATTAATTCCTTCATGTGATTTAGGGATCAACTAGAAGAAGAAGGTTAACATGTCAAACGTTGTTTCAGATGCTGGGTAAAACCATCAATAAGAAGATGAAAATTTATGTGAGATGAAATTCATGAAAGTGGCCTAGTTTTCGAAGAGGATTGTATTGGCTACAACACCCTCCGACAATGGATCTATCACTCCACACCTCACATTATAATCACAAGCGCTAACCCTTAGCCCCAAGCTCCTTCCCTTCTGGTCACATGATTGTCATGTGAAGGAAAATACCCATGGAACTGAACTCTGGACCGAAAGTAAACACCATTTTCATATTGTACACAACACTTGGCCACACTTGGCCCGGAAGCCTTCGTCACGATTTGGGTGAATAACCTCTTCACTGGACTTATGGACTTAGAACATGAAGAATTTCTTTTAAGGTGAAAATATTATTTACATGTTTGGTAAAGAAGCTTTTTACTATGGTAAATTGTTTTATAATATTTAAACAAAATGTTTTTTAAAATTTTATATAATATAATGTCTAGCAGTGATGAGGAAAGATAAACCTTAACTAGAAAAGTAAGTTCTAATAGGATCAAATGGTTAAAGGTGAAATTGCATTATGTCTCATATTCATATTAGGTGTGAAACTATTTAATGAATTAACTTTCATATGGCGTGTGAAATGATGAATTAACTTTCTTATTTGACCATACATCGTATGCACTATGTGAAATAAAATGGAGTTTCCTTATAGTAATATGGTAATATTTAGAGGAATTTTATAGTGTTCCTTTAGAATTTATGAAGTTGTGGTTTATAAGATGTATTACAAATAATTTCAAAAGTCAAATCTCTTTATATATCTTTATCATTTATTTCCCCTCTTTTATGGACAATGTTTCCACCTATTCAGGACTTCTTTCCATATTATGTGGACAACATAGTTTGATTATGGTTGTTAATAATTTTTAGTGATATATAATATCTATTTAGTTAATTATTGATTTATGAGAATATATGTGCAGACGTGATTAATAATATTAAAATAATTAAATACTAATAATACACACATACAAATCCTTATTCATATGTCACATTGCTTATATTAATGTTACTTCTTTATAGTTGAAGCTTTGTTTTGATTTACTGATTAATTACTTCATTTGATTTAGGGATCAACCATACGAAAACGGTCAACATGTCAAACATGTGTTTCAAAGGCTCGGTAAAACCATCAATAAGAGGATGAAAATTTATGTGAGATCAAATTCACGAGTAACCTAGTTTTAGAAGAGGATTGTATTGACTACAACACCCTCCGACAATGGTTCCATCAATGCACACCTCACACTATAATCTCACACCCTAAACCATTCAAAATAGTGTACACAACAGTTGGCCCGAAGCCTTTGTCACGATTTGGGTGAATCAATCTCTTCACTGGACTTAGAACATGAAGAATTTCTTTTAACCTCAAAATATTATTTACATGTCTGGTAAAGAACACTTTTACCATGGTAAAATGCTTTATAAGATTTAAACAAAATGTTCTTTAAAACTTTCTATAGTATTATGCCTAGGTAAAACTTACATAGAAAAGTAAGATCTAATAGGATCCAATGGTTAAAGGTGAAATTGAATTATGTATATCCGGTGTGAAACTATTTAATAAATTAACTTTCATATCGTGTGTGAAACTATTTGATGAATTAATTTCTTATTTGACCATATAGCATATGCACAATGTGAAATAAAATGGAGTTTTCTTCGTACTAATATGGTAATATTTATAGGAATTTAATAGCGTTCCTTTAGAATTTATGAAGTTGTGGTTTATAAGATGTATTAAAAATAATTTCAAAAGTCAAATCTCTTTATATATCTTTATCATTTATTTCCCCTCTTTTGTGGACAATGTTTCCACCTCTTTTTGATTTCTTTCCCTATTATGTGGACAACATAGTTTGATTATGGTTATTGACTACTACAATGATTGCATCATGTGGTTTTGGAGTCCTTGGAAGCCCTGCAATGAAGATTATAGAAATCACTCCCCACTTCCATTCAAGAAAAGGTTGCAATGAGTCAGTTGGGTGCTTGAAATCAACCTTCACTTGTTGGCACTCTATGCTCCAAGTCATGCATCACATAATTTAGCTCATGTTGATTTAACTTTTGTGACTCATAGCAAACCACCTGACCTTCCTGTGTCAAGACCTCACTGAGCCCCTCCTTGTAGGCATCGGTACAAATTACAAAGTCCTTGTTTGGATTTGCAATTCTTAACACTAGTGAATTGGTGCCCAACTTTTTAAACAGATCAAAGCTTGCTACAGATTCAATGTTCCACTCAAACTTCTTTCCATTTTTCTTCAAGGTGGTGATTAGATGACCTATCTTAGATAATTTTTTGATAAACCTCTTGTAGTAGCCTATTAAGCCTATGAATGATCTCACCACTATCATATTCTTTAGTGTTGGCCACTCCTTTATGACTTTGATCTTTTCTGGATCAACTGTTATCCCTTCCTTCGGGAGAATGTGTCCCAAGTAATGGATCTGAGATTAGAAGAAATCACACATAGCTTTGCATATTTCTTGTAATGTCTTAGCAATAGTAGCACTGTAGCCAAATTTTCTTCACGTTCTTCCTTGGTCTTTGAATAGACCATTATGTCATCAACAAATACAACCAAAAATTTATCCAGATAAGGGTGCAACACATTGTTCATTAAGCACATAAAGGTAGCAGGGCATTAGTAAGCCCCAAGGGCACCACTAAAAACTCATAATACCTATACCTCATTCAGAATGCAACTTTATGGATGTCTTCATCCTTGATATGCACTTGATGATAACCTGATTTTAAATCAATTTTGGAGAAGACTTTTCCTGCTTTCAATTGATCAAATAAATTGTCGATACATGGTACATGATACATGCCCTTGATGGTTACCTATCTTAATTTCCCGTAATCATTGCACATCCTGAGTATGGCACCCTTGTTCTTCACGAACAGAACTCGTGCTCCTTAGGGAGACACACTTGGCATTATGTAGCCCTTGTCAAACATCTCCTTAAGTTGTAGCTTCAGATCAATTAATTTTGGTGTTTTGATTATATATGGAGCTTTGGATGCCGGAGTTTCTCTTGGCATTAATTTGATGGAAAATTATACTTATCGATGAGGAGGCAAACCAAAAATTTCTTTAGGGAATACATCTGAAAGCTACTACAAAATCTAGTATTTCCTTAGGACATCATTGTCATGATTCTCAACACCACAATTAGCTTCAACACTACTAGATATTTGTACAAAAAATAAAAGATATCCCTTTCTGAAACTTCTTTTGGCTTGCGTAGCTGAAACTAATCTCACTAAAGTGGGTTTTTGCTTTCTACCCAATATTTTATGCTTTCCACCTTCAGCCATTCATTCAATGGTATTCTCAAAGTATTCTACCTTATTTTGAAGTGCATACAACCAATCCATGCCCAACGATATGTTATATGCTCTCAACGGTAGAGCATTAAGGTTTTCCACCATTGGTATCCCTTTTAATTTGATTGGGCAAGCCTTCACCCAGTACTCCACTCTTCTTGTTGTCACCATGGCTAGTTGAACTAGCCAAGACTCGCTGTGTGCTTCCTTCATTGGTGCACATTTATCAACAAAAACAAGACTAATGTCACTAAAATTTGAACCAAGATTAATTAAAATGTAAATGTTTTTGTCACAAAGCATACCTTCCATTTCTATAACCACTTCCTAATGATCAACTTGGTGATTATCCATTGTTGCATAAATTATGGGTATACTCTGAGCTATGTCATTGACTGTCTTGACCTCCTATGTGTTGTATAGTCTCGGGCCACTATGCTTGTGCCATGGGAAATCATTCCTTAGGTGTTTTTCTCCATAAGTCCAACACTTATATGGACCCTTCCCATAGATTTTGGTTTCATCTTGAGTAGAGCGACATTTGTTAGCAATGGTGGACTTTTGCTAGGTTCCTTGATTAACTGGGGTTTAACTTTCTCCATTGGTTGCCCTTTTTCCTTTTCCCTTAAACTTGGCATTTCCCTTGAATTTCCAATCTAATTTATATTCAGGCCCGCGCCTAGACTGCTCATAGTAATGCTTCAGTTTTTGAATTGCGTCCTCCAATGTATTGGGCTCATCAAATTCAATTATATCCTTGAAATATTGTGGCATTCAAATGACATACCTTTGAATATTTCCTTTCTCCCCCTTAAGGTAGGGAACATACCTTAACAACTTCAAGAATTTAGTGGTGTACTCATTATCTGTCATTTTTCCCAATCTGAGCTCAAAGAACTCCTTCACCTTGTTGTTGAAGTGTCTCTAAGATAGATATTTGCTCCTGAAATACTCCTCAAAGTACTTCTAGTACAATTCTTCTTCCCTTATTCCCTTTACATTTTTTAGATCTTCCCATCATATATTAGCCTTGCCTCTTAGGTTGAAAGCAACTACTTTTGCCTTCATGTTTTCTAAATACTCATGGATTCAAAATAACTTCTTCATTCCCAATAACCAAGCTTTGATATCATTTGTAATAGCTTGCTTCCACATTTACCCACTTTTACAAGCCCTCTAGGGTAAACATGAGCTAAGTGCTACTATGACATGACTCGACCTCCAAGTTCCAGTTATGGAAGTGGGGCCTTGTAACAACCCTAGGTTAAAAGTTAATGTAATAAAGTTAATAAAGGAAAAATAATACCAAGGCCATGGGACACATATTCCAAGATGAATGTTAGCCAAAATATCCTAGTGGGCATCGCTTGTTGTTTATTATGGCTAAGGAAATTGTCAAAGGCTTTGGAAAGAAAAAGAGGTATTAATTGGCATTTTATTTATGAAAATAAAAGAAAATAGGAGAAATGGCAGATGAAAGGTCACAGGTTTTCATGGGAGGAAAATTGAACAAAAAATAGAGGAAAAAGGAGAAAATAGAGGCCTCAATAATAAAAAGGCTTCTCAGGATTAGTTCACAACTTTTATCAGTTCAGCTTTGGAGCTCTATCTATTCTCTCATGTTGTTGCACACTTAGATAATGCTGATGTAGGCATACCATTTAGCTCAAATGCACAAGATCTCACCCAATGATGAACTCTTCTATTGGTCCCTATAGCCAACTGCACCAACCAATATTCTACATTAACTTCTTTATTCGAGCAACACTTATCCACCATATATGGACTGGTATAACTATAGTCAGATCCAGGATCAATAAAAATAGAAACAACTTGATAACAAAGTTTACCTTCCATCTCAATAATGGATGTTTAATGATCAACCTTCCTAATATCCATTGTTGAATAAATCCAAGGAATACTTTTCCCAACATATTCAACTGTCTTTGCCTCCTGAGAACTATAAATCTAACGCCTACCACCCTGATGTGATGGACAATCTCTCCTGCAATGCTCTCCACCACAAGTCCAACATTGCAAAGGCTTCCTGCCATCGCCTTTGTTCTGATCCTCAGACTGAAATCCATGTCCTCTGTCAACTGCATTGAACTTCTTATAAGGTGCTACATTCTCCTTATCACCTACATCCTGAGGTATTCCTCACTTCTTAGCCCACTTTCCTTTAGTATTCTCATTACCTTTCCAATCCTGCTTAGGCTCAGACTTGCGCTTAGACTGTTCATAACAATGCTTCAACTTCCTGATGACTTCCTCCAATGTCTGAGGCTAATCATACACAATCCAATCTTCAAATGTTAAAGAAAATCCACTAATTAACCTTTGGACCTTTTTCTTCTCATCCTTAAGATATGGTATCAACAGATCCCAAAATTTAGTCGCGTACTCTTCATCTGTCATAGAACCCATCTTCAACTCATAAAATTTCTTAGTCTTTTTGTCATAGTATCTCTTAGAAAAGTACTTCTTCCTAAAGAGTCTTTTAAACCCACACCAACTCAACTCCTCTATCATGATGCCTTTGACATGCTTCACAACTTCCCACTAGATATCTTCTCTTCCCTTTAGATTTAAGATCACTATCTTGGCTTTCATATTCTATTAATAATCATCCAATATGAATAACTTCTTCATCCCAAGCAACCATTCTTCTGCATCTTCTGGTTTCTTCATCTCTCCATAAAACGTAGGAGGTTTGACTTTCTTGAACTCTTATGGAAAGTACTTCTTCTCACTCCTCTTATAAGGATGTTAGTGGTAATGACAATGATGTATCTTAGAACCAAAGCAAGAATAGAATCCATGAGTGCTACCTCTTCCACCTTTGATTGTATCATCCCTATCCAACATGTCTCCTGATCAAGACTTGCTACCATATGCACCATTAGTCCTTTCCTCATGTCCATGAATAATACTTAGCTGTCCCTGTCTCTGCAAATCTGCAAGGCTCTTAAGGATAACTACATTAACCTCTTCTTGCTTTTCCCGAGCTCTAGAAAGTCTTTCCTATGACTCAATCAACCTATTATTGTTTGCCTTGCAACTTCTGATTTCTGCCTTCAAAATTCTCAATGTATCTTTTGTATCAGGAGAATACTCATCTCCTTGCTACTTAAACGATATGTAAGGAGAGTCACATGAATTATAATCCACCATTATCCTCGAAATCTTTGATATTTTATCTTTTGTAAACATGTCATGTTAGATAAACCAAATAGAGACATAATAAAAATCATACCTTAGTGAAGTTCAGAGGAGGCTATCTCATCTGCATACTCAATCTATAATAACACAATATACATACACAATGACACCACCATATCAACATCTCAACATCATTCATGATGGCACACCACTGCAATAACAACCTTCACCGTGCATGTCTGATCTACCATGCATGTATAACCATAAGGATCACAATGCATGCACAACAAACACATTGGCAACTAGCATGCATGCATAACAATATACATTTGCCCAATGAGTCCAAGTGTTTGAACCTGGAAGCTGTGATACCATCCTATGATATCAGATACCACTTAAAGAGAACAAAACCTGCTATGATACCACCCTATAACCAGGTATCAAAGGAAAGGTTACAGGGAACATAACTACTTTGATACCACCCTCTAACAACCTCCTCCCACATTTACCTACTTTTACAATATCTCCAAGGTAAACATGAGTTGGGTGCTACTATGACATGACCCGACCTCCTAGTTCCAGTAATGGAAGTGGGGCATACAAATTGACAACTTACTGACATCCCTCATGGACTACAGATCACTCAAGAACCTGACAAGCACCCCATGTGATCAATCCCTGAGCTGGAACTCTTTTCCACTAGGTTTACACCCTAAATGCACCCTTGACATCGTGTTCATGCGGTTATGAGGCTCCAACCACACCCATAAGCCTTCCTACATGCGATTATGACCAAAATTTCCTAATTTAGTGCATGCAGTCAAGAGATCTATGCCTTTTTTTCAGGCAAGCCTCCAAACCACCGCCCAGAACTTCCTGTAACTTTCAAAAATCATGATTAAGATAACAACAATGCCAAACATTCAATCTTGAACAAGACCTTGACCAGGAAATGCCTAGTACACAACCAATTTTTTTTCAAACATATGGTAAACACGAAAGCTATAGGTCAAGAATGCATATCTGATCATAAACTTCTTAATTTCATCTTAGAATCACCAAGAAGGCTCCAAGACCTCTCTAACTAGTTGCAGCAACACTTGTTAGACGATGCATTCTTCAACCATTCATTAACTTAACAAATCATGAACAAGATCCATAACTAGAGCACATGATATAACCAAGTATATAACTAGCTTATAACCATAATATTGACCATAACAAATCAACCATAATAAGTAGTACAAGTGCTCATAGATCATAATAGAAAAATATCTCATATTAACATATTAAAATGCCAACCAAGTGAAGGACTTCCATGTACCACCCGACCATAGATTGGGCTGAACCAAATCTCTCTTTTAGCCAATCACCCCTATGCCATATTCCAAGCATGAATGTGGGATCATAAGGGTTAAACCAAAACAAAAACAACTAGGGCTTCCGGAAGCCAAACCAACTCAACCCTCAATCACAGTGATCTCACCTATATGGTCCAAAAATCACTAACATCAACTAGATCAGTCTCTATCCAAGATGTCCAGGGCTCCAGGAACTAATAACTCAAAACTAATTCAGGGCTCCAAAGCATTTATTCCAACCCACAACTCTAGGGACTAGTAACTCAACCCACAAGGCTCCAGAGAATTTGTCCCAACTTGCAGGCTCCAAGAACTAGTAACTCAACCCAAGTTGCTTCAAGGCTTCATAGTGTTTGTTCCAACCCATGACTATAGGTAACTTGAGAACCAATTAGAAAAACAAGTGGGAAACCCAAAACACCATGGATATCCGGGAATGGCAAGGCAAGGATGAAACCATTATCAATGTAGGAAAACTACATGCCAATGATGACACATAACCAAGGAGCAACATGCATATACCATGCATCCAAAAATTATCAAGGAAATCACACATGCAACCTGATACCTGCAAGTATCCCTGTTGTAGTTGCTGATCTGAATGTCCCCTTGCATTCCCTTGCTTTCCTTTGCTTTATTTTCTCCAATCCAAGTGAATTCTAGAGTGCTCCAAGCATGCTCTAAGAATTCTCTAAGTGTGTAAGAGTGTATGAGAGAGAGTGAAAGGAGAGATCCACTCAAAATTGTAAAAAAGATAACAACTGAATCTATGATTCCTTTTTATTATTGATGTCTCATTTTCCTTCATTTTCCCTCTAATTTCCCTTGCATACAAATTTTCATCTCTTCCCCTTCCTTTTATCCTATTTTCCTTTATTTTCAAAATTAAATGCCATTTATTTCATCTTGCCTTTACTAACCAAAACACATAAACCAAACACATATGCTCAACCAACAAATAAAGAAGGATACAAAGCCCGCATTTGATCAACCATCTCCATGTAGCTTCATTGGGCATAAATTACTTCTACTGCACTTTAACTTCCTCTATTGCTTGGTTCCAGAGGATGAGTTGTTTCCACTACAAAATGCACTGAGGTTCTGTTGAAAATGCAACAAGAAAGCCTCAATTTTATATTGCCTTGGTCAAATGGAGAAAATTAGAATTTCCACATCAACAGACAACATGGATGTAATTAACTTGTGTGACATGGCATTTGTCACTCAGTTAGCTTAGTAAATTTGAGTTAGAGTAGTTAGAGTTTAATTAAGCATGTTTGGTTGCTAATTGAAGGTCAATTGTGCAGTGAGACTTTAGTCTAACTCAGTGATCATCTAGTTAATTAATAAATCAACCCAAAATAGCTAGTGCATGCAAATAATTCAAGTTCCCCAAACGTGGGGGAGATTCCAAGGCAATGTAACATCAATTGTAGACTAGTCACTGTACAGGTGTTGCATGCAGTCAGATGATCAACCTTGGGAATTGCACAATCAGTTTGGAGGAATTTCCTAATTAATAAGGGCCTAATTTCTCAAGGAATTGCACAAGGAAATAGGGGCTCAAGCAGAGGTAGAAATTGAATAAGTCTTGGTCAGAGCTTCTTAGTGAGCAGAGAGATAGGTTATTCACTTCCAAGTTATTCTCATTTGAGAAAAGCGATTGTAATACATCTCTATTCATCAAATTAATGCAAGCATGCAAAGGGCTTTTTACTAGATTTCTTTCCCCTGGAAAAATGTTATGTGCATGTGAGTTATTTCTCATTGCATGTTTGTCATTGATGTTCTAAATTGTGAATTGAATTTCATAGAGCAGTAGAGTAGGTTTGTGTCTTGTGATTTTGATGAAAATTTCATGAGAAATTGAAAATATACACCACAATTTCTACATGGTATCAGAGCAGGATCAACATTAGAGAGGGAATTTTGAATTTGTTTCTCAGGAGGTTCGAATTCGTAGTTCAGTGTAGCAGGATCTCTTCAGATTTGGGAAGACGACCTTCAACGAGCTGAGACTATAGTATGCCATGGAAGGTAGCTCTAATTTCATTGCATGGAAGGATTGCATGGAGGTGATGTTGGATGACAACATATTGCTAGAATACATCAAGATAGATGTTGCAAAACCACATACATATGATGCGTAGAACATAGCCCAATGGAAGAAAGATGTAGCCAAGGCGAGGTGAATAATCTTGGAGGGAGAATGGGATCACATTGTCTCAAATATCCATGGGAAAGAAACTCTTTTCACAATGTGGAAATAATTGACATAATTTTTTGAGAATAGTAATGACTAAAGGAAGCTAGCACTCAAGGATAAACTTCAAAATATCAAGATGCATAAGAATAACACTATCCCGCAGTATTTGAGCAGATTTACACAAGTTTGTGATGAAATTGGTGGGGTTGGTGTTAATGTTGCAGAAGATGACTTGGTGAGCCTAGCTCTTCTAGGCCTTCCCAAAAGCTTGCATAACTACCAAGATTCGTTGAATGGGAGGGAGAAACTACCGAATTGGGAACACTTGGTTCGATTTGGTATAGGAGGAAATAAGGCGGAATACTAGAGATGGGACTTCATCCAAGGGAAAGGATGAAGAAAAAATGGCATTGGTTGGAAAGGGAAAGTATGGAAAAGGGAAGAAATTTAAATCCAAACTAGATTCCAACCAAAGAGGCAAGAAGAAATATTTGTCCAAAATTAAATGCTTCAATTGTCATGAATTCAGGCACTATGCCATGAACTATCGACACAAAAAGGTGAGCAAGAAGAACTCAAGAGGAGAAGTAGGTGAATCCTTGGCTTCATAGTTTGAGCTTGAATTTACCATCATCTCATGCATGACCAACATAGTGATGGGGAGCATGTGGTATGTAACACCCTTCTCCCACATCTACGCAAGTAACTAGCTAACAGGGGTAAATATGTGACGAGAGGCAACTATGATTTGATTCAATCTCCTAGGTCACCTTAGGGAAGTGGAACCGACAAAATACAACCAAATTGGCCATCCACACATCCTACAAAACATCCAAGAGATACCCCACCTTTCTAGGTGACCAACCCATGAGGAAACTTGGTAGTTCAAGGACCTATAGTCCCATTCGCTTCCTTGCCAAACCCTCCAAGCGACTGAGGGTCCCAGTAGCTCCCATGAGCTTGCCTGAGTGCAACTGCAGCCTTTTTTTCCAGTGTTATGTCGGTGACTATGAGATTTAAGGCTAAATTCCAGGGATAGGTCCCAGTCACTTCCCAAAACTTCATGGAATTTATAGAAATGAAGAGAAAGATAGAGACAATGATGCCAATGCAAATTATTGAGCAAATACTTGATTGGACCCCTACTAGCCATGACATGCATTTCGTCAAACATGTCACAAATACGCATTCTACATATAGATCTGAGCACAAGTGTCTCGTACTTATCTGAGAATCCCTAAGAAGCATTAATGAATTATCACATTACATACATTATCATCTATTAGGTCATATATTCATTGTACATTCATTTACAAATCAAAACATGATGAGAGCCATACATCATCACTATCATAAAACATGCTCATAACCAACATATAACCAACAAAAATAACAAGGATACATCAACCATAAATGCCTCATATGAACCAGTACATTTTCTCATAAAATACCAAGGAGAAATAGTTCTTATTAATGAATGATTAGGCCAACCAGGTTCGGGACTTCCACATACCACCCGACCATAGATTGGTTGAACCAAATATTTCTTTCATCCAATCACCCTTGTGCCATATTCCAAGCATGAATGTGGGACTTATAACCAAAATCAACCAGGGCTTCCCGAGGCTACACCACCTCACCCTCAACAATAGAACCAGGCTTTACCGCAATCCCCACTGGATCACTAGGTCATAAACAATAAACATACAATACCAGGCTTTACCACAATCCTCACTAGATCACTAGGCCAAAAACAAGCATGGATGCCATCAGATCTCTCCACCTACATTGTGAGGGATTTTTCTGTCCCAACCTCTCAGCTTTACCATGTATCCTGCCATTACCGGTCAAGGGATTCCTAGGCCTACGATGTCTCCACCCTCTGGTATTTACCGTGTATCCCATCCTGAGATTCCTAGGCCCAATCAATGATATTCACCATTGAGATTTACCGTGTATCCCGCCATTCACCAGTCAAGGGATTCCTAGGATAAATTGAGGTGTTCACATTTAGGCTTTACCGTGTATCCCATCTTGGGATTCCTAGGCCTTGTGAATAATCTTGGGACCACCTCACTCAGCTTCATGTCCATCCGATAATCCATCTCAACCACATAAAAAACAACCTACCACACCATGACTATCTGAAAATGGCAAGGCTAAGTAGAAAAACACTGTCACATCTAGAAAAACCCATACCCATGACAACAAGAGAACCAAGAACACACATTCATAATCATGCATGCTAATTCTAGCAAGGAAATCAATATCTGCAAATAATCCCGTTGTAGCTGCTAGATCCTTCTCTTCCTTGCTTGATCTTTGCCTCCTCTTGCCTTCTTTGCTTTTCTTAATGAAATGCTGAAGTGCTCTATTGTAGCGGCTACAACCACCCTCCAAAATTTTTCCTTAGCTTCATTTTGGAGCCTCCCTACGAACCTTTCACAATAACATTTCTTGTCTTATCAAGTACACAAGCTTCAGTGATTTTATTACAGAATGACATCCTGTCCATCAAAGCTTGTTGCATCCCCCTCACAGGTTGTTTCACTGGAATTGGTCCAGCTGTAGGCTGAGCAACTTCCTCAAGAAATTGCACAATTTTGGAGGGAAACCAGCATTCCCTCTAGGAATTGCACGATTCTGTCTGGTAGCATGCTGGGCTCTAGAATTGTGCAAATCTTCCTGTCACTGTTCACTGGAAAAATTTCGCAATTCCTCCCAGCAGGGCTGCTCAGCCCAGGAATTGTGCAATTTTGGGCAGTAGTCAACTACTCTGCCCAGAAATTGTGCAATCCCTCTGGTCAGCCGACCCAACTCCCTCCTAGAAATGCACATATTTTCCTCCTAGATGAGCATACTGTTGCTTGTGCAGTTGAGTTGATCGGTTCTCTCCGGGACCGAGAAAAACTATTTTGCATGCATGGGCTGCTCCTCCCAAGGCAGCATGCAAAGGCATCCCTTGTTTCAGGGATCTATTTTTAGCAGCTGGAGGTTACATGCAAATATCATTTCAGAAACCTCCCATCAAGTGTTGCTTTCCCTAGATTTATGGCATGCGCGTCACAACCTCGATTTTATCAAAACTTGTCAACGAATGCTGCAGAGCTCATTCCTCACATCAATTTTGCAGCTCTGACATCCCACATTGCATCTAGGAGTCGTTGACACATTCAGCTCAACTGTTTTGGGGTAAGCCCGCCTTCCATGTCTTATGTTGCATTTCTGTCACTTTTTGTGTTTCGCTTCGTATGAATGTTGTCTTCTTGATTTCAGTGAGTGCTTGTTGTTGTTTTGATACATACTAGCTTGTACTAGCACTATTTTAGTTTTCGTTAACATCTCACTGTTGTCACATGCATGACATTGTTTTGCACGGACAGTCGCCGTTGCGGTGACTCGCTTCACACACATGCATGCTTTCCCATTTTCCGAATCCTGCACTTGTTGTTTGCATGAATGATCATTCACTCTTGTTTGCACTCATCTCATCATGCTTTCACACTTCTCATGTTTTCAGTCACCTGTCGGCCGGACTGGGCTACCTTGGCCCGGACTGTGCCTTGCTTGGCTAGCATTGCGCATTTCCAGAAGCAAAGGCTTTTCCTTCCCCCCAGAAATTGCGCAAGTCTATCCAGGCATTGACCTCTAGGCTTGCATTGCGCAATTCTTGGAGGTAGTGTCGTGTTGACCCCAGAAAATGTGCAATGTAGTTTGCATGTCACTACTGACTGAAATTGCGCATTGCATAGTTTCAGTCCTCAGCAGGGCAGGTTGGACTGTGCATTACGCAGTTCTAGCAGTTAGTCATGTTTGGTTGTGTTATATTCTTTCCATGACTAACCACCCTAGTTAACTGGTGTGTTAGAGGGGGGCGGGTAGCCCCCCTCTGCGAGGTCCGGGGCAGCACCTCAGGGAAATTTTTTCGGGACCCTATATTAGGTTGGGCGGACCTACCTATGGTTTTCGCACATGGTTTTGGGCGCGATGGTTTTCGGTCCATGGTATTAGATGCTTCATTATGTATATATATGTATTGTAATATTGAATGGAATATAATGAAAAATCAAGCTGGTAGTCCTAGTTTTGGGATCTAGGGGAAAATCTTTGTGTATATGTGTTTTATTTGTTATGCTCTCGCATTGTTTATTTTCTGTGTTTTAAGAATTTGTATGCAGGTAATTTCTGTATGGGGTTAAAACCTACAAGTCAGCCTCCTGACAGGTCAGACTGCGCCTTGCGTAGTTTTGGTAGTCAGTCTCCCGACCTCCCGGCGGAAATTGTGCGACCTTCATGATCAGTCACATAGGTATGTTGCAAGTCAGTTCTCAAGTTCATTTTGGTTTTCGACTGACATATTGCTTGCCATGAGTGTTTCCATGTCTCCAGGTATCGTAGGTGTTCATCTGCCTCTCAGCAGCACAGGTACAATGGTTTCCAGGAGAGTAGAGTTGAAGACACCATTCAGAGCACACTTGGGGATGCAGTCGATCAAGTGTCTATGAACTTGCCTACCCGCGAAGACATCAAGTTGTTCATAGAAAAGGACATCAAGATATGATGGTAGCAACATCACAACAAGAAACACCATCAACAACAGCTGAAGGCAACATACCAGATGCAATGACGCAAGAGGAATGTTGTTAACAACACAGAGGCAGAACAAAGTCACAAGCTCAAGAAGATCCACTTGTGATAAAAGAAACTTTGGAGACTCAGGCTATGAGGTGACAACGCGACATGAAGATCGCGTGAAGACAGAGAACAAAACAGAGAAGGAGTTTCATGTGTTGAAGTAGGAACTCAAGGAAGAACAAGAGCTGCATAGACGAGAGAATGAGTTGTAGCAGGAACAGGGACAACAACGGGTGCAACATGCACTCACGAATGAAACTGCACTCGTACAAGTTATGGATCCATCCCAGCAGCTAGCACGGAGCAGACATGGTAAGCAGTGTTGTCGATCGCATGCAAGGGAATTCAACAACATGCATGTAATTGTGTGCACAAATGCGATCTAACCCATTTCACACACTCACCGAGGCAAAGACAAAAAGAAAGTCTAACTGGAGCTGAACATGGAGTTGATAGTTGATGCGCATGACCACTAGCACACACTGGAAGATAAACATGGACACTATGCATCAGTGTGTTTCCGGTTCATATGCACCCAAGAAGACCATGCGCATGTTAGTAGATGAGTTGGATGGAGGAGCCACACTAATGCACGGGGATGCAATGGAGGCAAGAGTTCGATTCAATGAGATGTCACCGTGGAGTGCATGCACACCATCACTAATGACCAAGCTTGGCATCAACTCACCACCTTCACCATCACAAGCATTTCAAAGAGTTGGGCTCATCACAATGGGCCGAGTGTCAGTGATGTCTTGCATGGCTTGCTCAAGCCATTTTGTCTCACATGGGCACATGTGCATTGTAATGTAACGTCTTGTCAAGTGGAAGTTCAAGTGTCGATAGTTGGATGTAATAATCATAGAGTAGATGAAGAGTCATGAGGGTAGATGAATTGTCACAAAGGGGAATGTCAAGGGTCACCCCACCCTTTGCTATAAATAGTACCTCATAACTCATTGTAAAGGCTTTTGGTCAGCCAAGCTTCTGATAGGACTATCTTAGAGAGAGCTTGGATAATATTGTAATGAGCCTTGGATTCTCCGTTGCGCAGAGCTAGTACATCTATTTGGAGGAGTAGGCAGTTGTGGCTGTAATGTTCCGTTGTTGGAACTAGTGGTTGGACATGGATGTATTGTATGACTGGAACTTACACTTCTTAATATAACAAGAGCCAATACGTTTCATGCATATGTTGTATTGTATTTCAGCTATTTGTTTACTCTAAATGATATATGTATATGTTTGCTTACACATGCATGTATAGCTATTTCTGTGTATGTATGTATGAATCTTTCTGAAACGTGCTGTTGTTTTAACCATCACTTTGGATTAATAGCTAACTTTCCTTCCATGTTGTGATGCATCTTTGCTCGTGCGTTCCCTTCTTAACTCCATGTTATCATAGGTTTCCAAGGGGCGCACTCATCTCAAACCCTGTGTGTTAGAACCTCTCATGCACCTTCCTTGGCTCGTTGCATATGTCACACCCTTGCTACCAATAGAGACATCTTACTTGCCTCTGTGCGAAATCGCGGTCAAGGCATTACCGTACGACCCACTGCTGGGACTCCTACACTTAACGGTTTGAGGTCTAATTGTGACTTCTTACCAAGGAGATCCCTTACATGTTGGCGGGTCCAACACCGTCAACATTTTAGCACTAGAAGGAGGGCCAGATGACAAGCTGAGTCCTCACATTTGTTTTGAATCTCTACATATCTATCATGACTAACTACAGAGTTGCTCTTCCGGAGTGTATGTCTTGTGGAAACGACTTCATTATCTTGGAAAAGCTCTCAGATAACTTGTTGCATAAAACATATGATGGTGGAGCCACGTAGCCTTGGTTAGGCATGCAGTTGAAGTTGTAGGCTCATGCGGAATACATGGAATACTTGAAGAATACATGAGCCGTGAGTTGTTCGTCTACACACTTCGAGGGCACCTAATGTATTGGTGTGCCATGTTTCCCGAAAAATCTATTCATTCTCTTGCTCATTTGGTCGCAAAGATAGACCATGCTTTCAATCACTTTAACCATAAAGCACTCGATCAAGAAATTTTGAAATTACGAAAAGTTCCCGATGAATCCATTGGTCAATTTTACGCACGCTTTTGTAATCTTGCATACTGATTTCCCGAAGATGAAATTGATTGGGAATTTATTTATGGAAGATTTTAGTATATTCTTCGCATATCCAAACCCCACTCAACACACTTCGGTGATGGAGTTATGCAATCATAGGAAGGCACTGTTGCTGTCACAAGTGATTGTCCACCTTCACCTCCTCAAACAACTCCACCATCATGGAGTGATGTGGGAGATCATGCACACACATCTGTTGAACTGTCACATCCTCCCACCCCACCTGCTCTTGATATCTATGCAGATTTGTCTTGCAAGCCTGTTGGTTGCCACGTGGATTCGTTCCGTCAACCTCCGTCCCCACGTTCTATTGATCCTTCGAATTGTACTATCTTGTGTTTTCCCATTCTGGACTCCTCACCTAATGCGAACGAGGATCAAGTTGTTGGATTTGGTGTTATGCAACCAACCTGTGCCATCATTCATGATGAGTGTGTGTGGGAATCTAAAGAAGAACCCGCGGTGAAGGATGAATCCCTTCTAGCCATGCCTCATCCGCTTTATCCTGACATCCCTTGTGATTCTTCCACTGCTGATTTCCCCTGTGAAAACCCATTTCTGGATGTTTCTACTTCCGATCATTCACAGGACATGTCGGATGTCAGTCTGTCATCATAGTGTGGAGAGGACACATCTTCCTTCGAAAATCTGTCCAATCTGTCATCTGTCATTTCTGAAAACACAAAGGGTGAACATCTTTGCTTCTCATCTACCTCTCTTCCCGATTCATCAAATCATGAGGATGCCGATAAACATCCTGAATTTTCTGATCTTGGTTGTCGTGATTTCTCTACTTCTTCATATAATCATGATGTTGATTCAATCGTTGTTAATTTGTATAAGACATTGGTCTACGATGACCTATCTGTCAACGAAGTCAAAATCCCGCAGACTGTCGAGGCACTTCAACCCGAGCTGATGGCTATGTCAGGCCCTCGCTGTCCTGAGGTTGATTTCACTTCCGATCAGGAAATTGTTGAAACACAAGGCTCCTCATCACTCTCTGCTTTACATTGAATATCAACCAAACACCCAAATTTTGCTTCATCCACTCGGACTACAGGATCCCATCGCTCATGCGTTGGAGGAATCTTACACAGCAAACACACTTTCACAACGTAAGTGGTCTACCTTTCTCATGTTTGCTTGCATGTCACAATCAAGAGAATGCATACACTCAACATCTGCACGCAGTGTAGCACAACACCATGGCAAATCCACAGAGTGCATGTCATGCGCTTTCACTCATTTTTGTTCTATGGACGCTTGTAAGCTCAGAGTATGTATGTCTTCATCGTTATATCTTTCATGCTTGCTAGTTTGCGCAACTGTGATGTTTGCAAACTGTGCCTTCACCAACATGGATCAACCAATGCGCCGGTGGCTGCATTGGAAATATCACTTCACGTGATCAGGCCCATGCATCGTTAGCTTCAGAGTAGGAGTAGTGTTTGCTTTCAGTTTTCCTGCTTGCACGTTTGTTTTCTTTCTTGATTTGTTTGCTTGTTTGTTTGCTTGCTTGTTTTCTGACTCACTTTTCTTTTGCATTTTCTTCTACTTCTGCTTTGATTTGTTGTTTTTTTACTTGTTTTTGTTTGTAGGTTAGTTTTGCATGAAACCATGCATGACTCTTGAAACAAGCTGGATAAATTACAAGAGGACTTGTACAACTATCAACATTTGGTTATCTTTTGCCTGCTCTCTTATGTAAAAACTTGTTGTCTTTAGTCCATGATACATCAATGGAAAATACATAATGTTCGAAGTGAAACTTGGTGAAAACACAACGCTTGTGTGCTAACTATTGTCACCTACTCTAGTTGGTTGTTTTTGGGTTAATCCTTGTCAGCTCAGTCAAGTAGAGTAAGGTGAGGGGGAAAACCTTAACAAGCACGTCAAAGGTATACATAAATTCCTTCTATGAAGGAAAAACATCTTCTGCTCTCAATAAGTCATGATCCATCTTCCACCTATGAAATGAATAAGTGCTATACACAGTTATGGAGATGAAAATGAAAAAATGAAAAACTGAAAAAGTTTGAAAAAATGAAATTGAATAAGACGAAAGAAGGGAAAGGCTTCCTGTGCAGAGAGGTGATGTAAGTAACTTCGTCGGGGTACTGACCAGGCTCATTGGTAGCAGAGCCATGCTTGTGTTCCTGCGTGACTCTGCCGGGGTACTGTCCAAACCTGCTGGCAACAGAGCAACACCAGAGATGAAACTAAGAATCTGATGACTATACATCTTGCGCATCATATACTCCTCAACCCCATTCGAAACAACTGTGTTTTCTTGGTTTGTAATGTGTGTTGAATGACCAAGGGCTTGGCAGATGCTACATCTTACAATCAAGTAGTGTGGAAACCAAGACGAACTGAGAAATGAACAATAATTCCAGAGTTGTTAGACTTGCTTTTCATGAAGAAGGTCCATTTAGAGAGCTGGAGTTATACCAATGTGTCGCCAAGTGTTGCAGCGGCTACAACCACCCTCCAAAATTTTTCCTTAGCTTTGTTTTGGAGCCTCCCTACCAACCTTTCACAACAACATGTCTTGTCTTGTCAAGTACACAAGATTCAGTGATTTTCTTGTAGAATGATAGCCTGCCCATCAAAGCTTGTTGCATCCCCCTCACTGGTTGTTTCATTAGACTTAGTCCAGCTACAGGCTTAGCAGCTCCCCCAAGAAATTGCACAATTCTAGAGGGAAACCAGCCTTACCTCCAAGAATTACACAATTTTGTCTGGCAACCTGCTGGGCTCTAGAATTGTGCAAATTTGCCTGTCACTGTTCATTGGGAAAATTATGCAATTCCTCCTAGCAGGGCTTCCTAGTCCAGATATTGCACAATTCTGGGCAGCAGTCAGCTGCTTTCCCAGAAATTGCACAATCCTTCTGGGAAATAGCCCAACTCCCTCCCAGAAATGCACATTTTTTCCTCCCAGCTGAGCAGATTGTTGGATGTGAAGTTGAGTTGACCGATTCCCTTCGGGACCGAGAAAAAATGTTTTTCATGTATGGGTTGCTCCTCCCAAGTCAGCATGCAAACACATCCCTTGTTTTAGTGATCCATTTATAGTAGCTGGAGGTTACATGCAAAGATCATTTCAGAAACCTCCCACCAAGTGTCGCTTTCCCTATATTTTTGGCATGCGTGTCGCAACCTCGATTTTATCAAAACTCATCAACCGGACACTGTAGAGCTCATTCCTCACATCAATTTTGTAGCTCTGACATCCCACATTACATCTAGGAGTCGTCGGCACATTTAGCTCAGCTGTTTTGGGGTAATCCCACCTTCCATGTCTTGTGTTGCATTTCTATCGCTTTTTGTGTTTCGCTTTGTATGAATGTTTTCTGCTTGATTTCAGTGAGCGCTTGCTATCGTTTTGGTACATACTAGCTTGTACTAGCACCATTTTAGTTTTTTTTAGCATCTCACTGCTGTCATGTACATGAAATTGTTTTGCACGGACAGTCACCGTTACGGCGACTCGCTTCATACACATGCATGATTTCCCGTTTTCTGAATCCTGCACTTGATGTTTGAATGACTGATCGTTCACTCTTGTTTGCACTCATCTCATCATGTTTTCACACTTCTCATGTTTTCATTCACCCGTCGCCCGGACTAGGTTTCCTTGGCCTAAACAGTGCCTTGCCCAGCTAGCACTGTACATTTCCAGAAGCAAAGGCTCTGCCTTCCCCCCAGAAATTGTGCAAGTCTATCTAGATAATGACCTCCAGGCTTGCATTGCGCAATTCTTGGAGGCAATGTCCTGTTGGCCCCATAAACAGCACAATGCAGTTTGCATGTCATTGCTGACTGAAATTGCGCATTGCGCAGTTTCAGTCCTCAACATGCCAGGCTGGACTGTGCATTATATAGTTCCAAAAGTCAGTTAGCCTCCTGATAGCCTGGGTTGTGCCTTGCACAGTTTTGGCAGTCAGTCCTAGACCTCTCGGTGGAAATTGCGCGACCTTCATGATCAGTCACACAGGTATGTTGCAAGTCAGTTCTCAAGTTCGTTTTGGTTTTTGACTGACAAATTTTTTGCCATGAGTGTTTCCATGTCTCCAGGTATTGCAGGTGTTCATATGCCTCTCAACAACACAAGTACAATGGTTTCCAGGAGAGCAGAGTTGAAGACACCGTTTAGAGCACACTTAGGGATGTAGTCGATCAAGTGTCTATGAACTTGCCTACCCATGAAGACATCATGTTGTTTGTAGACAAGGACATCAAGATATGACGACAACAACATCACAACAAGCAACACCATCAACAACAACTGAAGGCAACATACCGGATGCAATGAATGCAAGAGGAAGGTTGTTAACAACACAGAGGCAGAACAAAGTCGCAAGCTCAGGAAGATCCACTTGTGATAAAAGAAACTTTGGAGACTCAGGCTATGAGGTGACGACGCGACATGAAGATCACGCGAAGACAGAGAACGAAACAAAGGAGTTGCATGTGCTGAAGCAACAACTCAAGGACGAATATGAGTTGCATAGATGAGAGAATGAGTTGCAGTAGGAACAGGTACAACAATGGGCGCAACATGCACTCATGGATGAAACTGCGCTCGTACAAGTTATAGATCCATCCCAGCAGCTGGCACGGAGTAGACATGGTGAGCAGTGTTGTTGATTGCATGCAAGGGAATTCAGAAACATGCATGTCATTGTGTGCATGCATGCGATCTAACCCATTTGGCACACTCACCAAGGCAAAGACAAGAAGAAAGTCCGACTGGAGTTGAACATGTAGTTGACAGTTGATGTGCATGACCACCAGCACACACTAGAAGATCAACATGGACATTATGCATTAGTGTGTTGTCGGTTCGATCGCACCCAAGAAGACCATGCGCATGTTAGCAGACGAGTTGGATGGAGGAGCCACACCAATGCATCGGGATGCAACGGAGGCAAGAGTTCGCTTCAACAAGATGTCACCATGGAGCACATGCACACCATCATGGACGACCAAGATTGGCATCAGCTCACCACCTTCACCATCACAAGCATGTCAAAGAGTTGGTCTCATCACAACGGACTGAGTGATAGTGATGTCTTGCATGGCTTGCTCAAGACATTTTGTCTCACATGGGCACATGTGCATTGTAAAGTAACATCTTGTCAAGTGGAAGTTCAAGTGTCGATAGTTGGATGTAACAGTCATAGAGTAGATGAAGAGTCATGGGGTAGATGAACTGTCACAAATGGGAATGTCAAGGGTCACCCCACCCTTTGTTATAAATAATACTTCATAACTCATTGTAAAGGCTTTTGGTCAGCCAAACTTCTGATAGGACTATCTTAGAGAGAGCTTGGACAGTATTGTAATGAGCCTTGGCTTCTCCACTGCGTAGAGCTAGTACATCTCTTTGGAGGAGCAGGTGGTTGTGGCTGTAACATTTCGCCGTTGGAACTAGTGGTTGGACATGGTTGTATTGTATGACTGGAACTTACACTTCTTAATATGACAAGAGAAAACACGTTTTATGCATACGTTAATTCAGCTATCCGTTTACTCTAAATGATATATGTATCTGTTTTCTTACACATGCATGTATAGCTATTTCTGTGTATGTATGTATGAATCTTTCTGAAATGTGTTGTTGGTTTAACCATCACTTTGGATTGCTAGCTAACTTTCCTTCCATGTTGTGATGCATATTTTCTCGTGTAAGCCCTTCTTAACTCCGTGCTATCCCAAGTTGCCAAGGGGCGCACTCATCTCAAACCCTGTGTGTTAGAACCTCTCATGCACCTTCCTTGGCTTGCTGCATATGTCACACCCTTGCTACCAACAGAGACATCTTACTTGCCTCTGTGTGAAATTGCGATCAAGGCATTACCGTAAAACCCACTGCTAGAACTCCTACACCAAACAGTCTAAGGTCTAATTGGGACTTCTTACCGGGGAGATCCCCTTACATGTTGGCGGGTCCAACATCGTCAACATGCTCCAAGAAAACTCTAAGTATCCAAGAGTCTGAGAGAGAGAGAATAGAGAGAGATCTCCAAAACTGAATTGACAAAAGCTCCATAACTGATCCTCAAAAGTCTTTTTTTTATTATCAATGAGGCCTCCATTTTCTTTATTTTTCCATTATTTTCCTTCATTTTCCTCCTCACATGCAACCTGTGACCTTTCACCTTCCTTTTCTCACAATTTCCATTATTTTCATAAATAAGATGCCAATTAATGCCATTTTGCCTTTCAAAATCCTTTTTCTTCTCCTTTTCCAATTTCCTTTAGCCATAATAACCGAAATGAACACCCACACCAGGATGTCTTTCCCACCATTCAACTTGGAATACGTGTCCCATGACTGCGGTATTATATATTTTTACATGGATTTCTAACCATGGTTGTTAAAGAACCCTCCCCCTTGGGGGAACACTGTCCTCGGTGTTCAATGCCACCTATAACCAGAAAGACAACTAAAAAGAAAAACATACTCCCTATGGATCTTTATAACATAACTCGTTGCAATATTTACAATGAACATTACTGAACATGACAAACATACTATTTACATGAGCTTTATAACATATCTCATTATGATATTTACAATAACAACCACATATACTCATGCACATTTTCTTCAACCAACAAATAACCATGTTGTCTATGGATCTTTATAAATCCAGCTCAATACAGTATTTACAATAATATACACATACACATATGCACATTTTATCAACCTGCAAATAAAAGGATACAATACCTGTATCAGTAACAAGGGAATCTAGACCCTTACACCTCCACCCTCAAAAGTAGTACCAAGATTCACCTCCTCCCAAGAAGTCCAAAATATATTGCCAAAGTCAAAGCTATATCCAATGTCCAGCGCTACAATCCCGCATTACTGTCCTCTAAGTGAATAGTTACCGACTCATTATTCCAAGGCACACTGCCGATGCACGTTTGATTCCATCTGGAAATGCTAATGACCAAAACAAATCCATCCCCGACCTTACCTTCTCTACTACACAGTCCCTCGAGAAATCTGGTCACCTCGTTTCGTGCAGTCACTCACCTTCCATGTTCCTCGAAACCCCCTATCTCGGGTGATCCATCCCTTGGCAAGGATTCCTCACATCGGAAGGTCAACAACCATAACATATACCTACCTCAAAACCATCATACGAGTCATATCATTCTCATGGCAATCAATGGACACATTTGGGTACCAGTGTCCCACAATGGCCTTGCTCCTGAAGTGATTTTAATAACATATTGTCACATTTTCCAATTCCTTTTGTTGTTGCTGGTAATCCTTGTAGTCAATTTCAACCACCCAACAAGGAATTTACGTGCTTCTTGTGCCAAGCACATAACTTCCATTAGATTTAAAATAAATTGAAATAAATTCACATCATACCTCATTGGTAGCTCGTCAACAAGGTACACTTGAAATCCTGTTTACTTCTTTTCACAACAAGTCAAACTAGCATCTTTGATCAAATCATTATGTATAAACATATCATAGATCATAGATCAAAATTGTGAATCATAAACAATCGTCATAAACCAGAATCATGGATCACATATAACCATCATAAATCAGAATCATAGATCACATGCATAATAAAACTAGAATAAAATACTGATACTTGTCCTTTGATCAATCCTTAGCTTCTACCTTTATCCTTTTTCCTTTCCTACGCACACTGGATCGGTTGCCTCATCCAACAACACACAGTGGCTTCTCTTTTCCTCAATCACGTACACATACACAATGTACATGAAAACACATACACCTACACTTGATGTACAAAACAACACATGCATCTATACCTAATGTACAATGCCACACAATACATTTACCTACACCTGGTGTACAACACAACATAATACATGTACTAAATAGAGTACAACACAATGAATACACATGTCACAATACCACAACTACACAATACACATACATAGCTCACAACACAACATGTACAACATGCACACAATACCACATGTACAACAGTACCATATGTAGAACATGTACATAATACCACCTGTACACAACACCATCTGCATAACGTGTGCACAACATGACATGTACACGGCACCACCTTCACAACGTGTACACAACCCCACATGTACACCACACCACATGTAAAATGTATACACAATACCACATGTACACAACACCACATGCACGACATGTACACAACACCACCTGCACACAACACCACATGTACAACATGTACACAACACCACATGCACACAACACCACATGTACAATCATGCACACAACACCATATGTACATAGCACCACATGTACAACATGCACACAACACCATATGTACATAGCACTGCATATACAACATGTACATAACACCATATGTACACAACATCGCATATCCAACATGCACACAACACTGCATATCCATCATGTGCACAATACAATATGTACACAACACCGCATATCCAACATGTACATAACACCATCTATACCCAATACTGCTTATGAAATATACACACAACACTATATACACAACAGGAACTCAACACCATATGTACAATCACTGAATATACAATATGCATAACATGTACACAATAGTAGAACTACACATCAAAAACCACACTGTCTCTACCAAGCAACCTTGCTTCCAGTGTCTCTTTGCCATCCATGCTTATCTTAGCATGCCGCAGAACACGTTATTTTCATTTCGCTGATGTATCTCTCAACATTACCTGTCCATAATGTAAACATAGACATACTATAAACACATAATATCAACTCATATCCACATGATATTGACCTCATAAATTTGTCGAGGCTACTCTTCCCGCTTGATTCCCCACAAGACTAGGAACTTCTTTCACGCCCTTCACCTGCATATACAATCATTCCTCCACAGAATGATCCCTGAAAATCCCGTTAGACAATGACATAGACATATACATACATACATATACATAAACATTAGCATAGAACAATCATGATCCCATCAGAAAACTACATACATACATAAATATATATAAACATTAGCATAATCATGATCACAACATAATTACCAAATAACATAAGGTCAAGGTTAAGAGAGATCCATTTATTTGTGCACGCATGCACAACATCAAGAACATTTGTTCCCAACATGGCTAAGGCATCTGATGCCTCAAATCCATTTACTTTACCTTTCCTGTTACCTTCCTCATGATTGTCCTGCCACCATCCATTATCCCCATGGACCTAACCAATCAATTGACTATCATACTCTTTCCTTCAGCTTCCCTAATACATGCACTGAGCTTCATTTGAGTCTTACATTACCAGTTGAGTTTCATTCAACTCTTCTTGAACTCCATTAACTTTCTCTTTCCCAGACTAACTCCCAACACCCTAAAAACATAAGAGGCAAGAACAAGAAGAACCAACAAGAAGAAAACCATGAAAAACCAATAGCAACATGACATCACAAACAAAGTGGCAAGGCCTTGCACCAAACACATTCAAAACTCATAAATCAAGCTCAAACAAATCACAAAATATCGAAGGCACAAAACTCCCAACAAACACCATGACTCAACCTCATGGGTTCCCAATTACTCCAAGGGAAAATTCAACCTGAGCCTTCTTCTATTTTCATGGTAGTCTCTTTTGTCACGTTACCCTCTGCATCATACTTCCATAAAGACACAATTGTCAATGCATAAGTAAATATAACAATATACTAGCTATCTTACCTTGTTGTGCCAAGCACATATCCTTGTAACTGAACACATGCATGCCATCTCTCAAGGGACTCCAATTCCCTTGAAAGATATAGCTATAACTAGACACCAATTGTTATAATGTCAAATACATGTCCATGCATATAACACATAATTTTAGACAAGATTAGAGTTAAGAAGACTTCCTATATTCAAAGCATTCATTCGTTTGGAATTGTAGTTTCCAAGCATAGCCAAAGGAATTCTCACCCAACCCAATTCCTTTATGTTGCCTTTTTACCTTGTTGCAATTGAGTCTTACTATGTATTGTCATATCACCCAAATGTTAGTTATGTAAACACATCAACTATTACCTTGTCACATTAATACCGAGCATGTTTCCTTACAAATGCTCACACATGTCTATCACATCTTCCAAAGATCAAGACAAAATATATATTAATATAAAATCAACCTTTACTAAGTCTAACAACCATGTCATAATCAACAATCAACTCACATTCATCAGTCATAATACATAATTCTACAACTATCACCTACTTACAATTAAGTACATATTAGTTGTCTCAACACATGTATTAGTACAAACATCTTAAAACAAGATCATTTCTTCATGCAATCTTATAGACACATACTTATATCATGCAACTAATCAAACATTCAAATGATGTATAGATGACATAATAGATATCAAACACTCAAGCACCAAATAAACAACATAATCAAACATTCAAACACAAAATAAACGTCATAAGCAAACTCACACCTTAATGTATCTTAGGGGAGGATATATTGACTTCACAATCAATCTAGATTAGTGTTATCACTTAGGTTTTCCCCAAAGTTGTAAGAAAGGGAAGGATGCCGAGGTAACCATGGACCAATCTTTTAGATACAGAATCTAGCCAATCTGTATCCAGAGAGGGCTCTCTCTTTATGATTTAGCTTTGTTTTGAAAGGTATTAGGCTAGTTATGAAGTTCAAGGGTTTTGTTTTGAGTTTGGGTGGTGAGATTCAATAAAACAGAGAGGTAAGACAGAATAGTTCAGTCCATTGGGCATGATGGAGTCAAATAAGATGGCTTTCTGGATTTGGTTTCTTAACAGAGGATGGCTTCACAGAGCAAGGTAGTCAAATAGGGAACAAATAGAGATTGGAAATAGATGGAATGGGCTCAAATGGGTGAAGGGCAGTTAAGAATCCTTCAACCTATTCAAAGAGGGAAATTGGATGATTACTGATAAGGAGCAGTTAAGAATTATTTAGAAAATAATCAACATGAAAGAATCAGGAAACATGAGCAATTAAGATTTCACTGCTTATTCTAATTCTGAAGAAAACACAGATAATAACAAAGACTAAAAAGAGAGTGCAATCAAGCATATTCTGAAATTAACCATTTTATTTATCATTCAGTTTATGAAACACAGATGATATAATAAACAAGAAAACTATAAAACACAAGATATAGGGGACTTATTGATCCGGAGGTTGATTCAAGAAATCTGTGACAAGTCCTCTACCTCAATTCTTCATCCAGTAGGCTAGACAACAGTTTGATTCCAACAGCTCTTTATTCCAAAATTTCAGTATTACAGCACAGTCTAGTAAATGCACACACCACAGACCACCCCAATACTCTAATGGAGGGGGTACTTATACACAAAATATGTACAACCTATATCTCATAACAACTGTGAGATAATATCTAGGTTTAACTAATAAGAGTTTACAAGTAAAATAGAAACAGCTAACTGATGTTGTGCTGGAGGCAAGCCTTTAGGGTTCGGCTTGTAGTTGTCTTCTATAGTAGCTTTGCGCCGACTGCCTGTCTTAACTGTGCATTAATTCTGATGTGATACACTTTAATTTTGATCTGCTACTCTTCAATTTTGCTCTGACACTCTTTATCGCTGATCTGATACACTTTAATGCTCGTCTAATACTCTTTAATGCTCGTCTGATACTCTTTAATGCTGAACTGACCCCTTCTCACCGCTGTCTGGCAAAATAGAACTGCTAACGTGTCTCCACATCTCCTTTCTCTGGTAATTCATGTCTCGGAAGGTCCATTGGTTAGGGTAGCAAAATATCTTTGTTCATCTTTATTTCTTTCTTCTGCAAGCTTTGAAGTCCTTCTGTTTGGTTTAAACTGTGTTTAAATAGGAAGAAACTGTAAAATGGCAATTTCGTTGAGGCCGCGAGCTCGTTGCTAGAGCTTTTTCTGGTTAGGTAGTGGCTGAAACTGGAACAATTGTCGTTTTCTCTACATGGGAGTTCGGGGCGCTATATGCAGCGTGTAACACTGAAAAAACACATTTTTGCCCGAGAGCGTGATATGCGGCAGAACATAGCAAAAAAAGTGACATTTTATCCTTTTCTTTGACAAAACGAAGTTTTGGCGGGATTTTTTGGATTTGATGGGTAGATGACGTAAGCGGTATGGATGATGTCAGCGGGAGTATGGGAGCAAATGACGTGGCAGGCGACATGGCAGGTGACGTCAGCAGATGGTGGTAAGCGGTTTGGCCTGCATCGCTTTTGGGGTTGGGCGGTTTCGGGCGAAGGGTGAGAGCGCGACGTGTGTCGGAGGTACGGCGGAAAACTGTAGAGCGATCGCGCATTAAAAGGCGGAGGTTAGGGGGGTCGCGAAATGGATGCGGACCGTTGGATGGCGACTGGGTTAATCGGACGACAGACGGTGCATGAATCTTGGTGGGGAGTTAACTGTGCGGGCCCAATATAATTAACGTTAATAAATCATATCGGGCGCAGTTTAATTGGTTTGCGGGAGGATTTGGTTATTAATTAACCAGGGGTTAATTAATCCCTTTGCTGCGCGGGGAAAAGGTTTTTAATAAACTCCGGATGAGTTCATTGATCCTGCTTTATACTATGACTATGGTCGTATTTTGACTAGGGGTGGGATATGTAGTGATGCGGGGATTTTTTATGTATTTATATACAATACGGGAAGGGAAATGACTTTATATGCGAGTTATAAAATAATAAAAGTTAAAAATTAATATGAATTTACGAAATGAAAGTGCTAAGCCAATATTAAAAAACTTAGGCTAAAAGGGAAAAAAGGAGTTTTGAGGTGATATAACGCATTTTCCCCAAGCAAAGTAGGGTCTTACTTAGGCAAATGAGTTTATGAAATGAAATGAATGGTTTTTTGGTGATCTTAAGAACAGATTCTTAATATTTTTTAGGGGGGAAATTAGTAAATGATTAGGGAAAAAATGTGAAGGGGAGTTAGTTATGAAACCTTGCCTCGCTTGAGCTGCATCAAGTATATGTCCGCCATTGCTCTTGTGATAGAGGTGAAAGTTAACACATTGAAAAACATGATCCATCACAAGTATCATTCTCCAACACCAATCTACCTACCCTGCCTACTTTGCCTCGCATTTTTTTCCTTCTTTCTTTGGGTGCACTTAGACTAGCAAACCCTCATCAATTTTTTTTTCTTTGCATGGTAAGCCTACCTAAGTCTGCACTTATAACATCCAAGGGCTTAGATTTAACTGATGAGCTCCTTTGCTTCTCTACCTATCTACTTATCTGCCAAGATTAAACAGTTTGGTCAGATTTTATTCTCTATCTCTAAAACATGAAATTCAAACATGAACTAGCCAGGATTAAGCTGTTTGGCCATTCATCAACAGTGGCAATATTAACAAGCTGCACACAATTCTTATTTATAGAAAATGAAAAAGTAGTGGCATTTTGGACTTGCACACTTTCCTGGTCTTTCTTTGTTTGGGGTTCATTTCTATCACTTTTTTGACCATTTTATTCTTTTTACCCTTTGATTTTTCTTTTAGGGTATACCCTCTTTACATTTTTTTATTTTTTGTTTTTTTTTGGTAATATGGAAACCTTTACAGCAAGGAAAGGAATGAACATATTATAGAGCCCAACAAGTCAATCATGAAATATGACACCTATTGGTATAGGAGTACAACAGTGGCTCCACTTGGGGATGGCTTTTCCTGGTGGAAAGTCAAGAACAGCAGGTCAAATGGCCTTTTGAATAACTTTTACTGTGCTCTGAAATCTCATTTTGCTGGTTGCTTTATTGTACATATGACAACACACTTGTGAAGCTTAGGGCCTTCTCTTCGGGCTTCAACTGCAGCAAGTTGCTATCCAATCCAAACTGTGACATTATTAAGGATGTAGTATGTACATGTTAGAGTCAAAATTCATTAAAAAGCTAGATCAAAGTAATGTTTCAGCATTCGACCATTAACTGGTCCTTCTTTTGTTTTTGTACCATCCAGGCTCTTCAGAAAGTAAGTATTGTTCTCTTGCAATGCATGGATGATAAATGGCCCTCTCCACAGGAAGTCAAACTTCCCATGTCTTCCTTTGTCTTCTCTCCTAGAATCCCACCTTAGAACTTTGTCTCCAATGTAGAAGTCTTCTGCTTTGGTCCTTTTATCAAATATTTTCTTGAGTTTTTCTTGTAACACTTGGGATCTTTGGTGCACTTCTTCTTTGGTCTGCTAAAAATGGATGGTCTGATTTATTCTCCTTTGAATGTCATTGGGTTCCACCTGAGCTTCTTGCAGCAATTTCATTACAGGAACTCCCAAAGATGAACGAAACACAGCCTCCATGCCATAAAATAACTCATAAGGGCTAGTTCCAATAGATCTCTTTGTAGTAAGTCTGTCTGCCCATAGTGCATTTGTAAGTTTCTTGTGCCAGTTTTTCTTGTTCTCTTCCAACAGTTTCTTAATAATATTGATCAGGCTTTTATTGGAAGACTCAGCTAGACCATTACCTTGAGGGTAATAGGCTGTGGAATGGCCTAAAGTGATATGGTATTTGTTACAGAAATTTATCATTTTCTTGGACTTGAAGGCAGCATCATTATCGGTTATGATCTTTTTAGGACAGCCAAATCTAGACAATATGTTGGTTTCTAAGAATCCTATAATCACTGTATTATTGGCTTGTCTGGAAGGAATGGCTTCTATCCATTTGGTGAAATAGTCTGTGGCAGTAAGGATCCATTTATGTTGGCCAGAAGAGGGAGGGTGTATTTCTCCAATGAAGTTTAAACCCCATTGTTGAAAGGGCCTTTCAGTGGAAATTGGTCTCAAGGGTAAGGGTAATTGTTTCCTTTTTCCTTAAAAAATTTGGCATTTGTGGCAAGCAGTGACAAACTTCTTTACATCAGGGAACAAAGTTGGCCAGTAAAATCCAGCCCTTAGGATTTTGTCTGCAGTTGATTTCCAGTAAAGGTGTCCACCACAGTCCCCTGCATGAAATTCTTTGAGAACTTTGTCAGCTTCTTCTTTTATTAAACAATTCAGTAGAATACATTCATGACTTTTCCAAAAAAGAGCATTGTCTAAAACATAGAATTTTGAAGCTTTCATCTTTAAAAACCTTTCCTTCGTTCTGGATTACCCTGGAGGAGCTTGCAGGTTTAATAATACATGTATTACATCAGCATACCAAGGTGATTCTAAGAAGGCCTGGCTGATTTGTGGAGTCGCCATCTCCTGTTCGTTATCCAGTTCATTAATATCTAGGGCTTGAAAGTTTGTTTCAGTCATGAGTTTAGCCAATCCCTGTCCTTTTATCAGCTTTGTAGGTTTTATCTCAATATCATACTCCAATATTTTAGCAATCCATTTACCTCGTTTGCCTTCAATTCCATCCCGAGTCAGGATATCTTTGACAACAACATTTGGTACATAAGCTATTACATGAGAGTACAATATATAGACTATTGTTAAACACACATGGACAGCAAGAAAGATATGAAAGATAAAACATGCAATACATTTTTTATTAACATGAGATATACATTTATAGTACAATATGTGACTCTTGGGTTTCAGATCCCAAGGTCTCTTGGACTGCTTTGGTCTATTCGGCTTCCACACTAACCCATTTAGGATTAGGTGTCCAACATTCCCCCCTTAATCCGAAGGGTTATGTATGAGTCCAAGAAGAGAGCTGTAATACAAAATGTGCAAAAAATGCATGGCAGCACTAGGCTGAATGTGCTCTATGAAATGTTGGTATAAAGGGCAGTGGTTTAAGGATGACTACCAACACTGGAACGCTTAGTGCAGTTCCCGGAACTCTTCCAAAACTGGTAAGAAATTGAAGTTTTCTGCTAGAGGAAGTGATCCTATTGTTTTAAAGAGGGAAACCTTCAACCATAAAAGGGAGGTCTCACCCCGCATAAAAGGTAAAACTTCAACCTGAAAAGGGAAGTCTCAACCTGTGATGGTTTAAGGATAACCAACAACTCTGGAATGCTTAATGCAATTCCTGGAACTCTTCCAAAACTGGCAAGAAGCTGGAGTCTTCTGCTAGAGGAAGTGTTCTCAATTGTGTTCCTGGAATGCTTCCGAAACTGGCAAGAAGCTGAAGTCTTCTGCTAGAGGAAGTGTCCCAGATTGCCAACTGAAGGCATGTTCAGGGGCATCTTTGTCGCTGGCTACAACTCTGAAACTGGTGTGGTAGGTTGTGGCTCAGGCTCGCTTGATGTGACTTTGAAGCTTGTATATGACCATCATTTCCCCCCCTGTCAGATACAAGGTGAGAAGATGGAGAAAACTCAACTGCAAGACTGTTCAATACTCTAGAACAAGTTCTAACATGCGTTTGGAATATCTTCTTGGTTGTTGATGCCCATTGCCAAGAAGCGATCCATCCAAGATGAATCTATGTTCTTGCAGGGTGTTTGTTGCTGAAGCATCTGTGTGAAGAATGACTGGTTTTATAACAGTGCTTACATGGATGAAGATCAAAACAATGATCTTTCAAATGGCCAACTCGGTCACAGTGTTGGCATTTCACGATCTGTTGTTTTTGTTGTTGTTGTTGTTGTTGTAGAAGAGGGGCAGAGTCTGGAACAGCTGGAGGTGAACTGTCATGAGGAGCAGGTGAACTGTCATGAATAAATCCAACACTCTGAAATTGAATGGCCTTGGCATAGTCTGGAATATGAAAGGACAAGTCCTTGTCATATCCAAGACCAGTTCTGTGCTTGTTGTGGACAAGCTGTTCCCAAGGTCTGATGATGGGCTTGGGAAGTGCAGACTGAGTTTCAGCATCTGCATGTACAACTAATGCTTTATTGGGCACTGGATCTGAATGAACTTCAACAATATTGTCTTGCTGTTTATGGGAGTCTGTTTCAATCTTCTGAACAGAAACAGGTTCAGAATGATGACTCCACTTGTGTAATTCTTCCTGTTGTAGCTTTGTCTCAAGCTGCAAAAACTCTATCTTTTCTTGCGCATTTTGTATTCATTTTTGAATGTCAGCAATAATGTCTTTATTGATTATGATTGCGTTGTCAGCAGTGGATACGATTAGAGTTCTCAATAACTCTAATATTCTTTCAAGCTTAGCCATTTTTCTTATCAGTGGGCAAATAAAGAATGTGAGCAATTATGCAATATCTTCTTCTACAAACAATATCAAGCCTTAATGGTAGGCTTTGGAGCAACCGTTAAGACCAACTTTCAACATATACCACTTAAAAATTTGGCTAAAAATAGTGAGCTTAAACTGTTGAAGAGAAACTCAAAAGGTAGATTCCCAATGCAAAATGGTGCATGTAAAGACATAAATAAATACTACCTCAACCTGTTTAAAAAATTGAATTCATGTCCTGTTCAAGCTGACAGGGGGGGAAATGATGGTCATATACAAGCATAAATGCATGTCGTCTATGTACAGGAACAAAATTCAAAGCCCCATAGGAGACTACCCAAAAACGTTTCTAACGCTTTCGGAGGAAAAACTGAAGCGTAATGTGGATTTTTTTTTTGGTGAATACTGCGAGGCTTCAATTGGCTGATATTGTGAAGTACCCAAATCTGTTTGCAAACAGCTTAGAGAGAAGGCTGATTCCTCGGTATATAGTGCTGGAGGCAATGAAGTTCAAGCAATTGCAAGTGTCGAAAAGAGAAAGGCGTTTTCCAGTTATTCTTACGTTGACAGAAAAACGTTTCTTGGAATATGTTCATTCAAATGCCGAATTCTCCTCGGTTCTCCAGGAACTTCAAGTCCAGGGTGACGCTACCGCCATTACCGCAGAAGAGAACTTGTGCTCATCAAGCCAAATTGCATGAAAATGAAGCAGAACTTGCCCGCTCACGTACAACACAGGCTCGCCTTTACAGGAGAAGGAGCTCACTGAGAAGCACAACACCTGGTTGAATGAGGAGTTAACGTCTAAAGTGGATGCAATTCTACAGCAGCGCCAAACCAGTGCGGAAATAGAGGCAGATCTTTCTGCTAAGCTTGCAGACGCTGAGATGGACAAGAGCCAAATAGATGATGTCGTCTTTGGTCGGGGGTTCGACTATCACTATGCGCAGGAATTCAAAAGAAAGCACAGAAAAGACATCAGCGGGAATGCCAGAGCTCTTCGCAAGCTGA
Source organism: Pinus tabuliformis (assembly GCA_031772625.1). Classification (NCBI taxonomy): domain Eukaryota; kingdom Viridiplantae; phylum Streptophyta; class Pinopsida; order Pinales; family Pinaceae; genus Pinus; species Pinus tabuliformis. Next base: position 1,455,679,170 of record CM062819.1, on the reverse strand, counting down.
GAACAGCATGTGAGAGGGCAAAAAGAACGCTGTCTTCTACTACACAGACAACGATTGAGATTGATTCTCTATATGAAGGAATTGATTTTTACGCCATAATTACTCGAACTCGCTTCGAGGAACTCAACATGGATCTTTTCAGGAGAAGTATGGAGCCTGTGGAGAAATGTATGCGATCGATGCACATTCGATTGTTGGCTGGAATTCTAACAGTCTTTATGGAAATAACACAGGCGCAGGTAGGATAGTGCGTTACATAGAATATTGCAGAGTATGGGAGCCAAAAGCAGTGCAGGTCACACATTCATTACACTGCAACCAACGCTCCAATTTCTGGCAGAGGGACAGGGAATAATGAGGACAATGACAGAAAACTTGCGGGAGTTACAACACAAAAAACTAATTTGGGAACCTGGACCTGTGGCAGCATCAACGCATAGTAACATGAGCGTTGTAATGAGCAGCATCAACGCATACTAATCTAAGACCATGTCAGACCAGTGTACAGCACACAGTAAAACTGGCAATTCTGATAAACTCTGATTAGGAGAAAGACAGAACTGACATGTATACAAAACAAGTGGCTCAAAATGAAGCAGGGCCAGAATTCGCCTGCTCTGATACCATGTTAAACACACATGGACAACAAGAAAGATATGAAAGATAAAACATGCAATACATTTTTTATTAACATGAGATATAAATTTATAGTACAATATGTGACTCTTGGGTTTCAGATCCCAAGGTCTCTTGGACTGCTTTGGTCTATTCGGCTTCCACACTAACCCATTTAGGATTAGGTGTCCAACAACTATGAAGTCTTGAATAGCTTTTACAAGTGCAAAAGCCTATTTTTTCCATGATTTTGTAATTTAGAGGTGCATCTCTAAGTGCCTTACTGAAAAAAGCTATGGGTTTTTCACATCCTTGATCATCTTTCTGCAGTAACACAGCTGCTATAGTGTGTTCTGATGCAAATGAGAAAATTATGAAGTCTCTATCAAACTTTGGACTTGTAAGGACTGGTGTTCTGGTCAAAGCCATTTTAATTTCTTCAAATGCTTGTTTCGCTTCTACTGTCCATTTGACCTTAGAATCTTTTTTTAACATATTGTTTAGCAATCTAATTAATTCAACCAAGTTAGATATGAACCTTCTCAAAAAGTTAATCTTTCCTAGGAAAGCTTGAAGTTCTTTGACATTTCTGGGGTGGGTTATTTGCAGAATAGCTTCTATTCTGGCAGGATCAATTCTGATGCCATCTTTGGAGATGATATGGCCTAACAGTTTACCTTCTTCTAGACCAAACAAAGACTTTTTAGGATTTAATGAAATACCATACTTTTTGCATTTTAAAAACACTCGTCTCAAATGATCTAAATGTCGCTGATCTGATCTAGAAAACACAGTGAGGTCATCTAGATATACAACCAGAAGATCGTGAATTTCTTTTGAAAAAGCTATGTCCATTGCTCTTTGAAAGGTTTCCCCTGCATTCTTAAGTCCGAATGGCATTTTAACATATTTGAATGTACCCCATGGTGTTGTTAAAGAAGTCTTTTTTTGGTCATAAGGATGAACCAAAATCTGATTAAAACCTGAAAACCCATCCAAAAGTGAAATCCTGGAAGCATCTACTACTCTTTGTAAAATATGATCCATCTTAGGTAAAGGGTAGTTGTCTTTCAAACAAACTTTGTTTACATTTCTTAAGTCAACACATAATCTAATTTCTCCTATTTTCTTCCTTGTAGGCACTAAATTAGATACCCACTCTGAAAATATGATTGGGGCAATTATCCCTGCATCATGCATTCGTTTGATTTCTTTTTCTATTAAAGGAAGCAGTACAGGGTTGATTCTTCTGAGCTTTTGTTTGAATGGTTTTTGATTTTCCTTGAGGGGTATTGTATGTTGAATTACAGAGGTGTCATAAGATTTTAGGTCTTCATAGCTCCAAGCAAAAACATCCTGGAATTCTTTGATCAGTTCAACATACTTAAGTTTTTGATCAGGGGGCAAAAATTTGGACAATTTTACCACTTTTGGGTTCTCTTCAGTTCCTATGTTGTAGTCTTCAATGTCTGCTTTTGGAGGTTCCATCTGAGGTTTCTTTGGAATATCATTGAAATCAAAGAGATCTTCCAAAGGAGTTAATCCTTTGGGCAAATGATTGTCTTTCAAATTGATAATTTCAGATTCTCCTTCAATAATCTCATCAACATCTGTTTCTTTAAGATCTTGTATTTCCTCTTTGGTGAATTTCGTTGGATGAAGCATTTGAGTTGCATTTTCTGCTGAAATGTCTGTTTCTATCTGATTTGTTGGATCAAATTCACTAACTGTATCTCCATCTGCGTTAGTGCTGGAAAATTCTTCTTCTAAGGTTAAAAAATTGTTGATCTGGTTATCACTGTCAAACACTTGCCAGTTCTTCACATTATCAGGTATGGCTGGCCTGTGTCTAATTTCTGTTGTGAATTGATGATTTGGTTCGAATGGTAATTTACAGGTGTTGGCAAACATTGCTAGGCTATGAGCTTGCAAGTTATGTTTTCTTGGGATTTTGGCAAGCTGAGTTTCTAGAAATGTATTGAGGATCTCTATAGCTGTTCCTCTGTACTCTCTCAATCTGGGATCATTTGTCAAGAACTTCCCTTTTATCTGTTGGATGATTAAATCAGAATCTCCCAGGACTATCACTCTATTTGGTCCCAATTTCTTGACCAGTTTAAGAGCTAGCAATAGAGCTTCATATTCAACCATATTGTTAGTGCACCTAAAGTTTAATCTGTAAGCATGGCCTTCAGCATGATTGTTTTCAAGGTTGTGCACCCAGACTCCTGCTCCTGCTCCTAATTTGTTCACAGAACCATCAAATTCTAAGTACCAAAGGATTTTATGTTCATACTTAATATCTGGAGCTTCAGGGATCTGTTTAATAGGGAGATCTGGTTTTTCAGTTTCTTCTGATTTACCTGATTTTTCATGACTTTCAGAAATTTCTTGGGTTTGGACACTAGACCTTTCATTTGCAATTTTTTATGTGTTATCTGCTAGAACCTTTATTTCATGTGGGGGATTAATTTCAGCATTGTAAAGGATAAAAGAATCCATATCCGAATGTAATGATTAGATAGGGAAATTTTGAGGTTTCACCTGACTACTTACTACATACTTCATTAAGGTTTCTCTGTATAGTCTCTTGGGTTGACCAAACACTGAAATAGTAGCGTACGACATGTCCAACTGTAGAGATCCTTGAAGCTTTGCACCCCAAGATCTAGACAATAACATACCATACTTTGGTGGAATATCAGCTACTACTATGTCCATTAAGATGGTTTTGGCAGGATATTGGACTAGTGACACACATAAGTCTTTGATTAAACCTAAACATTTGACCTGACTTGAATCAAAAGAGAAAAGGTCTTTATATGGCCTGGTGATGTCAAGGTCAAGTCTCTCCATTACAGATTTAGGCATTAAGTTATGGGAAGCACCAGAATCAAACATGGCATTATGGAGTATTTTATCATGTATGTTTAAACCTACATAGAAAGGAGGAACTTCTCCCTCTGTTGTTTTTCCATTTACTTCAGGGCCAAATATCAGTTCAGGCTGGTCATCAAAAACATTTACTGAATCTTCGTTCACAGAAATTTTGAGTGATCTGCTAATTTGACTTCTGTAGACATCATGTTTAGCCAATTTTGATAATGGAACAACTATCTTTAGTTTGCCTATTTCTATCTCAATATTGAAAGGTTTTTCGGTCTGAGTTCTTGTATTTCGGAAAGCTGGATTTTCTACATTTCTCTCCTCTTCAGGAGTGGGATTAGGGACTGAAGTTGTTTTCAAATCTAGTTCTAGATGCTCTCCTACTTTTCCTTTAGAAGGAATAGAAGTGGAAGGTTGTCTGTTAGGTGACTGATTATCTGTTACATCTTTAACAATTGGGTTATCAGGGTTAGGATCTGTTTTAGAAAGAATATGTACATGGGGGGTACTGATCTTATCTTTGTTAGGCTGCTTGGTATCTTTTTTCTTGCTAATTTCAGGGACATCTATTCTTCTGCTCCTCAGATTGTATTGTTTTCTGGACCTCATAAATGGCTACATCATATCCCTCCCTAAAGTCAAATGATTCACTTGAGTGAGTTTGTAATTGTTTAAGGATGTGAGCTTCTTGATCCTCTTGGGTCAAGAAAACTTATTATTCATTGTTGAGTCCCATCAGATTAATTTGAGCGTCTTCTGTTGGTTCATCAGAAGTTGAGGCTTCGGCATAATTTTCTTGAAATGGGGGCCTAATATTTTGGTCAGGCCCTGTCTTTCCAGTGTTAGGATTTTGGTTCTTCCTGAAATTTGGATTTCTCCCAGTATTGCTTGGTTGACCCTCCCAAGGGGATTTTCGCTCAATTTTTTCTACTCTATCTCCAAGTTTATCCATTCCTTTAATGATAACATCTAATTTTTGTTCAAAGGCAGAAGGTTCTTCTTTGAAAGGTGTCCTCCTTTCAGCTTTGGCTCTAGATCGTTTGGATATCAGGTTGGCCTAAACACTGACAGCTATACTCTGCATCTCTTCTAAGGTTCGAGGAGCTCTTTCCCTAAGTTGGTATGCCATTTCAGAATCAAATGCATCAGGGAATTTGATCAAGGCCAAATCTGGAGGAGGTCTGAGATTTTGAGGAATAGCATTGTAGACATTATTGAATCTGGTACAGTAATCTTGGACAGTTTCTTGTGTGCCTCTTCTTAGGTTTTCATATTCTGATAAAATGTGGAGAGGATCTTTCTTCTTTTCCCATCTGTTCAAGAAGGTCTGATAAAGAGCTTGTGGTTCATTGATACTGTTTGCAGGGAGGGCTCTAAACCAGGTTCTAACATCTCTAGTTAAACTTTGAACAAATACTTTCATTCTAACATCATCATCATCAACCTCATATTTTTCAAAATAGTCGATCATTTTATTGGTATGTTGTTGAGCTATGTAAGTGCCAGTACTGTCAAAAGAAGGGATTTTACTTTGATAGTCTTGGGGCATGGCCCCTGGATTGGCAGGTAAGTTTAGGGGAGTATATCGGTTTGCCATGGTTGCAGAAATAGATGTGATAACTGGAAGAGTAGGGATAACAATGGGAATGTGTGTTGTAGATGGAGGAGTGGGAAGGGTAGTTGGAGGAGCTGATGGTGAACTTGGAGAAGCTATAGTAATCACAGAAAGTTTTGGTGTTCTTTCAGAGGTAAGATCAAATTGAATGGAGTTCTGCAAATGTTTGTCAAGGTGTGAACTAGCAGAATTTTCTTGTCTCTCTTGACTTTTAAGAATCCTAGGGATCAGATTAGGATTTTTAAACACAGGTGGGGGATTAGGATCAGGATTTGATCTGGTGTAATGAATCCTTTCTGAAGCCAGTTTCTAGGTATGTTTTTGGTTTTTTCTTGAAATAGTTTTGACAATACAACTTTTAATAGTCTCTTCTAGGAGGTTTTAGATGTGGGAGTTTTGAACTTTCCTAAAGACTTTGTAAAGAGGAACTAATCAAGTATTTGGAACCAACTGTTCAATACATAAACTAGACTGGAGATAGAATAAAGCAATATTCATTTACTTCTGCAATTGCAAAGCAAAATCATTCCAAAGGCTACCTAGCTAAATTCAGGCTCCGTCTATAGCTTATGAAATAAACAATAGTAACAAACCATTATTCAGGTCCCCAGCGGAGTCACCAATGATGTTATCACTCAGGTTTTCCCCAAAGTTGTAAGAAAGGGAAAGATGCCGAGGTAACCACAGACCAATCTTTTAGATACAGAATCTAGCCAATCTGTATCCAGAGAGGGCTCTCTCTTTATGATTTAGCTTTGTTTTGAAAGGTATTAGGCTAGTTATGAAGTTCAAGGGTTTTGTTTTGAGTTTGGGTGGTGAGATTCAATAGAACAGAGAGGTAAGATAGAATAGTTCAGTCCATTGGGCATGATGGAGTCAAAGAAGATGGCTTTCTGGATTTGGTTTCTTAACAGAGGATGGCTTCACAGAGCAAGGTAGTCAAACAGGGAACAAATAGAGACTGGAAACAGATGGAATGGGCTCAAATGGGTGAAGGGAAATTAAGAATCCTTCAACCTATTCAAAGAGGGAAATTGGATGATTACTGATAAGGAGCAGTTAAGAATTCTTTAGCAAACAATCAACATGAAAGAATCAGGAAACATGAGCAATTAAAATTTCACTGCTTATTCTAATTCTGAAGAAAACACAGAGAATAACAATGACTGAAAACAGAGTGCAATCAAGCATATTATGAAATTAACCATTTTCTTTATCATTTAGTTTATGAAACACAGATGATATAATAAACAAGAAAACTGTAAAACACAAGATATAGGGGGCTTATTGATCCGAAGTTTGATTCAAGAAATCTGTGACAAGTCCTCTGCCTTAATTCTTCATCCAGTAGGCCAGACAACAGTTTGATTCCAACAGCTCTTTATTCCAAAATTTCAGTATTACAGCACAATCTAGGAAATCCACACACCACAGACCACCCCAATACTCTAATGGAGGGGGTATTTATACACAAAATATGTACAACCTATATCTCATAACAACTGTGAGATAATATCTAGGTTTAACTAATAAGAGTTTACAAGTAAAATAGAAACAGCTAACTGATGTTGTGCTGGAGGCAGGCCTTTAGGGTTCGGCTTGCAGCTGTCTTCTGTAGTAGCTCTGCGCCGACTGCCTGTCTTAACTGTGCATTAATTCTGATGTGATACACTTTAACTTTGATCTGCTATTCTTCAATTTTTCTTTTGACACTCTTTATCGCTAATCTGATACGCTTTAATGCTCGTCTGATACTCTTTAATGCTCGTTTGATACTCTTTAATGCTGAACTGACCCCTTCTCACCGCTGTCTGGCAAAATAGAACTGCTAACGTGTCTCCACATCTCCTTTCTCTGGTAATTCATGTCTTGGAAGGTCCACTGGTAAGGGTAGAAAAATATCCCTGTTCATCTTTATTTCTTTCTTCTGCAAGCTTGGAAGTCTTGCTGTTTGGTTTAAATTGTATTTAAATAGGAAGAAACTGTAAAATGGCAATTTGGTTGAGGCCGCGAGCTCGTTGCTGGAGCTTTTTCCGGTCAAGTAGTGGCTGAAACTGGAACAGTGGTCATTTTCTCTGCGTGTGAGTTCGGGGCGCTGTATGCAGTGTGTAACACTGAAAAAACACGTTTTTGCCCGAGAGCGTGATATGCGGTAGAACATAGCCAAAAAAAAAGTGACATTTTATCCTTTTCTTTGACAAAACAAAGTTTTGGCGGGATTTTTTGGATTTGAGTGGGTGGATGACATCAACGGGAGTACGAGAGCAGATGATGTGGTAGGTGACGTCAGCAGATGGTGGTAAGCGGTTTGGCCCGCATTGCTTTTGGGGCTTGGCGGCTTCAGGCAGAGGGCGAGCGATCAGGCTGAGAGCACGATGTGTGGCGGAGGTACGACGGAAAACCGCCGAGTGATCGCGCATTAAAAGGCGGAGGTTAGAGGGGTCACGAAATGGATGCGGACCGTTGGATGGCGACTGGGTTAATCGGACGGCGGACGGTGCATGAATCTTGGTGGGGAGTTAACTGTGCGGGCCCAATATAATTAACGTTAATAAATCATATCGGGCGCAGTTTAATTAGTTTGCAGGAGGATTTGGTTATTAATTAACCGGGGGTTAATTAATCCCTTTGCTGCGCGGGGAAAAGGTTTTTAATAAACTTCGGATAAGTTCATTAATCTTGCTTTATACTATGACTATGGTCGTATTTCGACCGGGGACAGGATATGTAGTGATGCGGGGATTTTTTTATGTATTTATATACAATACAGGAAGGGAAATGACTTTATATGCGAGTTATAAAATAATAAAAGTTAAAAATTAATATGAATTTATGAAATGAAAGCGCTAAGCCAATGTTAAAAAACTTCGGCTAAAAGGAAAAAAAGGAGTTTTGAGGTGATATAACGCATTTTCCCAAAGAAAAGTAGGGTCTTACTTAGGCAAGTGAGTTTATGAAATGAAATGAATGGTTTTTTGGTGATATTAAGAACAGATTCTTAATATTTTTTAGCGGGAAAATTAGTAAATGATTAGGGAAGAAGTGTGAAGGGGAGTTAGTTATGAAACCTTGCCTCACTTGAGCTGCATCAAGTATATGTCTGCCATTGCTCTTGTGATAGAGGTGAAAGTTAACACATTGAAAAACATGATCCATCACAAGTATCATTCTGCAACACTAATCTACCTACCCTGCCTACTTTGCCTAGCATTTTTTTCCTTCTTTCTTTGGGTGCACTTAGACTAGCAAACCCTCATCAATTTTTTTTTTCTTTGCATGGTAAGCCTACCTAAGTCTGCACTTATAACATCCAAGGGCTCAGATTTAACTGATGAGCTCCTTTGCTTCTCTACCTATCTACTTATCTACCAAGATTAAACAGTTTGGTCAGATTTTATTCTCTATCTCTAAAACATGAAATTCAAACATGAACTAGCCAGGATTAAGTTGTTTAGCCATTCATCAACTGTGGCAATATTAACAAGCTGCACACAATGTTTATTTATAGAAAATGAAAAAGTAGTGGCATTTTGGACCTGCACACTTTCCTGGTCTTTCTTTGTTTACGGTTCATTTCTTTCACTTTTTTGACAATTTTATTCTTTTTACCCTTTGATTTTTCTTTTAGGGTATACCCTCTTTACATTTTTTGATTTTTTGATTTTTTTTGGTAATATGGAAACCTTTATAGTAAGGAAAGGAATGAACATATTACAGAGCTCAACAAGTCAATCATGAAATATGACACCTATTGGTATAGGAGTACAACAATTAGCATGATATAAATTCACAACATATCAAATCAAACATACATAAGGTCATGATACACATAACATTAACCAGCTGACATGCTCTCATCATAAGCTAATAAACAATTGTCATTCATGCATAACAATCACATATGCACAGTTAGTCTAGATTAGTATGACATAATATCACAATATATTAACTCATACCTGAATGGCATAACCCTAACCATCTACATAGGAAAATCCAAATTAGAATGATACATATAACATCAAGATCTTAGTTGCAATGACCATAACCATCATGCATATGACCATAATGCATATAACAACAAGTTACTATCCTTCATAACTAACCGACGCATGTACATATGATCACACTGATTAACTAGCATATACCATGCATGTAACCACAACAACAATATAATTACAAGTAACCCTAATAATTATAACAACCATTGACCAACATACCTGCATACCGACCATGCAAACCTATATGAAAATCTACTCTTATCCTGACGTTCAGTGCTGCAACCTTACTTTAATGATCTGCATCTCCTTCTCTCTCTTAGCTAACACATCAGAATCATAACATACCAACAACATCACGATGACCTCAAATGCCTGCAATGACCTCATGGACAACAACCTTAAGCATGACAATGCATGCATAACAACATTTAGATACTGGCATGCATAAAAAATTCATGTACAACTGATATCTCTTAGAATCTTTATTGAAAACATTAGAAAAACTGGCTTTACAGATGCTGAAGACGGTATCCATGGAGGCCCCCGGGGCCAAAAACCCTAGTTTTGATGGCCATGGCTCTAACACCTAGCTTTCCTGACCTCTACCTTCACCCCCTACCTCTCTGTGGCGTACATCCCTCTAGCTTGCGGTTACCTAGCTTACAGTGGCCTCACCGGGCGGTTTACCTGGTTTAACCTCTGTCCCGTTTACTCTCCTCGACAATTGTAGCTCCTCCGACCGTTTACTATCGGTTACAATGGAGCTAGATTATGTTGACTACAATGGAGCTAGATTATCTGGTCGCACCATCGAGCCGTGTCGGGCTCAGGCACTTTTGCTGCCACCCTACGCCTGCTGTCAGCTGCTCCGTCTGTTCAGGCTCATCTGGGTCCTTCTGTAACCCATCCTACGCCCTCAATTCACATTGACGATGCTCCTGGTTTGGTCTGCCCCCCGCTATCTCTGGCTGCACTAAACCTGCTTGGAACCTGCCTTCAACCCTCACCCACCTTTGACGCCCCCTTACCACACCTCCCCCATATTTCTGTGCCCCATTGTACACCCTCCACCTCCCACATCCTTGCATCCGGACCTCCTCCCCTCATTAATCTTGCCCTCTCAAGTGCAACCCTAAACCCTGGAGGTTCAAACCCTAATACCCCCATTCGCTCCGGTTGCTTCAGCTCCCCGATCCCTAACCCTAAATCTACCTCGTCCACCCCCCAAACAGTTAATCAGGGTTGTCATGGTCTTCTCAAGGATTACCTGACTGCTCGCCGCTCAGACAAACCCAAGAAAGGTAGGTGCCTTAAAACAGTGGACAGGGACATCAACCTAACTCTCGGCGAGGACATTCCGATGGGCGAAGTTGTAGAGACTGCAAAGAAGGTTCTGGTGGGTCGAGTGCGGGGCAGGAACTACTCAGTAGATCGTCTTCGACTCTAGACCTCGGAGATTTGGGGCTCCCTGCTCAAAGAATTTCCCATCATCAGGGTACTGGCTCGTGGGTGGTTTGCCCTGCGTTTCCATAGGGAAGAATACACCGACTAGATATTATCCCAATTCTGGCACATCGAGCTAGCTCCGATACTGTTAAAAAGATGGGATCCTTTATTTGATCCAAAGAGGGAACAAATGGGTGCTGGGCTGATCTGGGTCCGTTTGTCGGGCCTTCCGATGTAGTTCTGGACCCCTGTAGTCTTCAAGCGCATTGGAGATGCTCTGGGCACCTACTTAGAACACGATCAATCATTCGAAAAGATAGGAATCATGACAATGGCGCGTATCCTGGTACATCTGGATACCAGGGAGGGGTTGGAGGAAAAGATAACCCTCCATTGGAGACATTTCTCGTGTCGTCAAAATCTGGACTATGAAGGTGTGCCTTTTCGGTGCAGAAGATGCCACAAGGTCGGCCATCTATACAAGGACTATTCACTGCTCACTCCTACTTCACAGGCAACTTCAAGAGGAACAAAGCACCGCCAGCCGGAAGACCCAATTGTGGACGAGCAGCCCTCAGGTCAGGATCACTCAAAGGATGCGGATGGAGTCACTACCCAGCTAACCAGTGCTCCACTGATACCACATATATCCTCTCCACTGAATCGATCCTGGTCTATTGTGGAGGCTGCTCCTACAACGATGAGCATAATGAAGGTGCGGACAAGCTATTGAAAGAGGCAACACATAGTCCTCGAGGAGAATGGATGATCACAGAGTACACACTTGAGCAGACCTACCAGTTCTTCCACAGAGCATATATGGATCAGGAACTTCGGAGGGCAGACATGCCCTAATATCAACAATCTTTATTTGTCTCTTTTCATAGTTTTTCTATTATGTAATTTTCATATTTTGGCAATAGAACAACGATCACCAATGGTGAATTTTTGAACATGTAATTATTTATATATGTACAACAAACACTAGCACACCCAACAGGGCCTTTTTGTAGAAGTTACAGTTCATAACTTCAAACAACTGACTATGGTCACAGTCTTTGCATATGCCTATGGCATTTACAACATGTAATTTTCAACAAATTAATGGAAATTACGATATTTTCTCCCCAGGAACAAAAAGAAATTCATGTACAACTGACACGCATTCATGACAAACACATCCAAACAACAACATCATGAACTCCTACATGACATCACAACAACAACCATGGTCACCACCATGCATACCCAACAAGCACATAGTCCACAAACATAAATAACACATATGCAACTGACATGTATGCATGATAAACACAACCCTCCCATCAAGTCCAAGTGTTGAACCATGCTCTGATACCACTTTGTAACACCCTCCTCCCACATCTACCCAAGTAACTAGCCAACCAGGGTAAATATGTGACGACAAGCTACTATGATCTGATTCTACCTCCTAGGTCACTTTAAGGAAGTGGAACCAACAAAAGACAACCAAATTGACCATCCACACATCCTATAGAGCCTCGAGGAGCTACCCCCCCATTCCAGGTGACCAACCCCTGAGGAAACTCAATAGTTCAAGGATCTAGAGCTCCAGTCACTCCCTTGCCAAGCCCTCCAAGTGACTGAGGGTCCTAATCGCTCCCATGAGCCTTCCTGAGTGCGACTATAGCCTTTTTCTGCCAGTGCTATGCCAACGACTGCGAGATTTAAGGCTAAATTCCAGGGCTAGGACCTAGTCATTGCCCAAAACTTCATGGAATTTACAACAATGAAAAGGAACATAGAGACAATGATGCCAATGAAAATTATTGACAAAGACTTGACTGGACCCCTACTATCCATGACAGGCATTTTGTCAAACATGTCACAAATATGCATTATACAGGTCATAGAAACATATATTAGCATAAGGGTCTCATACTTATATGAGACTCAATAAGAAGCATTGCTATCTTATCACATTAGTTACATTATCATCTATTAGGTCATATATTCATTGTACATTCATTTACAAATAGAAACATGATGAGAGCCATACATCATCCCTATCATAAAACATGTTAATAAGTAGGATATAACCAACATAAATAGCAAGGATGCGTCAACCATAAATGCCTCATATTAACCAATACATTTTCTCACAGAATACCAAGGATAAATAATTCTTATTAATGATTGATTAGGCCAACCAGGTTCGGGACTTCCATGTACCACCCGACCATAGATTGGCTAAACCAAATATTTTTTTTAATCCAATCAGCCCCGTGTCATATTCCAAGCATGAATGTGGGAATTATAACCAAAATCAACGAGGGATTCCCAAGATACACCACCTCACCCTCAACAATAGAACCAATATTTACTGCAATCCCCACCGGATCACTAGGCCATAAACAATAAACATACAATACTAGGCTTTACTGCAATCCTCACCAGATCACTAGGCCAAAAACAAGCATGGATGCCACCAGATCTCTCCACCTACACGTGAGGGATTTGTCTGTCCCAACCTCTCGGCTTTACCGTGTATCCCGCCATTATTGGTTAAGGGATTCCTAAGCCTACGAGGTCTCCACCCTCTGAGATTTACTGTGTATCCCATCCCGAGATTCCTAGGCCCAATCAAGGGTACTCACCACTGAGCTTTACTGTGTATCCCACCATTCACCGGTCAAGGGATTCCTAGGCTCAATCGAGGTGTTCACATTCAAGATTTATCCTGTATACCATCCTAGGATTCCTAGGACCAACCCACTCAGCTTCGAGTCCATCTGATAATCCATCTCAACCACATACAAAAGAACCCACCACACCATGGCTATCCGAAAATGGAAAGGCTAGGCTGAAAAACATTGTCACACCTAGCAAAACCCATGCCCATGACAATAAGAGAACTAAGAACACACATGCATAACCATGCATGCTAATTCTAGCAAGGAAATCACACATGCAAATCGATACTTGTAAATAATCCCGCTGTAGCTGCTAGAGCTTGCTCTTCCTTGATTGATCTTTGCTTCCTCTTGCCTTCTTTTTTTTCTTGATCAATTGTTTAAGTGCTCCAAGAAAAATACAAGTATCCAAGAGTCTAAGAGAGAGAAAGTAGAGAGAGATCCAAAATTGAATTGACAAAAGCTCCAAAACTGATCCTTAGAAGTCTTTTTATCACGAGGCCTCTATTTTCTTAATTTTTCTATTAGTTTCCTTCATTTTCCTCCTCACGTGCAACCTATGACCTTTCACCTCCCTTTTCTCCTACTTTCCATTATTTTCATAAATAAAATGCCAATTAATGCCATTTTTCCTTTCCAAAGCCGTTTCTTTGCCTTTACTAATTTACTTTAGTCGTAATAACCGAAATGAACACCCACACTAGGATTTCTTGTCCACCATTCAACTTGGAATACATGTCCCATGACCATGGTCTTATATATTTTACATGGATTTCTAAGCAGGGTTGTTACATGGTACTTGGACTCAGGTGCATCATTCCACATGAAAGGGTGTAGAGAGTTTTTCAATGACTTGGAGGAGAAAGATCTCTAGATGCACATTGAGTTGGGGGACAACGGAAAGTGCAAAGCGATTGGGGTTGGTACAGTCACCTTTTAGATGGAGTTGGGATCTTGTCTCAGAATCAAGGATGTCATGTTCATTCTGAGCCTAAAGAAAAATCCAAACAGTGACACCTCCAAAGCTTTGATACCAAATGTTATGCAAACAACTCAGAAAACAAAAGAAACGATATATCAACAACTTAAAAATTATCCTGTTCGAGAGGGAAACCTCCTTTACATTACATAAATGAACAATTCTTGGATGATACAAATGATAAGACCTCATTTTTATATATAGGAGTCTAAGGGGTCACAATATAATCAGAGGATACATAACAATAATAATGTAGGGGCACAACAATAGAAATGGGGGCTACATGGGCACAACAATAAAAATAAATGGGCTACACTAAAAATAACAATAATTGGGATACAATAGTATTATAGGGACCTAACACATTCATAAAGTTTGGGATTACACTCCACCAACAAACAGAGTCACAGATGTTTGCAGTGTAACATTTGATCAACTGAAGAAGAGGATCGTACAACAAAGGCATAGGTACTTTCCCAATGATCCTCAGAACCCAGTCTCAATAGCGACATAAAAGATGATCACCTCCAACACTAGAAGAAATTCGAGGGTAGTTATGGCAATAATTGTTGCATTTGCTATAGAAACACAGGATAACTCGTATTTTCTAAATGAGAATGCCAGGTTGAGAAGAGAACTTGTTGTGACGAAGCAACAGGTAGAGCATCTTGCAGTGGAGAACCAATGGTTGTTATCACAGAACTCCAATACTGCAGAATGGAAGTCAACCATGCTAGATGAATTGGGACCAATGGAGGATACCATGGCACGACTATATGATGAGATGATACTTATACAACAGGTCATGGCTCCTCTCATTGGCATTCAGAAGAATGCATAGGAAGTGGTGAAGCTTATGAAGATAACAACCCAAGCGGTTGACTAGATGTAGGAGTGGACTACCAAATATCCAAATGCCTTAGAGAATTTGGAAAAGAAGGATAAGTTCTCCACAAAAATAGATAGAGTGCAATTGAGACTCCACCTACAAAATTACTCACATTTAGGAGCACAATCAGTTAACACTATGGATTCATATAACCAGCTGCATAATGGGTTTGAGTCTCTTACACAAAAGCACAAGATTCCCACCATTGGATCCCTTGAAGAAATCAGAGGTAAGGAGGTCATCTTTCAGGAGATCAAAGATTACATTGAACAAATCAAGCAAGTAATAGAATAGGAAGGCTTGGAAGTGACCAAAGATGTTATTCAATAATATGCCTTTGCACCAATCAAAGCACACATGAAACTTTCATGGTTGTGGAATAATGTCTAGTCGAGCTCCAAGAACATACTGTTAGAGGCATTGGAGGTAAGGGTGCGCTACAAAGGAGACTTTCCAGACCGGATCGAAGCCATCACAAAGGAGTTCAGAGCATGGCACACTTATATCACAAATGAACTCCATGAAGAAGCACATGATCTATCCATTTGATGAGTTTTGTCTTTTAGCAGTTTTGTCTTATTAGGCCACCGTCTCATGTGTAAATTGTCTTATGTAATAAATGTTATGTAATGAAGTCCAAGGGACACAAGTGGAATATGAATGGCCACACATTGGAATGTAATGAGTCATATTAGAATATGAATAGTCATAGAATTCAAAGAGTCATGAGAAGCTCAAGAGTCATTGTATTTGTTATAAATAGCTCCTCATAACTCAAACAAATGAATTTTTGGGGAGGCTTAGCCTTGGATTCTCTTGTACTACATAGGAGATAGATTATTATTTGGAGAAGCAAGTTGTGGCTTCGTGTTCCACTATTGGATACAATGATTCACTCATGTAATACTTGGGATCTCTCACTTATTATCAGAAGCTCAATGAGCCAGCATTCCTTCATACATGTATCGTGTATATAGTTGGACTATTCTGGTTATGTGTATAGTATATGTTGCTTTATTTACATGCTAGGTTAATGAACTAT
The DNA here is from genome assembly GCA_031772625.1 of Pinus tabuliformis. Classification (NCBI taxonomy): domain Eukaryota; kingdom Viridiplantae; phylum Streptophyta; class Pinopsida; order Pinales; family Pinaceae; genus Pinus; species Pinus tabuliformis. The sequence continues at coordinate 1,455,663,028 of CM062819.1, read as the reverse complement.
TTTGTTGCTTAGTTATGGTTTTTATTGAATGGATGTTGTTACACTTTAATGATTGTTGTTTATTATGTGGACTAATCTGTAGGTACTCAACAAGTCTCTCTTTTATTCTTGGGTCCCCCTTTAGGATAATACTATTACTTTTCTGATCGGTGGCTCGTTCCCCTCACCATTTGTGGAAGTTTCCCTCATACACCTTACATTGAGTGTCTCACAAAGCTCACATTATTACTGCCCCAAAGAGGCATTGTATTCTCTTATGTCCTATTGAAGCCAAAGAACTTTTGGGAAAACCATTTCAATGATGTCTAGGTCATATAACTAGATGGGACTCCTACACAAAAAGGTGTGAGGTCTAATTGGGACTTCACATCGGGGAGATCCCCTTATAATGTTGGAGGAATCCAACACCGTCAACATTTTTGGCACTAAAAAGAGGGCCAAATGACAAGTTGATCTTGTGAAGTCTATTCGAATCTTTTACCTTCAATGGCTTCATCCTAAATCATAATCCCAAGTTGTTTTACACAAGCTTTAGATCTTTCAATCCCAGTGGAATTTTTACATAAATTGTCACGATTTAAATTTGTTGGCAAGGGTATAGAAAACGTTCTTGGGTATGCTATTGAATTTGTTCAAATTTACATCATGAATGGTGTTGATTCAGAAGAAATCATTGCATGGTTGTTTACCCTTACATTGGATGGTCGTGCAAAGCAATGGTGTTATTCTTTATCCCTTCGCTTCTATCACATATTTCGATCACTTGGTTAATGAGCTTCATCAAGTTTTTGATAAATATGAATATCAGGATGTTATTAATGAAATTGATCAACTGATAATGGGATTGAATGAATCTCTTGAGAATTTTGTTGATCGGTTCCTTCACCTTTGTTATCAGTTTGTAGATGAGGATGTGGATTGGCAGTTTTTGAATGAGAAGTTTGATTCTTAGTCCAGATGTCATGGAAATCTTTTGAATTAGATTTTTTCTGATCAGGAAGAATTTCAACTTCTGGAAGAAGAATTGAGAATTCTCTTTGTCCCATGTCATCCTCCCCTTTGATGACTCGTATGTTGGAACTAGACCAATAATTGAATTGGAAGATCATCTTGTGGACAAAGAACTCACCTTTCTTTCCCATCTTTTTCCTCGATGGTAATTCATCCAATCTCATCAATCAACCATCTTCAAATATTGATATCCCTCTCATCAATACTACACCCATTAATCAAGATGAACACTTCGATGATCATGACTCCGATGATTTCCTGCTTTATGAAATATATGGTCATGGCCATCCAAGTAATCTGGATGAATCTTTATTCCCACATGAAGATTTGGATTTGTTAAAGTTTCAAAAGGAGTCAGATACGATTATTGAATATTTTCTTTCAAGTATATCTCCTTAAGAAGATGACACGCTAATCATTGAATTTTTTTGCACTCATCTCAAACCCTTATCTTCGATTGAATTTCATGAATTAAAAGTTGAACCCTCTTTTGATCAGCCATTGACCGTGTTGTCTTGGAATTCATAGTCGAGTTAGGTGAGTAGGGCACTTGAGCTAAGGCTGATGGTTTGTGAGGTCCCTATCACCATGGCATTATTTGCGACCTCGTTCAGTTTTTTATATTCTTGCATAAATTTTTCATTAATGCCAACACACAAGATGATCATGCCTTCCTAAGAGATGCTTCTTTTATTCACTTCAATTTTTTTAACCCTCAAGGGAGGAGATTTAATTTTATTATTGAACTTTTATCTCTTTATCCCATTTCAAGCAAATCTTAAATTTGTAAGGTAGAAACAAAGAAGAATCTCAATGAATATTTTCCATCATTCGTCCAATAATCCTACATGCACAAGAAATTGGATAGTGGCCAACTTGAGAATATCATGTATGACACATATATGTCTTTCTGTAATATTTATTGTATATCTTTCCCTGAAGGTTGTTTCCATGATCCTTTTGCAGATTTATTAGAAGAATCCTTTCAGTATGGGCCCATGTCTCGTGGCTTTTATTTTCATATGATTTTTTGAGTCTTGTATGGTCATAAGCCCAGTGATTATTGTTGTTGTGGAGTCCCCCATGTGGTAGAGAAGTTAAGTGTAATGCATTGTTGTGTTTGCACTTCTTGTTTTCACATGTCAGTGTAGATGCTTGCACGATTCTTCTTATTCACTGCACTGATTTTTGTTGTGTTTTTTCACGATCACACCTTATGGTCTAAAAGTTGGGAGAAATTTCTATGACTGCACTAGTAGTTTCACTTTACATGATTTGGCCTTGTATTGTTAGTTTAGGCTATGTTAGGTTGCATATAGTTAGATGCATTGCATTGTCTTTTCCTTGTCTTGTTTCGGTTTTATTTCTTCGGTTTCATCAGTCCTTGAATAAGTCAGTTTTGAGCTTTGAGATGGACTAGATAATATTTTCTGAAAGGCAAGTTGAAGAATCACACAACCATTGTCTTATCTATTTCCCTCTTCCTTGACCTAGATTACATCTTCCAGGTCGATGAATTTTCGATGAAAAATACAATCCTTCAATTGGGAAACTATAATCAAACCATGAGACCCACATCTATTTAGCTTTCTCATTCACACACTCAGTCCTGTTAATAATGGTGTGTTCTTTCTTATCTATCTATGTAGAATAAAATAAGGGGAAAAAATTAGCGACTAAAGTATCATAGGTCTAAAACCTATATCTGAAGGATAAACCTCTTTTACTCTCAATAAGTCTAGATCCCTCTTATGTCCATTAAAAAAATATAATAATAAGTGCCTATGCACAGTCCTATGAAATAAAAGAAAAATATAAAAGGGTGAAAGAAGAGAAAGGCTTCCTATACAGGGAGATGAAGCGAGTGACTTCATTGGGGGTACTATCCAAGCTCGTTGGTAGCGAAGCAACATTTGTGTTCATAAAGCAACTCCATCGGGGCATTGTCCGAGCATGCTGGTAGCGGAGCAACACTAGAGATGTAAAACTCAAAATCTGATTATTTTATTTTGCTATACTATATTACCCTTACTTATGTTGAAAATATATTGATATGGCTTGTTTAATATTTGTGTTACACCGAGTGGTGGAATTCGGAAGGCTATATCTTTAACCAGGATGTGTGCAGAGTTGAAGGTAACTCATTGATCAAATTAATACTTCCTGGAGAAATGAGACTTTGCACTTACAATGAAAAGATTTTAGAGAAGTTGGGGTTCTCCGAGTGTATCACCAATGTTGTCACTTCAGATAACGACCCTCCAATTTTTTTTTCTATGTAAATTTTGGAGCCTACGCTAACTGCCATTTCAAGTCCCCATGCATTGTCATGTGGTTTGATTTGTTATTTGATTTTTTTCTACTAGTGTCACATCCTCCTAAGTCAATGTGTCTCAAGCGTCATCACTTAACCATTAGAAGTGTTTGAGTTGGTAAGTTGTATTTAGGTGAACTCACGGTATTTCTTGACTTAGAAACTTTCCTTTTAACCATGCACACACTAAAAAAGCACACAAAAGGGAAAAACAAGGAAAAATCAAGAAAATTTCTCAAAAGAATAAAAACAGGCTTTTAATTGATGAAGGCTTGCACTTAAGGTGAGTGCACTGTCTTTGTGCTTTGAAAGTGCGCCCTACAAGGGTGCACTCCTTTAGGCTGAGCAAATGTGCCCTACCTAGGTGCACTCCTTCGTGATGAAGACTTGCGCCCTATCCAGTTGCATGCATGATCCAACTTGTTGCATGAGGGCACACTCCTAGAAAATAGGAACCACCTTAACTCCTTCTTAACTGATCCTTTCATCTGATGACAAGTGGCACTCATGCATGAGTTAGTTTTTCATGTTGATCTCTTTAAATAAACTCAGCTAATCATTCCTTCATCATCATTTCATCTGAGCGCACAACTGGAAATCATCAAGCCCTTCATCAACCAATGCAACAAGTAAGTTTGCATGCTCAAATATTTACTGCTTTTTATCATTTCACTGTCAAATATTGCTTTGTTTGCTGTCAATTTCTTGTTTTGTAGTGTGTTTGCTGGCATTTTAGCTAGATATTCATCTTGCAAGTGTTCATTTACTGTCGCATGCAAGAAACCTTTCACATTCCTAAAACTCTTCATCTTCCACCATGCATGCGACAACAACTTATATAGCCTTGTGGATCATTCCACTCCTATCTTAGCGTGAAAATTATGATTTTTGTACATGTTTCTAGGCTCTTTTCAGGCAGCGCACACTCCCTGAGCTCAAAGCACCTTTAGTCTCGAAAACTGTGCCTTGTCCAACCCAGTTTTCTTCCTAGGCCCATGGGAACATCATGAAGGCGCGAAGCTTTTCCCTTTAACCATTCAGAGTGTTACCGTGCACCCTATTTGTCTTAGGGCGCATGGGCGCATCATGAAGTCACGAATCCTCATCACTCATCCTTTCAAAATGAATCTGCTTTGTCTTGAGCAAATAGGCGCACTTTGAAGACCCAAAGCTTCCTTTTCCTCATCCATCATTAGTTTGTATTGTGACAATGCACCCTCTTTGTCTCCCAGGGCGCATGGGTGCATAGGGAATACCTGAAGCCATCATTTCTCATTCCTTCAACCCTTCAGGGTGCTACAATGTGCCCTGGCTGATTTTTCCCTCTTTCTTGAGCACACTGGCGCACTATGAAGCCTCAAATGACCATGCATGTCTCTTCGTGTTTCGAGAGTGCAATCTCCCTATTTACATGTGTATTTTTTCTTGTATGAAAGTTATTTTTGGCTGTCATTCATAGTTTTTATGTTCTATCATTCGTGGTCACTTTTTGAATGTGATTTATGAATATTGCTGCATAGTTAGTTGCTTTACGCTAATCTTGTCGCTATGAGTCTGATTCCACAAATAAGTGTTTGTGCTACAAGTGTTACCAATGTGTCGTCATTTGTTGGAGACATGCCACCACGTAAAGTAGGCTCTAAATAAATCTTAGCAGCAAGTGCTGATGAGCCGCTTGAAGTTGCAGAGTCCAAAATGCTTATATATGTGGACACTTAGTGTTTTATTGACAAGGCATCAAAGGTTACCTGGAGCAAGATCTACAACATGTTCATGTAGGAGACATTTCCTGAGGACTTAGAAGATGTGCATGCATATATAAACATTAAGAAGTCTAGGATACATAGGATTGTGTGCAAATACCTGGTCATGCCATGTGTTGAAGCTATAGAATGGATAATTACACATATGGATGACTCACACCTTGTGCTACGCAGTGAAAGTGGCGAACACCTCGCCACCTATTATGGTGAGGATATGCAGACGTATTATAAGATGCTAAAGCCCAATGAATATGCAAATGATGCCTTTTACATAAGATGGGCTAACCTTGACACGACCGATGTTATTAAGAAATGGTGTCGAGAACCCACCAAGTTTCGCCATTGCCCAACAACAGTTTATCCGACAAAGATCTTGAGAGATGTATATCAATATTTGATAGCTATGTATTGTCAGATGTTTGGGCACAAGAACGTTGAGGTATTCCAAGAGAACTAGATATATACACTCAATCTGGTGGTGAATCGTGGAATTTTCTTTAATTGGGCAGATATATTATCATTTGAGTTGCAGTGGCAGGTGGGACAAGTCAAAGCATCTTTACAAGAAAATCAAGTTCCAAATTTTTACATGTCAACATATCTATTAGATAGCATCTATGCACAATATTCATTCCTGAACTTGTATTGGAACTGGACTCCTAAAGAGAAGTTTTCCATTTTATGTCCACTGTAGGGTGTTATCATATGTAATATTTGTTGGAGCCTTTATTAATTTTGAAGAGTTTTGACTAGTTTTGACCAACCATAGAGCGGGAAAGGACAAATGGCAGCAACGATTGGGCAGTGGAACGAGTAGTTGCGGAGGAATGATGGCGAGGTGGTAGCGGAAGGCAAAGGCAGTCGAGGAGACATGAAGGTGTAGAAGCAGCCAAGGGAGCAAGCAACCGAGTGAGAACTGGCAGTCCAGGCAGCCGGGAAGGATATAAAAAGAGGAAGAACAAAAAGGAAGAGGTTGTTGTCGTCGTTGTTTTTGGTTGTTGATTGTTGGTGTTGTTGCTGTGGTTGAACCCACCGGATGTTGAAGGATTTGGCTGCTGAGGAGGTACATAGATGTAGAAGTAGAAGTAAGAGGATCTGGAGCCAAGGAACTGGGTTGCGGAGCAGATCTGACCCGAGCTACTGAGCCTGGTATTTTATGTATTGTTTATGACGAGATGTTGAGTTATAATGTACTATATCCTGTTGATTTAATGTAATCAGAGTTGATGGTTGTCAAGGATAATAACAAAATGCCCATCATGTTCTGTGGGCTTATTAAAATTTTAAATAGTCTACTTGTTGCATAAAGATGGTGATTGCTAGATTGATACTAGAATGCTGTTAGTCCTGTGGTATTTATGATGGATCCTTGTGTATGAGATTAGGGTATCGTTATCTCTGTTGCATGTATTATGGATGCATATGTGTATGATTGCCTATGTTCAACTGATATCCTCTCAACTCCATGCTGAACCCTCCTCCCCTTTGGTCGCGGCATGCTTCGGGTGAGACTCCTTGCCCTTCAGGATGAGGTGAAAATGCCAACGCTGTCCTAGACTATAGCAGACCACTGTTGGCCCTCCGTGCTTGAACCCGGGGTCTTTTCCCTGATGACTCTCTGGAGCCAACAAATGATTCCATTGTCGGGACCTGAAGTTAGGAGAATCAGTTCAGAATATGGTGTCGAGGGTGTTTAAAAAGGAGATCGGAAACTGGTGGAACCATAAAGTAGACTAATTTGTGGCAGAACGTGCTGCCTTTAGGAATCAACCAATTGGTAAGGTGCGTAAGGAGATTTTATATGCTGATAGCTCAGACGACCAATATGAAATTTTTTGGTGCAAATTCCCTGAGCTTGCCATAGTTGGACTTTGTCTAAGACTGCACTATTACAACAGCTGGATAATGAGCGGACGAGAGCAGTTGATTTTTGGGTGAAGACTACGGTGGAGGGATACGTGGTTGAGTTTGCTGTAGAAAGCTATCAGTCCTACTCAAAGGCGAAAGCAGTGTTCAACTCCAAGCTAAGGGGGGAATTGATAGGGGAAGTCCCGACATGGATTAAGATGTTTTTGGTAGAAGAGGGACTACTATCTCTACCCACTATCAGGATGGAAGGGTAAACCCCCAGCATCGGGGGAAGGAGCTAAAGGGGAAAATGCTGCCCACAAGGGGATAGGGATGCTGTGAGGGGATGGATGCAGAAGGGTTGAAGAGAGCTAGGGATGTTAGAGCACAGAGGAGGGTGCTGCTAGCAGACAAGTGGCAGGCAAGAGCAGCTCGGGCCCTAGGTGAAAGGAGGAGAGGGTCTTGCCAAATAGGAGTGGTGAAGGGAAAAACCCGAGTTGGGATGAAGGGAGAAGATGATGCTAGGCAACCCGAAGACGGGAAGAAGGGATGTTGGAATTAGGAAGAGGAGGGAGGAAATTCCCTGCAGGTTGCGGAAATAGGATCGCAACAGGAAACCAAAGGAGGACCATCTCGGAATGTTGCGGGTTTGGGATCACAACATGGAGCAGATGGGGGATCCTCCTTGAAGGTTGCGGAAGAAGGATCACAAGATCAACACCCATGTTGGCATGAAGATGATGACAATATGGGCGATGGAATGAGGAGGTTATTCAACAAGGAACAGGAATCCACTAAGGTTCAGCAAGTAAAATGCCGAAACAAAAGTGGCGTTTTCCCCAACCTTCCCCTAGTACTTTATCACAAACCAAAATAATTCATCCTTAACTTAGCCAAAGCGGCGCGAGTATACAGAGCATAGGAAAAATACAAAATTGGTCTCAATATTGGAAGTAATACAAGAATTGGCTATAGCAGTAACTTGGGACTACAGGGGTCACTACAGCCAAGAACCAAAGGCTTTGTGCTACTAGCTAATACTCAGAGCAGTATGGCGGGATCATTTACTAGATACCTAGAGTTTGCAGGAAAGGGGAACGAAGATGTGGAGCAACACTGGTACCTTTGCGAAGCCATCTAGAGGGCTCGTTAGACTCCAGATAATGTTCGAGCAGTGGAATTCCAGACCACTCTAAGAGAATGGGCCCTACGCTGGTTCATAAAGTGGGCTGAGCAGAACCAAAACCCAACCATAGATGATATTAAGAGGAGATTCACGCAGGAATTCAAGGTACCACAGACTGATCAACAAGGGTTATCAGAGCTGTGGGAAATTAAGCAGAGGGAGGGTGAGACTGCTTGGGAGCTCATGCAAAGGTTTAAGGATGCCATTGCCAAGCTAAGTTACACCCTGGACCGGAACCACCAACAGGATTGGTTCATCAAGGCACTTTTTCCCCTGACCAGGACAAAGCTAACACAATAGAAGATAGGAACCTTGTAAGATGACTTAGAGCAAGCATCTCAGATAGAAGCAATGGCAGGATATCCCCATCGGGGAGGCACGGGTCTGCAAGATCCAGTGATCTCGGGCTTGCAAATCCAAATCGCGAACCTGACTGAGAAGCTAAGAGATCTCCAACCCATACGACCAACCAGGCCCAACGTTTGGTGCACCCACTGCCTGGTGGAGGGGCACGTTGTGATGGAATGCTCGTGACTATAGGGCCTTAACCAAACAGGAGGGGTAGTGGGGTCATCTAGAACCACTCCCACCACAGGAGTTGCGGCAATCAGAGTGCAAGGACCCTTCCCAGGAAGGAATAACGTAGACTTCTGCGAGATTTGTAGAACGTATGGACACCTGCCGCGGATGTGTCCAATTCTGCAAAAGTACTCTAATGTCCCCAATAACAACTACTGTGAGTTTTGCACATCGACCACTCATCACACTGATTAGTGCCGAGCGCTGGATGCTCTAGCAGAAAGGCTGGACAGATCCACGTTTAGGGTGAACAAAGCGAGCCGAGGAGGGCGAGGAGGAAATGGATGCGGAGGAAGATCGAGGGGCAGAGGACCCTTAAGATGCTACAATTGCGATCAGGAAGGACATGTCGCAAGGGAATGCCTGCTCCCAAGGAGACCATGGTGTTCACAATGTAGAGTTAACACCCATGCAATGGAAGACTACCTAGAGCTCATTGCGAAATGGGAGGAGAGAACCAGACAGCGAGGGGCCAACCTAGTGAATGCTGAGCCCTGGACTGACGAGGATTTCCCCACGACAAATATTAATATAATCACCTAAGGAGGGAAGAAGACAGGGGAAGATCGCTACGCCGAGGAACCCCCAGTGATTGTCAAAGCGGCATCACCACCAAAGGCATATCAGCCCGAGTGCCAGAAGCAGTATTATCAAGAAGCAACCAAATTGTTCGAGGGAATGACGGAAGAGAGGGACACCCGAAGACCGCAAGTCTACGGGCCCACTCCTGCCCAGCCCATTGGGGAATGGTTTAAATTGTTCTTAAGAATTGTTGAAGATGAGGCCATGCTACAGGAACTGCGGAAAAGCTTAAAGGCCGCGGTATCCCTAGAACAAGAGGACGCGGGACAACCAGGTGAAGCCTAGTCAGAGAAAGCCTCCAAGAGAGTGAAGCGAAATAAGAAAAGAAGTGGGAAGGAGTTTTGAATCAACACGCAGGTGGAAGGATTCCAGATAAGGGACACCATGCTAGATCTAGGGTCGGATGTAAACATCCTACCTCGGAAGACCTGGGAGGCAATGGGGAAACCGCAGCTGAAGTATTCACCAATTCAATTGAGAATGGCAAATCAGTATTGCATATTGCCTATTGGGAGGTTGGAGAATGTAGAGGTTGATGTGGCGGAGTAAAAATGCACACTGAGTTCGAAGTAATAGACATTATGGGGGATAAAGACCTGTATCCAGCACTCCTGGGGATTGACTGGGCATATAAAAACTATGTCGTCGTAGATTTGAAGAAAAAAATGATGATCTTCGAAGCAGAAGGACTGAGAGTGATTTAGCAGTTGGACCGTTATTAAGGACTCAGGTTTACAGAGCCAACAGACTATAGGGAAGAACCAGGGATGTTAGATCAATTGTATACACTCACGACATGAAAGAAGGAGGACTACATAAATCCTATAGTTGGAGGATCAGTTAGCTGGAGGAGCATTCAAAGTTCAGATGCTAGTTCAGAAGCTGCATGGGATGCATGGTAGTAGGGTGGGTACAAATTGACAACCCGACGATGTGCAATGATAAGCCGAGTCAACTGGGGAGATATAGGGAAGGACGACATCTCGAAGTACTTTGGCCTTGAACCGATAGATCGGTTCCTGGACAGGATGGACCAGGATGTACTGGAGGACCAGAGAATTCCCTTACTGGATGTTGCGCTCATGGCAACACCGGAAAGGTGGTGGAAAGCACACTGCCAGGTACTGAAAGACTAGAAGGATGCCAAGCGAGCAATGAAGGAAAGGTTCAGCAAGAAAGAAGATAGGCCATGAGACGAAAAATAATACACAAGGAATTCAAGTCCCGAGGAGCATGTCAAATGGTGCACGACCAATTGGGAAAGCCGGGGGCTGCCAAAGGACCTGTGGGTGCATGCCTTTATACACACCCTCAGCGCCATCCCCTAAGCTTGGTACATCTAGGAGGAACTACGATGACAAACAACTACTTGGGATGCTTTGAAAGCACAGTTCATTAATGATTTCTCATTCAAAAGTAGTGAAGCACAAATGACAGAAGTACTTCTGGCAGTGAAAGCGGTTTTGTTCACCCCAGAGACGCTAGTTGAAGGGGAGCACGAAGAAAACTTCCTGTAGTGCTTGTATGATATGGAATCGCCAGGATTTGTGACCTACGACAGACTTGATGTAGAACTAGAAGAAGACGGGTTGGAAGGGCTTAGACACCTAGTCTTTGAAGAAACAGAGGGAGAAAAGGGGATTCGGGAGATTCCCTCTGTTATCACTCAATATTTTCTCAAGGTTAAAGAAAGAAATCACCGAGGTAACCACAAACCAACTTTGGAGCATAAGCTCTAGCCAACCTATAGCTTAGAGAGGGCTCTCTCTATATGATTTAGCTTTGTTTGTTGGGATTTTAGGCTAGTTATGAATGTTCAGGGGGGCTTTTGATTTGTATTGAAGATTGGATGGTGGGATCCTTAAAACAGATGGATAGAATGTTGTCTTTAGACCATTGGGCTATGGAGTTAACAAAAGGGCAGCAAAACTGGATCAAATCACTAAAGGGAATGTTCAAAGGGCAAGCTAGCAGAGTAAAGTGTAGGTATTTGGGCCAGAGGGGTGAAATGGTCTTAACCAGGGTGAGAGAGCAATTAAGAATTCTCAGACTGGGATTAAAACGAGGAACAGAGGGTAATCATAAACAAAGGGCAATTAAGAATCCTTTGCTATAGACTATAAAGATACAACCTAAACTAAGGAGAAATTAAGAATTCCTTAACTTAGATATTAGTAGAAAACATTAAAATGTATTAAAGATTATGGAAAAACTTTAAGAAAGATAACAAAAACATGAGAAAATACTTGTGTGCACTTCGCTTCACACATGAATCCTGTGAAATATCTTGTCTTTATTCATAAATCCAGCTTGCTGGCCCAGTCAGTGATACAATAGCATTATAGTCTTTTGATCAAGAAGTCTATAGAAATGTCTAAGAATCCAACCCAAATAATTCAAATGAAGAAGCATTTATACAAATTCTAAACTGAAATATCTTGAAAAATATCAAGATTGGTTTTACAAATATCTCAAACTGTTTTACATTAATAGAACTTAAATAAAGGACACTCAAAACTAATGAATCTATTTGGAACTATATTTATGGATTGAGGGTGACAAATAAGAGAAAGTCGAATTTGATAGCAACTCTTAATTGATGATGAGGCTTCCAAGTCACTAACTGCCTCCTTCCTTTGTGCATTCTGCCCCAAAAATTCTGCAAAATTAGGGTCCAGTGATACCTTTGTATATCTCAATCCAAGATATATATGTAAAACGTGAAAGATGTTATTGTATATAAGTATTTTATTGAGATAAACCTCTTTCAGTTTCCAAAAATTCAGCTCCAACTGTTCAAAATATTCTCTTCAAAAAGATGTAAAAAACAAGACTTTGCATAGTCCGAAAAATAGGCTCCGAAGATATGAATTTATCTAACTTTTTGTAATACCTGTGTAAAAAGTGAGATAGGTTTTTGTAGATTGGCCTTTTATAAACATAAACCTCCTCTAGTTTCTCAAAATGCATCTTGGGTTGGCCACAATAGGTTCTGTAAAATTATGACTTAAACAGGAAATTTCTAGAAAATGTACCATTTCTGCTCTGTTTTTTCATCTATCTTCACTTTGATTTCTCAATATGATACACTTTTGCTGATACTCTTTCATCTGATACACTTTTACTTTGATGACAGTTCAATATCCTTTACTTTGTTTTTACTTTTACTGTACATTCTAACTTTTTACTGTCTATTTCAACAGTTAATCATTTAGTTTTTTATATGTATCAGCATAAGGTAATGGATATTGATCAACTTTCTATATGTTTGATCTGTTTGTATTTTGACTGTATGCTCTATCTAGTTCCTCTGTTCTAACAGTCAATGCTCTTTGTTAATATTTTCTTCTCGGCTCTGTGTATAATTATCTTCTTCTCTGTTCTGCGTGTAATTGGTCTTCTTCCTCTGAATATAGGCTTTTTTAATAGGTTTCTTGTTGATTCTTGGAGTAAACAGGTTATGTGACTAGTATCAGACTTGTTTATCCAAGCTCTGGTCTTCGGTTAATTGCCTGCAAAATATAACAACCATTAAGAAAACATAGGTTGGCAGGAAAGGCAATTGATGGCTTTATTGCACAGGGATGTCTAGGGAAGGAGTCATGGCAATGTTTTTGAAAGTAATCGGAGGTCAAATTGTGTTGCAGAGGTTCAGGGTGGCACTGAAGGGTTTAATGGGTTTTATCTATGAAACGGGTGAAAGGCACGAAAACGAAGGTTTTCGGGGTTTTAAGCTTAACGGGCAACCCTTTAAAATATGGCGCGAAAATTCATATTACGGATAATAGGTGGTTTATCGGGTTGGCGAGGAGGCGGTATTAGAGGTCGTCGCACTGCTTATGAGGCGAAGGTGGTTTTTAGGAGGGGTCACCTGATATAGTCCATAGCTTGACACGTAGCCTTAGGGGGGGTCAGGGAAAACCACTTTATTGGGTGGGTAATGTTCGGCCATCGGGCGCGGCCGATATGGCTTTGGGCCATTGGATGAGGCAGATGTTGATCTAATGGTAGTCGGGCATAGGAAGTGTGCAGGAGATAAAGCATGGGCTTAGGGAGGGGCCCAACGCTTTAAACCTTGGCGGTATGGGTTTATTTAGGAATTAATCACAGGTTTAAAACCATCGGGCGCGACTTAATAGAGGTTTTACCTTAACTTTATCGAGAAGTGGTGAGTTAAGAGGGTTTTGTCGAGGGTATGGGATAAAAGTATAGTTTATAATTAAACTAAGGGTTGGGGTATTATATACAGGATTTATTTATATATGGGAAAAGGTATATTGGGAGCTATATTATTATGTTAAAAATTAATATGAAATGAAATGAGGAGAGTGAACATGCCACTAAGCATAATGTAATATTTGTGCATTTTTTTCACATACATTTATACTTAGGATAAATCTTTTGTGGGTTTTTGAATGAAATGGGATTTTAACATGGTATTTTTCACTTTTCATAGGCTAATGGAGTTTAACCTTAGGAGAAAGAGTTTTATTAGGGAAATGAAGGGGGATGAATTTTGTGAAAATGATTCTAACACTTGATGTCCATAAGTCATTAAACCGAGGGTCCGGTCCCACCAAAAGTTAGAGAAATGCTCTGAGCCTCTTTGACTTGAAGGATTAAAAGTACTAGAACATGCTTGTGGATAGGAAATTAGTAAGTATAGGGGAAAAATGACTGAGGGGGAGTTAATTAAATTAACTTGTAAACCTTTGCTTTTGCCTTCATAATTGATCATACATATTAGCACATATGTCTAAGCATGATGAATGTGTTTTGATCCAATCAACTTTATACTTCAGCAACCTTTCTTCTACTTACCCATTACTTACCCTACCATTTTTTCTTCATTTTATGTGGGTGCATTTAGACTAGCAAACCCTTATCATCCATTTTTCTTTTGAAAAGTAATCTATCTAATTCTAACCTTATATCATCCAAGGGCTTAGATTAAACTGATGAGCTCCTTTTATTTTCTCTACCTATCTAATGATCTGCCAAGATTAAATTGTTTGGTCAGATTTTATTCTCTAACTATAAACATAAAATTCAAAGCATGAAATAACCAAGTTTAAACAATTTGATTACCATGGATTGTGGCATGAATAACAAGTTGCACACAACCATTATTATGCATAAAAGTAAATAGCAATGGCATTTAGATTTGCACTTTCATGGTCTCTTTTTGTTTTTTGGGTTCATATATTTTCATTTTTTGACCTTCTCTTTTTCTTTTTGGCCTTTGATAGTTCTTTTAGGACATACCCTCTTTACATTTAAATTTTTTTTAAATATGGAAAACATTTGCAGAAAGAAAAGGTATGTACAATATTACAAGGTTCAACCTTAGTCATTCAAAATTATGACTCCTATTCCAGCTCGTCTATGGCAGAGAGGTGGTGGTGCTAGCAGAGTTCATACTTTCCAGCATATTGATTTCAGAGGCTACAGGAATGACCGATAACAGTGCCTTGTGGGACAGACTGAGCCAGCTGTTGGAGCTCGATGAAACGCGGTTCTTGGCAGAGTTCCATCAATCTGTCAAGCAACGAAGACAGAAGGCTTGGCATGATAGACACATCAAGAACAAATCATTTGAAGTCGGTGACCAAGTGCTCCTCTATGACAACAAGTTCCTCAAGTTCCCAGGGAAACTACAAATGCACTGGTTAGGCCCATTCATCATTACACAAATAAAAGAATCAGGTGCGGTAAGACTCGCGCAACTCGATGGAGTCCTACTACAGGGATGGGTCAATGGCGCACGCCTGAAACCCTTCTGCAAGTAGAAAAAATAAATTAAAAAAATTCCTCCGAATAATAAGGTTGCGACCAACAGCGGATACCGCAACCCATTTGTGGTCCAGGGGGTAGTGTCAATAGGCTTAGCCAGCAGGGACAGTAGCCATGCGTGTTAACCCCCATCAACAGAAGACATGTAGGTCCAAAACTTTTCCAGAATTGATGGCCACACACATACCCATGCCATCCATCGTACCAGCAGTTATTTCCCGAACATGTAATCAACAAGGCAACTGTCAAGGTAGGGTCGCAAAATCTTTCCCGTTAAGAATAGAATTACTTAATAACTAAGAACATCATGACAGAATAAAGACACCATGCAACGCACTCTGTACTTTCCAAACCCACGTCATAGTTGGCACGTACCAGTGAGTCGATGACAACAAAAATATAGCTAGAATACATGGAAAGGTTGCCGGAGTAATTAGTTGATTAAATCCTTGCCAGTCAGGGGACGTCATGTCAGAATCGGCTACATAAATCTTAGGAGAATGAAAGGAATGATTGAATTTCAAACCCCAGAAGGATTCCAGGAGCACTCAGAAGAACATGAGTAAGACATGAGAAACAGAAGACCACTAGTGAAAATTGTTTACAACAGAAGGGGAATAATGGAAAAAAGGATCCTATCAGTCCCACAAACCACTATGGATCCAAGAATTGATGTCATGGACGACCTATATGGGAAGTATGACCGGTCGAATCTTATCGACAACGATTTCAGAGACGGGTTCCAATTTCCAACGATGAAAAGGGAAGTATACGCGGAAGAATTTCAAAGGGAGGATGGCGCCAGGGCCTCCAGAATCATAGAAGACTTCAAAGGGCTACAGAAGTCCACGCTGTTCAGCCTGAGAAATATGCCTATATTTGGCACCTAATTGGCCGCCATGCAATGTACTAAGCTATTGGCAAGCAAGATGCATGGAGGTTCGCTATGGCTGGACAAAGAATACCCTATCCATGCCGAAGATATCTATAGATTGACTGGGTTGACAGACATGGGGAATGTAGTAAGCACAACATTCCACGCTGGGGCCAAGTAGGGGAAGAAGCAGACATAAGACAACATCTACACCTACTATTGGGGAAAGAACGAGGGGGGAAAGGCGCGAAGCTGGACAGAATCAACAAAGATAACATCCGGTTCACCTGCTACCTTATTGTAGGCAAGACAATGAGGCAGTTCACGAGAAACAAGTGCACCCTGGACTCCGTTTCAATAGTAGAACACTGCTGCTAGGGAGAGATAATCAACTAGTCGGCCTTCGTGCTCAACGAACATTTTGAGGCATGTGAGGATGTTTACCGGCAGAGCACTGGCTTTGTGTTCGGGTATTTGGTAATGGCACTGGCAATATGGAAGTGGAGGCCACCACCAGAGAGGCATATGGAAACTATTTCTGAAGACCAACCAATTGCCCTTAGGTATGAACCATGGAGGGCATCGGGGGATCCCAACACAAAAGAGATCAATGAAACAACCTTCAAGAGCTGGTATGCACAGATGGTGGACACTGTTTAGTCCACGGAGAGAATACCCAGGGCTCTCTCAGGGTAGTCCTCAGGCGAGCTCTAGTTTGGTGCCTCGCACGCGCATACTTATCTCAGAACACGGTGTGTCAACCCCACCACATTCAAATTAAGGCCACAAAGGTTTAGCTTGACAGAGGAGGCCCTACACAGAGAAGTGGAGTCCTGGCCGGGAGTGGCCTGTGAAATAACAAAAGGGAAGACCAAGTATCTGTTCAGAGCTTTGATGCCACCGAATCGAGAGGGAGATGGGGTAGAAAGCAGCAGTAAGAGGGCGGAAAATGAAGTACTCCAACCGATGCTGCTCCAAATGGAAGAGAAAATGTTCGAGGTAAGAAGGACAATCACAAGCTTCGAGCCAGGTGAGGGTGACTATCCCGAGCATTTTCAAGGTTCAACCATGTTGTTCCCAATTGTAATGCCCCCTCTTTCAGTCGCACCTCCCGCGGGCGTAGCCCAGGCTCCCTCCTTGATGCCGGTACCCAAGCCCCAAAAGAAGCGAGTTATCCGCACCCCCAAGTCAAAAAGTCGGCTGCCAAAAGGTCGAAAGTTAACACCCCAGCTCCAGTCGTCGACCTTATTGTTGAGGTCGAAAACCCCATTCCCGCAATGACCATAGTCGAGGAGATCCTTGCCACCACATCCACTGCAGTACGCCCGTCGTGGGAGTCATCCCCGCAAACCACTTCCACCTCCACAACTGTGTCCGAGATCCTCCCGTTCGGCCACCGACAGACTTCTGCGGAAGCAGAGGTTCAGTCGGCTAGTCGGAAAGAAGGCGCCACCTCGACCATAGGGATGCCACCCACCGAGAGTACAACACCGATGCTTGAGTTGGACCCACTAGCTGGGAGACGCCTGGATACCAGTTGGCAGGGGGAAAGGACTGGCCCGTACTTACCCACTCTCCCTATAAAGATCATAGTCCCCCCAAACCCTAGCATCACTCCAACCACACCATAGTCCACTCAGCCATCCCAACAACCATCTCAGTAAGAACATTGACCCGCCTACTCTGATAAGTCCATTGCAAGCGGCGTACCCTTACAGCAACAATTCCCAGATCCAGACACAATGCGGGTTGATACGCTCCATCACTGGTCATCGGCTCAATTATTTTATTTTATCCAGCAAGTATCTCATAGGGCCGAGAGCCTATATGACCACTTGGCTAAGGAACATGAGTAGCAGAAGATGCAACTTCTTGCAGTGACAGAAGAACGAGATCACCTGCAAGAGGCAAATATGGGGTTGCAAGTCCAAGTGGATCAGCTTACCCAGCAGTTCCACTCCATATGGCCAACTGTCACTGAAGCCAACACAGAAGCATCGACGGACATGTCCGCCTGCACCTTGATCAACTGTTGTGATCATATACAGATGGCGTGCAGGCGCCTAGCAGCCACCAATGCAGAAATGAAGAGGAAGCTAGAAACTGTCCGGTCCACCCTGCCAAATCCTGTAGAAATCTACACACAGTCAGTGGAAATCAAGGTCAGAGAGCTAGAGATGAAGAAACAAGCCCTAGTTGAAGCCATCACCGATGGATACACTTTAATGGGCAAGGTCCATGACTGGTCAGGTAGTCTAGCTCTGAAAAATCACCAGGTCTACCCATTGAGGGAGCAAATTGAATCCTTATTTTCCAGCACAAGGGCATGCACATACCCTTCTCAACTCCACCAAATAAGTGAAAAAATTGACGTCCTCCAAGCCCAAGTTGACGCAATTGAGGAAGAATCAACGAGGACGAAAAGAATAATTTGAGACCTACGGTTTTCGGTTCGGATGCAGGTCCTGCTGTTAAAGGAGGCATGCGACTCAAGCAACCAGCAATGGGACGAACTACAGAGCCAATGGCCGACAACCTTAACCTCACAATTAGTCGAAGCATTCACACAAAGTGCAGATGCAATCCTTGCAACTGGGAACTGACAATTTAACGATATAATGGGTTCAAGAAACAAACAACAACAACAGTCTCAGGGTTGGAGCCTTTGTTTGGAACGGAGGAGCCACAAGGTCAAGAAAGGGCCACAGAAAAAAAAAATGCGACACTACAAGATAGGATCGAGATGGGAGAGATGCCTACTCTGCAAGAAAGTATTGCAGCAATAGAGGTGCCATCACAACAGACAGTGGAGAGAGTGCCGGTAGCAACACAACCACCACCCGTAGAACACATGGAAGCAGCAACAGAGCCGCCAGAGGTCAAAATGACTTGACTCAGGGATGAGTCAAGAAATTGTGATTGGGGCCTGTTGGAGCCTTCGTTAATTTTGAAGAGTTTTGACCAGTTTTGACCAACCGTAGGGTGGGAAAGGACAAATGGTAGCAATGGTTGGGCGGTGGAATGAGAAGTTGTAGAGGAATGATGGTGAGGTGGCAGCGAAAGGCAAAGGCAGCCGAGGAGACGGGAAGGCGCAGAAGCAGCCAAGGGAGCAAGCAGCCGAGCGAGAACTGGCAGTCCAGGCAGCCAGGAAGGATATAAAAAGAGGAAGAACAGAAAGGAAGAGGTTGTTGTCATTGTTGTTTTTGGTTGTTGATTGTTGGTGTTGTTGCTGTGGTTGAACCTGCCGGACGCTGAAGGATTTGGCTACTGAGGAGGTACGCAGACGTAGAAGCAGAAGCAAGAAGAGCTAGAGCTGAGGAACTGGGTTGCAGAGTAGATCTGACCCAAGCTACTGAGCTGGGTATTTTATGTATTGTTTACAATGAGATGCCGAGTTATAATGTACTCTATCCTATTGATTTAATGTAATCAGAGTTGATGGTTGTCAAGACTCATAACGCATTGCACATCATGTTCTATGGGCTTATTAAAATTTTAAATAGTCTACTTGTTGCATGAAGATGGTGATTGCTAGATTGATACTAGAATGTTGTTAGTCCTGTGGTATTTATGATGGATCCTTGTGTATGATATTAGGGTACCATTATCTCTGTTGCATGTATTATGGATGCATATGTGTATGATCGCCTGTGTTGAACTGATATCCTCTCGACTCCATGCTGAACCCTCCTCCCCTTTGGTCGCGGTGCGCTTCGGGTGAGACTCCTTGCCCTTCAGGGTGAGGTGAAAATTCCAGCACTGTCCTAGACTACAGCAGACCACTGTTGGCCCTCTGTGCCTGAACCCGGGGTCTTTTTCCTGATGACTCTCTCGAGCCAACAATATCCATAAGGGAAAATTGACAGTAAATATGCAAAGAAAAATAGACAAACATGCCATGAAATCAAAACAAACAATCATACCATGAATTTGCATCCAAACTGTAGAGTGTACTCATTATATTAATGAAAATAGGTGTACAACAAGGTGCTGGAATGAGTGCACTTGGGATTGCTCTAGGCAAGCTAGCAAAAGCCCAAAATGATCAATGAAACACCCTCCTCCAATCTGCTACTAATTCAGCCCAAGTGGTGCATTGTAGATGTCGAGAAATGTGTTATTACCTAAAATGATCTATTGTTAGAGCCCTCTCCATTGGTCAGTAAATTTCAGGAAATTAATCCCAACCTCTACTTAAGAAACCCAGAATAACCCACGAAGGGTTTGGCCAAATGACCCTGGAAATTCGACCCTCTTGGGCTTGGCTAGCTCTCCTGCTGGATAAATTGACCCACCTGAATATTCTGCTGCTGAATGCCCCAAAATATCTGCAAACACTGTTAGAAGGCTCCCTAAGCCTTCCCTCCGAATTTTCTCCACAAACTCCCCTCTCTCCGCAACTTCTCGGAGTGCCTGTAGCTATGACTGCGTAGTCCCAGCGATGCTCTAACTCTCCCTGTTGCTGTAACTCGACTCAGTGCTGCTGGTATGAATTGGGATGAAGTAGAAATACCTCCTTGAGCTGGCACTCAAAGTCCATCGACGCAAGGGCTAGGATTTCCACTCGAAAACACTTGGTGTGTTGAATAACACATGCAGACTTGTGTAACATCCTCCTCCTACATCTACCCAGGCAATCGGCCAGCCAGGGTAAACATGCGAAGAGAGGCCAATATGATAAGATTCAACCTCCTTGGTGACTTTAAGGAAATGGAATCGACAGAACATCACATACAGTCATCCAACATCATCCAAATAACCTTCAGGAGACAAATCAACCACTTAGACTGCTTATCCCTGGGTCCCACTGCTGTTTGAGAGACTTAAGGGCAGGGTAACGCTCCCTAGACACTACCCAAGCAAGTTAGTTTCAGGACTAACGCTCCCCAAACACTGCCTAGGTGCTTTATAACGCTTCCCAGACACTACCCAAGCGAGTTAGTCTCAGCACTAATGCTAGCATTCCGGGATTTGAGCCACCTTTTTTGGCCCAGAGCCGGGACACTGCCCAAAATGGAGTGATCACTTAGAATTAGTACGGATGCAAGGAAACAATGATGCAAAAGAAATAATATGAACAAGATCACCACCAAAACCCTACTAGCCATGAAATGCATTTCATCAAACATATCATCAACATGTAACCTATAGGTGTAAACAACATAATTAAGTGTAGGGATCTCATACTTATCTGAGAATCGCTATGAACCATTGTTCCCTCATGCCATTTGCTACATTATCCTCCATTAACTCATAAACAAATTATCCATTCATATACAAGTAAAAACATGCTGAGAGCCATACATAGCTATTGTCATGAAATGTGCATATAACCAGCATAATAGGAACATAAATACAATAAACATATTAGCCATCAAATCCATAAATACATCAGTACCTTTACACATGAAAATCAAGGGAATGTATTTCTCATTAATGAATAAAATGAACCAACCAGAGATGGGACTACCATGTTCCACCCGACCGTAGAATGGCTCAGCCGAATCTCACTTCAGCCATTCACCCTTGTGCCATATTCCAAGCATGAATGTGGGATCGCATAGAACACATCAATCAAAACTCAACCAGGGCTTCCAAAGGCCATCCACGTCAACCCATCAAACAGTGATTCCACCTCATGGTCGGACATCACCAAAATCCATCATCAGATTGGTATCCATCCAAGCCTTCCATGGCTTCTAGAGTGTTTTTCCAACCAAGGCTTCTATAACTAGTAACTCAACCCACAACTTATGCAGGGTTTCCAAAGCGTTTGTCCAACCAAGGCTTCCAGAACTAGTAACTCAACCTAGAACTTATACAGGGCTTCCAGAGCGTTTGTCCAACCAAGGCTTCGAGGACAAGTAACTCAACCCACCAAGGGCTTCCAGAGCATTTGTCCAACCAGGGCTTCCAGGACTAGTAACTCAACCTAAGTGTTACACTAAAAAATGTCACCTTGACTACTTACAGTTAGTATGGCTCAAATCAACAGTCATGCTACCCTCTTAGGCAAGTCTTATGCCTCTGTTATCCATCTCAAACTCAAAGAAGAGAGAAAGTCTTGTAAAAAATATGTTTATCTCTGGGGTCGCAGGTTCTCTCTAGCCTTACCTGCGGGGACGCTGACCATGTTCACAAAAGGTGCGTCCTTGGACGCTCTGTATATTAAGGGACAGGTGCGTCCTTCTGTAAAAGGCAAAATGCGCGAGTTTCATCTTAAAAAAGTTACTTGTGGTTACTTCTAGAACTTTCTAGAGGTCGGTTTGATGAATTGGATGCGCCTCCAGTTGGTTCATGTATCTCTATTAAGGGGGAACTTATCCCATCAATAAGGGAGCTATCCCACCCAAAGAGGGGGATTATCCCATTGATGGTGGACCTGAATAACCTCTTTACAGCACTATAAATAAAGACATTGAGCCAGAGGGAGGGGAGGTTGGAAGCTATACATTTTCTTTGGGTAAATGCTGCAGGAATTAGGACTCCCATTTAGAACCTTGTGAGGAGAGATTGTCTTTGCTTGATTCTACTTGGAAGTGGGTGAGCTTTGTCAAAGTAGAGGAAATCCCTTGATGGACCCTGGGAGGAACTTGCACAACACCAAGGCCAGGTTGTAAGAGTTTCTTTGTTTCGTTATTAATACAAACTGGTTCATTTTTCTCAATAGCTTGTGTTAATGAGTTATTTCATGTGTTCCTTGGTCTGCATGTTGAATATATGTTTTATTATATGAGATGCAAGTGCTTGGTAATTGTTTGATTGTTTGTGGTTGCAGGAATTGATGTGAAGGAGGAGCTCATCCGGATCGGCAAGGACGGACTACAACAACAGCGTTTTGGAATAAGGTAAGCCTAAACACTTGTAGTTTTCATGTTTTAAAAGGTGTATTTAGAGAAAGATCGCTCCATTTTGTCTTGTTTGTCGCTAGAGAGTTTAGACTCCTAGGGAGGTCAGTTGTGTCCGCACAAACCAGTTGGTTCATGTATCTCTATTAAGGGGGAACTTATCCCATCAATAAGGGAGCTATCCCACCCAAAGAGGGGGATTATCCCATTGATGGTGGACCTGAATAACCTCTTTACAACACTATAAATAAAGACATTGAGCCAGAGGGAGGGGAGGTTGGAAGCTATACATTTTCTTTGGGTAAATGCTGCAGGAATTAGGACTCCCATTTAGAACCTTGTGAGGAGAGATTGTCTTTGCTTGATTCTACTTGGAAGTGGGTGAGCTTTGTCAAAGTAGAGGAAATCCCTTGATGGACCCTGGGAGGAACTTGCACAACACCAAGGCCAGGTTGTAAGAGTTTCTTTGTTTCGTTATTAATACAAACTGGTTCATTTTTCTCAATAGCTTGTGTTAATGAGTTATTTCATGTGTTCCTTGGTCTGCATGTTGAATATATGTTTTATTATATGAGATGCAAGTGCTTGGTAATTGTTTGATTGTTTGTGGTTGTAGGAATTGATGTGAAGGAGGAGCTCATCCGGATCGGCAAGGACGGACTACAACAACAACGTTTTGGAATAAGGTAAGCCTAAACACTTGTAGTTTTCATGTTTTAAAAGGTGTATTTAGAGAAAGATCGCTCCATTTTGTCTTGTTTGTCGCTAGAGAGTTTAGACTCCTAGGAAGGTCAGCTGTGTCCGCACCCTTGACTGATTCCGTGTGACAAATTGGCGACTCCGCTGGGGATTCCATTAATATGAAAAAGATTTTTCCTTTGTATGAACTTTGCTTTGAGAAAATTGATTTATTTTTCTGGTTTTGGCTCTGTGATTCTGTCTCTGGGTGGGTTAGCTTAGGATTAGTTTTATTTTGGTTTTTCTTGAGTTTTTCAGTAGGACGCACCCTCTGAGTGCTGCACAGTGCGTCCCTGGACGCACTTTTGCTGTGTGCACAGAGCGGGCCCGCACCTGTGCTAACGGGTTGCCTGCGTCCCCTGCCAAAATTTGAGAAAATTCCATTTTTTACACTTTTTGCTCTTAGATTTTTTTTTTTCTTAGTTTTTTCTGCCCAGATTCATTAGTCTCCTGTCAAAGATCTTCACCTAAGCTTGTTTCATTGGCATTCCTGCTTTAAGCTTTCATCAATTGGGTGTTTTGAGACTCTTTTTTGAGAAATTCTTGATTTGATTTTCCTTTGGTCATTACTTGGAGTTTTCTCTCAGTGTTAATCGCCTTTGAGTGTTTTTTATGTTTTGATCTTTGGAACTCTCACCCAGTTTTCTCGACTTGCACTTGATTGGTTCTTAGATCACATTAGAATCATCTTGTGTTTGAGAATTCTCTTGCATAGATCACATTTGCATAATTAGAATTCTCCTTTTCGGAATATGAATGAAAAATGTGCATAGATTACATTTGCATACTTTTCAAGTGAATTGTGCATAGATTACAATTGCATAGTTTACATTCTGAAAAATCAATTGTAGATTTAGATCAGTTTTCTTTGATTTGAATTTACACAAAAAATAAAAAAAATAAAAATGGTTTGGAATTGATTTGTATTAGTTTTTCTTGATAAAATTAGTGCATTAGAGAATTTGTTATATTTTCTCTTAGTGATCAATTTTTTGCATTGTTGGAAGTGAATGGAAACTCTCTCCTTACTTTAGTTAGGATTCATCGAATTGAAAAGATTACATTATCATATTCGATTGCATTCAGTTGAGTCGGGTCATAACACCATTGGTTTCGTATCCATTTACCCATTTGAGTAATAACAGCCTTAATAACACAACGCTTAATTAAAATTCATCTACTAATTTTTACATTTCTAGGGCTCTGAAGCACCAACATAGCTTAGGCTAGTGTCTTGGAGTAGGTGAGTACTTAACTCTCCAAGACAGTAAAACCAAACAAGTAGCTGATCTTGTGATAGAATCAAATCCAATTGTTACATTTACACTCTGGGAAAGCTCCTCTTAAAGGAGAAGCACGAGCTCGTGTCCGAACCAGTGAGGGGATCATTCCCCCCGCGTTGGGAACGACGCCAGACAGTACGTATTACAAACGGTAAACCTCGGATTAACCATTGTCGAGGAGCCAGGGGTCACTTATCGGTAAACCTTGGATTGTTGTCAAGGAGCCGGTAAGGGGATTGAGCTTGCTACTCTGCCCTTGCGTGCTGTCGGAGTTTAGACTGTTCCCCCAGGTGTATTTGTTACTATTGGTGACCTTAGTGACCATAATCTTTAGGGTTCTACCGAGGTGACGGTGGAGGGAAGGTCCCACTGTACCTGGAGCAGACGTCGGTTATACTCACTTGGATTTTCTGGGGGGTTCACTTCACTCGAGACGGTTAAAGTGGAGGAACTTGGTCCAGTCTATTCATTAAGCAGGTTGCCGGGGTAACTGTTCCACCCACCACTTATGTACTGAATTCTGCGATGTTGGATTTCATCACCAACTAGTGTTTTCGGTCCGGAAGGCTACTGTTTGTGTGTGGTTTGACTCCTAGATTTGATAGCGCGTGTTAATTTGTTTGTTTTTACTTTTAGAGACCATAGGTGTGAATTGTGAATTTTAATTGTTAGGTGTGAATTGTGAATTGTTAATTTTAGTTTTAAATTTTTAATAAAATTCACAGAAGTTGAATATAATGGCAAATGTTCCGGAATTTATCAACCTAGGAACCCCTCCTAATGAGAATCCTAGTACTTTTCCTTACTTTGGAAATGTTGGTCCTCCTTATATGGCTACTTTGTCATTACCTGGATTTACAATAGGTTTACCAATATGGTTATTTTCGACTTCGTTGGCCCAAAATACTCCAATTGTTCCACCTCAACCGGATGCTTCACCTCAACAGAGTTCACCATCTCAACATCACCAACCTTCTGTTGACCCTTTACCTTCTTCGCCTAATTTTTCTTCCTCCATTTCTTCCTCTTCGCCTGGTAAAAGCCTTGATGCTAGTAACCAGGAGGCTAAGAAGAAGAAGAAAGGGAAGAAGAAAAAGAAGAAGAAGAAGCAAGATAAGAAAGAAGTCAACCAACCAACCATGGCTGTAAGTGTTAGTTGTGTTGAGGAAAATTCCGACATGCATCGTAAACCCAAATACCCTTGCAGGCTTTGTAAGGGTGACCACTTCCTTGTCAATTGTCCTGGTATTCCAAAGGTCTTGGAAGTATGGTCAGAAAAATCTCATCAACTTTCCATTGATCCATCAACCAGTGATAGTCAGGTTCCTGGGAAAAAGGGTAAAGTTAGGTTTCCTTGTAAGTTATGCAAAGGGAGTCATCAAACTCACATTTGCCCTCACATGGATGAAGCCTCAACATTGTTGGAAAACCTTACTGTTCCACAGCAAGAATTTCCAACTGGTTACCGTAAACTTTCTCCCAACCTACCGTCAACTGACGGAGTGATTGATCTAAATTCAAGTACAGTCAATCACACTCTTTCATTGAAGAGTGAAACTCATGTCACTCAGGTTGATGATCCATTAGTTGATCAAGCGGTCGATTCAATTTCACATTCAATCGATCACACTTTCCCTATGGAGAGTGAACTTCATACTGCTCAGGTTCTTCTTGTTACATCAGATTCTTCTATGCCGGGGGCATTTCACCTGTTTCTACAGAACCCCCTCCAAGTACTGAGGTCTTTTCCTTTGATTGGAATAGACTGACAGAACCTCGTCTTCCTTCCTCCATCCCTTTCCAAATCATTGTCAAGGCGGGTGGTAGGGACATACATCGTACTCAGGTAGATGAAGGTGCTTCTGTTAGTATTTTATCCTCAACTGTTTGGAAAGCTTTGGGTTCCCCTCATCTTGCACCTATTACGCAGAATCTGAAAGCTTTTAACAGAACCATTAGTGAACCTTTAGGGATCCTTCCTAAGTTTTCCATTACATTGGAAGGTAAAACTGTCTGTATTGATCTTATGGTAGTTCGAGGTCCCTTAGATTTCAATTTACTCCTTGGGCGAGACTATGTTTATGCAATGAAAGCTGTCGTATCGACACTCTTTCGCGTGATGTCTTTCCCTCACAATGGCAGTATTGTGACTGTAGACCAGCTTTCGTTCCCTAGTCTTGTCTCAACTACCAATAATATGACAGCCCTAAATGTTCCTGAGTCTAAAGTGGTATCTACCCTGCCACGGGTTAATTATGTGGCAACTGGTCCCATGTTTTCAGTTACCGACGTAAGTGAGCCTCTCACTGTTTGCTCATCTTCCTTTGATTTAGCTCCGGTAATTGACATGGAAAACTCTATGGGATTACTTGAACACGATGTTCTTATCCCTTTTGAGTCCCTTGACATGTGTTCCTTCCCAAGAAGTATTCTTCCTTCGGATGAAGACCTCTTGGAAGCCATGATCAAGGTGTGTCCATTGACATGTCTTTCCTCCAGTTGGAAGCCATGATCAATGCTACGAGGATAGTTTTTTCCTGTATCAACCTCGTTAAAAAATGAAATAGGCTAGCATGAGGACAGTTCTTTGACTGAGTCAACCTCATTAAAAAATGAATCAGGTAGATTTTAGGTTATGCAGGTAGACTGTAAAAAGTAGGGTTTTGAGGACAGTTCCTGTTACTGAGTCAACCTCATTAAAAAATGAATCAGGTTTGAGGACAGTTCCTGTTACTGAGTCAACCTCATTAAAAAATGAATCAGGTTTGAGGATAGTTCCTGTTACTGAGTCAACCTCGTTAAAAAATGAATCAGGTATGAGGATAGTTCTTTTCTTGTGTCAACCTCTTTAAAAATGAAACAACTCCCTTTTCAAGTTAAATATTGAAAGTAAACCTTCATTTCATCCAGCCGGTTGAATGCAACGAAGCCTGGGGGGCATGTACCTCATTTCGCATCATTATGCTGGGGGCATGCGAACTTTTTGAGCATAGTTCCTTGTCTTGTGTCAAGCTCGTTAAAAAATGAAACAAGGGTAGGTTAAGTAGGTAGATTGTAGAGAGTAGTCATGAGCATAGTTCTTTGTCTTGTGTCAAGCTCGTTAAAAAATGAAACAAGGATTTTAGAGCATAGTTCCTTGTCTTGTGTCAAGCTCATTAAAAAATGAATCAAGGTTTTTAGAGCACAGTTCCTTGTCTTGTGTCAAGCTCGTTAAAAAATGAATCAAGGTTTTTTAGAGTATAGTTTTTTGTTAGGTAGATTGTAGAAAGTAGTTATGAGCATAGTTCCTTGTCTTGTGTCAAGCTCACTAAAAAATGAAACAACTCCCACGAGTCTTTCCAAGATTTTGAAAGTAAAGCTTCATTCCATCCACCTCATTGAATGCAATGAAGCTTGGGGGGCATGTACCTTGATTTGCATCATTATGCCGGGGGCATGTGAACTTGTAACAAGCATAGTTTTTCGTTTCAAGCTTGTGTAAACATGAAACCGAATCCGAGCATAGTTCTTTTCCTGTGTCAAGCTCGTTTAAAAAATGAAACAAATCCTCCTCTAATTGAGTCGAAAGTTTGACTAGACCTCCTAGATGTTAAGTTGTATATTTAGGTTAGTTATTTCGGTTTTGCATAGTTTTCTTATAGTTTTAGGTCGAGTCTTTCAAATGATCTCGTAACTCAACCTTCATTTCATCCAAATGAAGCTGGGGGGCATGCGCTCTAGCAGTTATGCTTAGGGGGCATCAAGCACAGTTTTCTCTCTGTTTCAATCTTGTGTAAAAATGAAACTACTTTGAAGCATAGTTTTTCTCTGTTTCAAGCTTTTGTAAAAATGAAACCTATCTCGAGTCAATTTCAGTTTTTTTCAAGACTCGTTAAACTCATGAAAATCCTGAGATTATTTTGCCATCTTTCATTCTCGTAAAACAAATGAAAATGCCGAGCTCTTTCCGTCTTTTCCTGCTCGTAAATTAAATTGAAAGTCGGCCATAAGAGTACATTTTTATCATTTTTTCGAACTCGTTAAAACTTACGAAAAAGTGAAAACCATGAGTACATTTTTATCCCTTTTTCGAACTCGTTAAAAACTTACGAAAAAGTGAAACCTCAGAGTCATCTTTTAAGCCCTTTTCTGACTCCTAAAAATGAAAAGATTGCCGAGCGTTTCTTTTACACTCGTTAAAACGGAATTAAAAGACGGTCCCCTTTTAGCTCTTTTCTGACCGTAAAATCAGGAAAAGATTGCCGGGTTTTTGTCGTTTCGAACTCAATAAGGAAATAAAATGACGTGTCCTTGATCGGTTTTTACTTTTCAGGTCAACGACACTATTATGAAAGTACTCCTTGGTCGCAAGATCAAGCGGTTCCCCCAGGTATTATTTTATACTTTTTCGGGCTTGAGGGACACAAATATACGAAAAAGTTCAACGTGGAGTCTCCTTTTGTTTTTTCAGACTCTCTAAAAATGAAAAACGCCGAGTTTCTCCTATACTGGGCTCGTTAAACTTTTACAGTAAAGGACCTGTTCAATTACAAACAGGAACGAACCACTCCTTCCTAGGGTTCGAATTTAAACTAGGTTGGACTTGTCCGAAGGATGAGCTTATAATCAAGCATATGTTATCCTCCTCAAGCTTGTTAAAAATAAAGAGGTACTTGCCAGAAATGGTGGGGGAAAAGAGAGAAGAATGAACCTGTTTGTTACCTTTTGTCTCAAAAGAAACTTTATTACCACTCTTGAACACGACACTTTTTCATTCACCTGGGTTGGGAAATCTTTTACCTCACAGTTGACCAAACCACTTTGAAAGTCTTTAACCGGGTTCCGGGGATTAACTTTGAGTTATTCGTCACCAAGCCATCTGTCGTGTCGTTATGTGTTCAAGAGGTCTGCAAGCAAAAAACTTTCATCTGCAAAATACTTGTCATCCATTTGACCATCCCTGAGTCAGTCCTTACAACAACATTTCTTCAACTTGAACAATGATTTCGTGTTGCGGGCTTGCCTGCAACGGGTCGCTTTCTATCGACATCGACACATTATCTAGAAAGATGACTTAGGAATCGACAGCACCTTGAAGTCTGCATGCATCAATGGCAGGTTTCTCGCCTTTGACGTCAGTTTACATCATTGACTTTCGATCAAAGGATTCCGTGAAGTGTTCGACATCAAAACATCTATTCACATTTCACGGGTTGTGCTTGGTACTTTGAGAACCATTGACATTACTGGTGGTTTCTCTCACGCTTGTTAACAGTTTACATCATCGACTGGTAATCAAGTGGTTTCTAACATGTTCGACATCAAATCATTTAATCACATGGCTAGAATCGTACCAATTCGGGAAGTAGAAGTGAAGACCCTGGATCTAGTTTCTACCATCCAGGCTGCGAGGAGTTTTGTATTCATTATCTATGTAGACTAATCATAAACAGATGGCTGCGTCCATACTGTGTCTACAAAAGTCTATAAAAATGATGTACTGCAAGATCTTTCCTGTATCAGAGTAGTTAGTCCATTAGTTAAAGTTTTGAATCTGGGTATGGGAATGCCTACCTCAGTGATGATATAATCTTATACATGTATTTTGTGTTGAAAATTGCAGGTTCCAACCAGGTCATCCACAAGACAATCCTTGAAATGATAAAGCGCTTCACCCTTCCTAGAATTACAAAACCCTAAATCTATTCCAGGCTTCGCACTTTAGGGGGCAATCTGTTACACTAAAAAATGTCACCTTGACTACTTACAGTTAGTATGGCTCAAATCAACAGTCATGCTACCCTCTTAGGCAAGTCTTATGCCTCTGTTATCCATCTCAAACTCAAAGAAGAGAGAAAGTCTTGTAAAAAATATGTTTATCTCTGGGGTCGCAGGTTCTCTCTAGCCTTACCTGCGGGGACGCTGACCATGTTCACAAAAGGTGCGTCCTTGGACGCTCTGTATATTAAGGGACAGGTGCGTCCTTCTGTAAAAGGCAAAATGCGCGAGTTTCATCTTAAAAAAGTTACTTGTGGTTACTTCTAGAACTTTCTAGAGGTCGGTTTGATGAATTGGATGCGCCTCCAGTTGGTTCATGTATCTCTATTAAGGGGGAACTTATCCCATCAATAAGGGAGCTATCCCACCCAAAGAGGGGGATTATCCCATTGATGGTGGACCTGAATAACCTCTTTACAGCACTATAAATAAAGACATTGAGCCAGAGGGAGGGGAGGTTGGAAGCTATACATTTTCTTTGGGTAAATGCTGCAGGAATTAGGACTCCCATTTAGAACCTTGTGAGGAGAGATTGTCTTTGCTTGATTCTACTTGGAAGTGGGTGAGCTTTGTCAAAGTAGAGGAAATCCCTTGATGGACCCTGGGAGGAACTTGCACAACACCAAGGCCAGGTTGTAAGAGTTTCTTTGTTTCGTTATTAATACAAACTGGTTCATTTTTCTCAATAGCTTGTGTTAATGAGTTATTTCATGTGTTCCTTGGTCTGCATGTTGAATATATGTTTTATTATATGAGATGCAAGTGCTTGGTAATTGTTTGATTGTTTGTGGTTGCAGGAATTGATGTGAAGGAGGAGCTCATCCGGATCGGCAAGGACGAACTACAACAACAGCGTTTTGGAATAAGGTAAGCCTAAACACTTGTAGTTTTCATGTTTTAAAAGGTGTATTTAGAGAAAGATCGCTCCATTTTGTCTTGTTTGTCGCTAGAGAGTTTAGACTCCTAGGAAGGTCAGCTGTGTCCGCACCCTTGACTGATTCCGTGTGACACTAAGCTATTACAGGGCTTCCAAAGCGTTTGTTCAACCAGGGCTTCCAGGAGTAGTAACTCAACCCAAGCCGTTACAGGGCTTCTAGGACTAGTAACTCAACCCAAGCTGTTACAGGGCTTCCAGAGTATTTGTTCAACCAAGGCTTCCAGGACTAATAACTCAACCCAAGCTAAGGAAACATGAGAACCAACCAAAACAAAGCAATGAAAGTAAACCCACAATCACCATGGCTATCCAGGAAATGGCAAGGCTAGGCAATCCACTGTCGATCCAGGCAATCCTCCATGCCAATGACAGATCACAACCAAGAAACCACATGCATGTGCCATGCATGCCAAAACTAGGGAAGAAACCATACATGCAACTCGATACCTGCAAGAAAATATGATGTAGCTATTGATGTCAATGTCCTCTTGTGCTTTCCTGCTCTTCCTTTGCCTTCTTGCTCCAAGAATCCAAGTATGCCACACCCTCCAAGAGTGCTCCAAGAAAACTCTAAGTAGCCAAGAGTATGAGAGAGAGAGAATAATGAGAGAGCTCCAAAATTGAACTGACAAAAACTTACCAACTAATCCTCATAAGCCTTTTTATGAATGAGGCCTCTATTTTCTTCATTTTCCATTATTTTCCTTCATTTTTCTCCTCACATGCAACTTGTGACCTTTCACCTTCTTTTTCTCCTAATTTAAATTACTTTAATAAATAAATGTGCCAAAATGCCTTTTAATGCCTTAGCCATTTCCTTTTCCAATTTCCTTAACCATAAACAATTAAATGAACACCCCTAGGATGTCTTGCCCAACATTCAGCTTGGAATACGTGTCCCAGTCATCTGTGGTTATTGTTTTTAACATTTATTACATGGAATTTTCACCAGGGCTGTTACAACTTGGCTCACTACTCAAGCATGCTATGTCAAAAGAAAAATTCCTAAAATGATAAATGATGAGTGAAATGAGAGCCCGTCCTTCATTTTTCCGATTTGCCTCCAAGATTTCCCATGTGGGACCACATCGAATTTCCCTCACCAATTTCGATCCAATGAGAGCATAATCTCCGTGTGGGCCGAAATTCCCTTGTGGTGGACCCCACACTCCACCAAAGACACAATCTTTCCATTGAAATCTAATGTTGGGGCACTTCTCATGCCAAAAATTGAATGTGGGTCCCTTAAGCCCACTTCTCCTAAGAGAAATAATGTAATATGCCAAAATTGAGCAAAAATTAATATTTCCTTAGTGAAACACTAAGTAGGAATATCACAGTCCTCCCTGCCCACACATTTCTTGTCCTAAAGCAACTGCAAAGAAGGATGTTGTAGTGTACGTTCCCCCTCCCAAGTGGGATCCTCATCTGGTAGATTCCTCCATCAAATAAAAAACTCCCTGATGACCCTGTTTCACAGATGTCTCTCCCTGGTGTCCAAAATGGCCTTCGCTTCCAGCACTAAATACCCCTCATTGTCCTTAGGGGGTAACTCCGTAGTAGCTATAACATGCTGTCACAATACCTTCTTTAGGAAAGATCATGAATATGGTGTGCACCCGACTCTCCGAGGGTAGCTCCAGCTCATATGCTACCTCCCCCACCCTCCAAGTGACAAGATAAGGCCCATAGAAGTGGAGTTTGAGCTTCTCGAGTCCCTTTTACTTGAGCGTAGACTGCCTGTACGACTAGAGCATGAAAAATACCAAGTCCCCTACTTCGAACTACCTCTCAACTATGCCCCTATTTGCATAAAGATTCTGTTGATTTTGGGCCATTTGCAGGTTGTCCTTTAGAGCCCTCAAGGTATCTTGGCTCTCCTATATCGATTCCTTAGCCCTCAAGACCCTACTGACGCCAAACATAATGTCACTGAAAGGTAACACATTATAACCATACAGAGCTCAGAATTGTGACATACCTATATACATGTGATGCGTAGTGTTGTAGCAGTATTCGTCCAATTGTAGCCACCGTATGCACGCTTTCTTCTGCCCTATCACATAGTTACACAAGTATCCTTGCAACCACTTGTTAACTATCTTTGTCTACTCGTCTATCTAAGGGTGGTAAATGGTACTCAGGGTGAGCTCAGTACCCACCAACCGGAATAGCTCCTAGAAAAATCCACCCATGAACTTGTTGTATCAGTCACTAACGATGGTCTTCGGGAGACCATGTAGACGAAACAAGTCCCTGAAAAAAATTCGGCCACCTGTGAGGAAGAGTACCCAGTTGGAATGGTGAAGAAGTGAGCATACTTCTTCAAGTGGTCCACCACTACATAGATGCAGTGTTTTTCCTATACTATGGGAAACTAGGTAATGAAGTCCATCGATATGATCTCCCATTTCCTCTCTGAAATGGGAAGTGACTGCAATAGGCCCGAGGGATGTGTCTGCTCTCCCTGTTCTGCTGGCATGTGTCATACTCCCAGATATGCCTCATAACATCATCCTTGAGGCCCTTCCATGCACAGTGCTCCCTGATGGTCCGATATGTCTTTGTGAAACCTTGGTGGCCTGCTAATGGTGAATCATGAGTAGCTTGTAGAATCTTCTCCCTTAGCAGGGAGTTGGGTACTAAGTAAATCTGGTCTCGATAGTAGATCACCTCGTTCATCACTCCACACTGATCATCTCTCACCAACCCCTCAAGGAACTCACATGAAAACTTATCCTTGGAGTACTCCACTAATAATTGCACCCTCCAATCCTTGGCGATGCTCGTCAAGGAAAGAGTGTCTGGCCTCCTAGACAACGCATTAGCCACTATGTTGTGCTACCCTTTGACATAATCAATGTCAAATTCATATTCCTCTAGTTTTTTCACCCAATTCTGCTACTTCTCCTGTAGTTGTTTCTGCTCCAAAAAGAACTTGAGGCTGTTGTGATTGGTCTTGACCTTAAACTTGTTCCCCACCAAATACTGCATGAACTTGGCTAACGCATGCATGATGGCCAACATATCCTTATCATAGATGGAGTAAAGTAGATCATGGGGTAGTAGCTTTCGACTCTCAAACATTATGGGGTGTCCCCCCTCCATCAATACGTCCCCCACACCCACTCCTGATGCATCACACTCCAACACGAAAGACTGAGTGAAGTTCGGAAGTGCCAACACCGGACAACTATTCATGACCTCGTTGAGGTGATCAAATGTCACCTATGCTATAGTGGTCCACTCAAATGCCCCCTTCTTCGTCAAGTCTGTGAGGTGTGTGGCTAATTGGGAGAATCCCTTCACGAACTTCCTGTAATAAGTGAAAATTCCCACAAAACTCCTCAGTTGCATCACATTCCAGGGCTCTGGCCAATCCCAGATAGCCCTGATCTTCTCCTCGTGTACTCTGACACCACCCTCCCCAATGATGTGCCCTAGGTAGATCATCTCGGTCAGTACAAACTTGCACTTGGATAGTTTGGCATTGAAATCCTATAAATTCTCTTCCCACTTCTTGATGTAAATTAGTATGTCATCAAAGAACACCATCACGAACTTCATCAAATTCCCATGAAACATGTGGTTCATGCATGATTAGAATGTCACACGTGCGTTGGTCAACCCGAAGGGCATAACTAGGAACTTGAAGTGCCAATAATGGCACCGAAATGTTGTCTTCGAGACATCTTGGTCCCTCACTCATATCTGATGTTACCCTGACTGCAGATCAATCTTCAAGAAGAACTTAGTTCCCATCAACCCATCCATCAGCTCATCTATACGGGGAATGGGATAGCGATTCTTCTGTGCTTTCTTATTAAGGGCCCTGTAATCGATGCACATCCATAAGGATCCATCCTTCTTCTTCACTAGCACAATTGATGAGGCAAAAGGGCTAGAACTGGCCTGATATGCCCAAGTGCTAATAGGTCATGGATGTCCCTCTCGATCTCATCTCGATAAGCCTTGGCATGTCAATAAGGTGTGGTGATGATGGCCTGCACCCCTGGATCCAACTCAATAGTGTGCTCAAATCTTCAGTCAGGTGGTTGACCCAATGGTATATCCCAAAATACCACTGGATACATGTCAAGAATAGCATGTACCTTCGAATGTGGTGGCTTGGGATTTTCCCCAGCCTCTAAGATCCTCAACTTCACATCCCACTCAATGTCTCAATGTCTCAAGTCAACCTACATCCTATGGGACGAAACAGTCTGTGGTGGGTATGAGTGCATCCACCGAAGAAACATGGTCATGCCATATGGTCCTATAAACTCCATCTCCAACTTCCTCTATTCTATTGTGACTCTGCCAAGCGTATATAGCCATTGGACTCCCAACACTATGTTGGTGTACGGTACATCCACCACAAAGAAATAATTTGTCATGGAGTAGTTCCCCATGGTCACTGTCAAGGTTGGCACATAACAAGTGAACTGCATGGTTCTATCCCTAGCAATAAGAATTGAGAATCCCTCAAACTACTCAGTTGTGATTCCCCTCCTCTGAACCAATTGAGCATCAATGAAGTTGTGGGTAGTCCCGTTGTCCACCGGAACTGATACATGTTGCCCCTTAACAGTGCCTCTAATCCTCATAGTCAAGAATTTGGGTACCCCATATAGTGATGCAAGGACCCCTCCAGTAGGTGCTTAAGGAAACTCCCCTTGGTGGTGGTGGTGGTGGTTCTCCCCCTGAGGTGTTGCACTGTCCTCTCCACCCATCTCAAAATAGGTATCATCCTCTTCGCTAACAGATAAGACCTCGATATAGTGGGCCTTGTGTACTACACACCTATGGACTAGTGCCCAAGGGTCCTGACAAGTGAAGCACAATTTCCTCCTCCTAAGGTTCCTCTGAGTCTCCTCATCTAGCTGCCCACGCCCCTGATTGGCTCTCGGTGGTGGAGCCCTAGTGTCCTTCCCCCTCTGCTGGAAACCCTGTCTAGGGGGTAATGGTGCCCATGCCCTAGGTAGGGAATCCTGTAAATATCAGGCTCTCCCTACCACATCCTATAATGTAGTGGGTATGTTGGACCTCACTAACCCATGCAATGGCTTTGCTAGCCCATCCACAAACATGAATATCCTCCTAGACTCTGACAATTCAGGCACCATCACAGACAATCACAAAAACTCTGAGATGTAGGCTTCTACATTCCTGATCTACTTGAGCCTTGTCAACTCTCTGAAATTCTCCTTTGGATCCTTCCTATCAAACCGCTCCAACACCCTCCTAGTGAAATCATCATAGGCAGTTACTCCCGTATGTCCCAACGTGTTCAGTCCGTGGAACCACCAGTTGTGGGCTTCCCCTTCTAGATGCAATGTGGAAATCTTGATTTCCTCTCCTTCTGTCATTTGGCTCAGCTAGAAGTAAACATTCAACTTTTCGACCCATGCCTTGGCCAAGCTCTTAGAGAACCCATCAAAGGTTGGGAGAAATAGCCTCACCACAGTGCGTTACAATTCTATCCCTTACATGTAACCTCCTCCACTCTGTTCGTTGGGCTTATTGTTTCCCTTCAACTCACAAAAATATTTGAAAGTAATGGCCCTCCCAAAATCAGGCCCATAAGACTGATACTCTAGGAAATAGTCCCCATAAGGTGCCTCCTCCTGCTCTAACTGCCCACCTACTCCAGATTGTAGGAATGTAGGAATGGTGGATCTAGGGGTATGTTCTAAATAAATGACATGTTGGCATGGATAGATGCATGGTGTTGTGAGGTGCCCGATCCTTCTCCATAGTGGAAATCCCCTTGGACTCCCTTACCCTTGTTGCAATTTCCATTTCACTGTCCATTCCTTCAATGTTTCAAGACAAATCCTGCACTCCCTTCAGTAGGAGTTAGGAAAAATCCTTCTCCTCCTCCCTTTTGTCTACTTCATTGTCCCTCATGTTGGTTCCTTCTACATGTAGTTTTGTAGTCACAGGATCAAGGGTGATCTCTAACTGTCATTACTTGCTTATATACCTCTGCCTTCGGTATGTCACGTTCTGCCTATCCTCCAGTGTCATAGACTACGATACTCCCATAGGCTGTGCCAAGTTTATGAGCTCAGATACTACTATAATATCCCTAAGGGAAAATTAACAATAAATATGCAAAGAAAAATAGACAAACACGCCACGAAATCAAAACAAACAATCAGACCTTGAATTTTCATCCAAACTACATAATGTACTCATTTTATTAATGGAAATCTAGCAAAAGCCAATAATGATCAATGAAACACCCTCCTCCAATCTACTGCTTATTCGGCCCACGTGCTGCAATATAGATGCCCAGAAATTTTTTGCTACCTGAAGTGATCTGTTGTTAGAATCCTCTCTGTTGTTCTGAAAATTCCGAGAAATTAATCTCGACCTCTACTTAAGAAACCTAGAATAACCCACAAAGGGTTTGACCAAAGCCTGACACCAAAAACTCGACCCTCTTGGATTGATTGGCTCTCCTGCTGGGTAAATCAACCCACCTAAAAATTCTACTGCTGAATGCCCCAAAAATGTCTCCAAACCCTATTAGAAGGCTCCCCAAGCCTTCCCACTAAATTTCCTCCACAAACTCCCCTTTCTCCACAACTTCCCAAAGTTCCTCTAGCTATGATTGCACAGTCCCTACGCTACTATAACTATCCCTACTGTTGTAACTTGACTCGCTACTGTTGGTATGAATTGGGATGAAGTAGAACTTCCTCGTTGGGCTGACACTCGAATTACACCAAAGAAAGGGTTGGGATTTCCGCTTTAAAACATTGTGTGTTGAACAACACATGCAAACTTGGCTCATTGCTCAAGCGTGCTATGCCAAAAGACAAATTCTAAAAATGATAGATGATGAGAAAAATGAGAGCCCCTCCTTCCTTTTGTCGATTTTCCTCCAAGGTTGCCCATGTGGGCCCACATCGAATTTCCCTCACCAATTTCGCTCCAATGAGAGCGTACTCTCCATGTGGGCCGAAATTCCCTTGTGGTGGCCCCCACACTCTAGCAAAGCCACAATCTTTCCATTGAACTCTAATGTTCGGGTGCTTCTCACGAAAAAAAATGAATGTCGGTCCCCTAAGCCCACTTCTCCTAAGTGAAACAATTTAATACACCAAAATTGAGCAAAAATTAATATTTACTTAGTGAAACACTAAGTAGGAATATCATAGTCCTTTCCCGCCAAAGCATTGCTTGTCCTCAAGCAACTGTAAAGAAGGATGTTGTAGTAGCTTTTCCCCCTCCCAGATGGCATCCTCATCCAGTAGATTCCTCCATCGAATAAAAAACTTCCTGATGACCCTCTTACACATATGTCTCTCCTTGGTGTCCAAAATGACATCCGGTTCCAACACTAAATTCCCCTCATCGTCCATGGGGTGTAATTCTGTAGTAGCTTTAACCTACTGTAGCAATGCCTTCTTTAGGCAAGACACATGAAAAATGTTGTGCACTCGACTCCTCAAGGGTAGCTCCAACTCATATTCTGCTTCCCCCACCTCCGAGTGACACGATAAGGCTCATAGAAGCGGGGTTTGAGCTTCTCGGACCCCTTCTGCTTGAGCGTAGACTGCCTGTATGGCTGGAGCCTCAAAAATACCAAGTCGCCTACTTCGAACTGCCTCTCAACTCTGCCCATGTCTGCATAAATATTTTACTAATTTTGGGCCATTTGCAAGTTTTCCTTCAGAGCCCTCAAGATATCTTGGCTCTCTTGTATCCAGTCCTTGGCCCTCGGGGCCCTGTTGTCTCCAAACGTAATGTTAGTGAAAGATAACACATCATAACCATACATATCTCTAAATGGAGACATACCTATATACATGTGATGCATAGTGTTGTAGTAGTATCCACCCAAGTGCAACCACCTTATCCACCCTCTCTGATGCCCTGTCACATAGTTATGTAAGTATCCCTCTAGCCACTTGTTAACTATCTCCATTTGTCCATCTGTCTGAGGGTGGTAACTAGTATTCAAGGCGAGCTCAGTACCCACCAATTGGAATAACTCCTGCCAAAATCCACATCCATGAACTTGTTGTCCTAGTCATTAACGATGGTCTTTTGGGAGACCATGTAGCCGAAACACCTCCCTAAAAACAATTCGGCCACCTGTGAGGCTGAGTATTGAGTTGGAATGTTGAATAAGTTAGCGTACTTCATCAAGCGGTCTACCAATACATAGATGCAGTATTTTCCCTGTACAATGGGTAGCTCGATAATGAAGTCCATCGATATACTCTCCCATTTCCCCTTTGGAATGGGAAGCGACTGCAATAGGCGCGAGGGGTGTGTTTACTCTCCCTTGTTCCGCTGGCATGTGTCACACTCTTGGATATGCCTCAAAACATCATCCTTGAGGCCCTTCCACAAAAAGCATTCCCTGATGGCCTAATATGTCTTTGTGAACCCTTGGTGCCCTGCTAATGGTGAATCATGAGCAGCTTGTAGAATCTTCTCCCTCAATGGGGAGTTGGGCATCAAGTAAATCTAGTCTTGATAATATATCACCTCATTCATCACCCGATACCGATCATATTCCACTAATCCCTCAAGGACCTCACATGCAAACTTCTCCTTGAAGTACTCCACTAATAACTACGCCCTCCAATTCAGGGCAATGCTCATCAAGGAAAGAGTGGATGGCCTCCTAGAAAACACATTAGCCACAACATTGTGCTTCCCTTTGACATACTCAATGTCAAATTCATATGCTTGTAGTTTTCTCACCCACTTCTGTTACCTCTCCTACAACTGTTTCTACTCCAAAAATAACCTGAGGCTGTTGTGATCGGTCTTGACCTCAAACCTCCCCACCAAATACTGCCTAAACTTGGCTAACGCATGCATGATGACCAACATTCCTTATCATAGTTGGAGTAAAGTAGCTCATGGGGAAGTAGCTTCCGGCTCTCAAACGCTATGGGGTTCCCCCCATACATCAATATGCTCCCCACACCCACTCCTGATACATCACACTCCAACATTAAAGGCTGAGTGAAGTACGTAAGTTCCAACACCGAACAACTACTCATGACCTCCTTGAGACGATAAAATGTCGCATGTGTTGTAGTGGTCCACTCAAATGCCCCCTTCTTCGTCAAGTCTGTGAGGGGTGCGACTAATTGGGAGAAGCCCTTCACGAACTTCCTATAATAAGTGTAAATTCCCACGAAACCCCTCAACTCGGTCACTTTTCAGGGTTCTAGCCAATCCCAAATAGCCTTGATATTCTCCTCATATACTCTGACATTATCCTCCCTAATGATGTGCCCTATGTAGAGTATCTCAATCAACCCAAACTCGCACTTGGACAGTTTGGGAATATACAGTGTGCATGTGTGTTATTTTTCATTGCATGTTTTTTATTGATGTTCTAAATTGTGAATTGAATTTTGCAGAGCAAAAGCGTAGGTTTGTGTCTTGTGATTTTGATAAAAAGTTCACAAGAAGTTGCAAATATACACCATAATTTCTACAAGTTCTGGATAGAATTCTCCCTCTTATTCCACCTGCAATACAGACAAATCAATCGTATGATCAACATCCTACACATATCTCTTAAGCAATGAAACATGGAAAACATCATGGAATTTCATTGTTGGCGGCAGTGGAAGTCGGTAGGCCATTGGTCCAATCCTCCCAATGATCTCAAAAGACCCAAAATACCGAGGTGCCAACCTGGCACATGATCCAATCCTCAAGGAGTTCCTCTTGGGCTTGATGCGTAAGTACGCATGCTCCCCAACCTTAAACTCCTTGAATGATCTATCATGATTTGCATAAATCTTATGCCTATCCGGTGCTGCCTTTAAATTCTTTCTGATAACCTGCATCTTCTGCTCCATTTCAGCCAACATATCCAGTCCAATCAACACCCTCTTCATTGGATAACTCCAACTGATAGGAGTATTACAACTCCACCCATAGAGAGCCTCCAACGGATTCATCCTCAAGGATTCTTGATACCCATTATTATATGGAAAATATACCAATGGAAGGTAATCCTCCCACTTCCTCTGTTGATGCATGACATACATCCTCAACATATCCTCAAGATTCTTGTTGACCCTCTCTGTCTGTCTATATGTATATGGATGATAAGCTGCATTGAAAACAACTCTATCCCTAATCCCGTAAACAACTCTTTCCAAAACTTGGTAGTGAACTTGGCATCTATATCTTATATGTTCTTATTAGAAACACCATGCAACCTCACACTCTCCTTGATGAAGATCTGAGGTACCTCACTGGCTGAATTAATAGACTTCACTGCAAGGAAGTAAGATTCCTTACTTAATGAGTCAAACACAACCATGATGGAATCATCTTTCTTAGAATTCCTCGAAAAAATGTAATGAAGTCCATGGAAATGACCTCCCATTTCCATTTTGGAATCGGAATAGGCTGCAATAAACTAGCTGGATGCTTACACTTTGATTTCACATGTTGAC
Organism: Pinus tabuliformis; assembly: GCA_031772625.1. Taxonomy (NCBI): domain Eukaryota; kingdom Viridiplantae; phylum Streptophyta; class Pinopsida; order Pinales; family Pinaceae; genus Pinus; species Pinus tabuliformis. Next base: position 1,455,621,064 of record CM062819.1, on the reverse strand, counting down.
AGTCCAAACATCTCACAATAAACTCAACCACCTCTTTCTTCAAGTTTGGCCAATGATAAAATTTCTCAACTACTATCAAAGTCTCATGATATCTTGGGTGACCTAAATATGGCTTGAAATGAAACTCCCTTAGGATAAGCTTATTGAGATCACTACTATTCGAAACATAAATCATTTTCCTGAATCTGACCAAGCCATATGTCGTGAGGTGATACTCCTCATCCCTATCACCTTCATCCTACTACTAAAATATCTGCTTCAGCTGCTGGTACCTGTCATCACACTACCCTGCATGTAAGATCCACTCCTGTAAATCTGTCCCATAAGATCTCACCACTGAAATATGACTCACCTGCACTCTCATACCGAGAGCATCTGCAACCCTGTTCTCTTTGCCCTTGATATATTTGATTTCAAATTCGAACTCATTAAAGGTAGCCAACTATCTAGCTTGCCTGACATTCCAATTATGTTGGTCAAACAAGTACCTCATCCCACTATGATCACTCATTAAGACGAATCCCCTACCAAGAAGATAATGCATCCACATCTTCTATGCATGAATGATCATTGCCAACTAAAGATCAAGAGTCACATATTTCTTCTCATGCACATTCAACTTATTTGACTCATAACATACCAACTGTCCTTCTGCATCAAGACCCCAACAATTCCTTCCTTACAAGCATTTGTACATACCACGAACTCCTTATCAGGATCTGAAATATTCAAGACTAGAGAATTTGTAAGAAAATGCTTGAACTACTCAAAACTAGTTGCAGACTCCTCGGTCCATTCAAACTTCTTCCCTTTGCTCTGCAAAGATGTGATAGGATAGAAATTTGTGAGAATTTCCTAATGAAACACCTGTAATAACTTGCTAGTCCCATGAATGATCTGACCTCATCCATGTTCCTAAGAGCTAGCTAGTCCATGATAGCCTTAATCTTTTATGGGTCCACTGATATCCCCTCCTTCTAAGCAACATGTCCCAAGTAATGAATCTAAGTCTGAGAGAAACTGCACTTGCTAATCTTGGCATACAACTAATTCTCTCTCAACAATATCAACACTGCTTCTAGGTACTTTGCATGCTCTTCCTCATTCTTGGAGTATATCTATATATCATTAATAAACATTATGACAAACTTGTCCAAGTAAGGACACAACTCACTGTTCATCAAACACATGAAAGTGGTAGGAGTATTAGTAAGACCAAAAAGAACCACCACAAACTCATAATTCCCATACCTGGTACTAAATGCGGTCTTGTAGATTATATCATGGTCTCAAATCAATCTTTGAAAACGATGCTGCTCCCTTCAGCTGATCAAGCAGATCATCAATCCAATGCAAGGGATACCTCTTCTTAATCATCACCTTGTTCAGCTACCTGTAATAAATGCACAACCAGAGAGTACCATCCTGTTGATCATCACCTTGTTCAGCTGCTTGTAATAAATGCACAACTAGAGAGTACCATCCTGTTGATGTGAAAACACAACACCCCTATTTTTTACTTATTTATTTCAAGTAATGGGGACCCTTTTCATAAAATTTTGGTTAAATCGCCTTTTAATATTTTTCATTTGGTTAAGTGTCCTACAATTTTGCTAGATTTTCATTTTCTTTGTATTTATATTTTGATTGCTTCATTGTGTTCGATTTTTCGCTCGCTTTCCATCAGTACTCGTTTCATCTCATTTGGTTACACGGTTTGCAAATGGTGCTTCTCCAAAGATTGATAATTTTTATCGTTTGGGCTAAAAAATGTACAAAATGTATATTATTTTAATTTTTGTAGATTAATTGTAAATATTGATTTTTAATTAATTTTTAGTAATTAGTTATTTTTTGCTATCGGTCCTACAAAATCGTCATAACCAAATTGTAGAACAATTAAAATTATGATGTTTTCGGGATCTTGAAAGTCTATTCTAAATCTCAATTACAAAAATTAAAAGGAACCGAAACTCTAGTTACAAAATAGTTGTAGTTCTTTTTGTTAGACTTTCAAATTACAAAGTAGTTGTAGTCTTATATTAGGTGGGTCCCACTCCACCATCATCCTCACCTCACCTCCCCTCCCCTCCCCACCCCTCCCCTCCCCACCCTCCCTCCTTCCTTCCATTGGATCTCCTCCTTCCTTCCATTGGATCTCGACCTTTTTATAATATCATAACTCTTTTTATATACCTTCGTTACACAATCTCTATGATGTTCAATACTTCAAAAACCTCCGATGTCAAACCTTCCAATGTTTCGATATTTAAAATCTCTCATATAAGATGGAAATAACTTCCGATATCATTATGGTCTGATATCATATTAATCGATGACACATTATATATCTTGGAATTTTATAAAATCTTTGGGACATTTTTTTATCAGACCTCAAGCCTAAATGATATCAGAGGTCAATTAATAATTTTCCTAATATTCCAAGACCTCCGATATGTCGATATGTTACTACCTCCGATGGCTCGTATAACATAGGGGTTGATTCCTTTTTAAAATACATGATTTTATACTACCTCGGGATATTTCATTTATTAGAATATCGACAATTTATTTTATACTACCACGGGATATTTCATTTATTAGAATATCGACAATTTCACATGTCAGAGACACATGACAATCCTAACCTCTGATATTCCAATGGCTTATTCGTTTGGGGCTTTAAACATTGATTTGTGAAACCGTTTGATTCATTGGTTTGAAATGGTTTGTAGCATAATTTTTATTAGTTTTATTAAAATATAATATTTTAATATTAATTAATTATTTTTTAAAATAACTTAATTAATTTATTAATTAATTTGTAATTAATTTAATAAATTTGTACATTTATAATTTAATTTAATGTTTTTAAATAGAATATTATTGTAATTAATTAACAATTAATAAGTTTTCGCTGTACATTTAATTAGAATTAGAAAATATAATCAAATTTTAGGCTAGACATACATTTTTTTCGAGAATTCAAATTATTTTGGCACTTCATCTTTGGAAAGGCATATATGGAGATTTACGCAACCAAATAAAGCCCACAATAACCCGTTGGAAAGCTAAGACAAAGCAAGATAACCTGGGATGATTAATTTTAGAAAATCCCATCATTTAATGACCCAAAAATCCAACGGAAGGAAAAGTGACGAATTTGAATCAAAAATTAAATCTTTATGTTGATTTGGGCAAATGTTATTGGTTTTGGAAAAACTTCTGTTACTAATTCCTCCTTTAGCATTACTAAAAAACAAATCAGACTCAACAGAAGCAATCACATTTTGAAATTTATTTGGATTTTAATTTATTGTTTTATTTTTAACAATTTGTTGAGAATGAGTTTTTGTTTTCTATTTTGTTCATCAAATCTGTTTTAATTTTTGAATTTCAATTGATTGTGGCAGGAGAGTAGTTGAGGAGATGAAGAAGAAAATATTTTGATCAATAGAATTGCTCCACCAACAGAGGAAATACAATTTTAATCCTCTCATTTTAATTCTCTTTTGTAATTATAAATTGAGTTTTTGTTGAATGGTGGAGGGATTCTAGATCTGAAACTTGGGGAGGAAATTCTCTGCAAAGAGAGGGATTTTTGCACTATTGTAGGGAGCAATATTTTTGTAGAGAATTAGTTAGTTTGGACCAGATTTGTGAAGATTAAAATATATGTATTTCAACTCTGAAAATTTCACGATATCATGAAATTTTTTGAGAATTTCATGTACTCAAAGGCTATGATTAGATATTTAATTCTTGTACACTATTGTCAGAGATAAAGGTTGATGGTGGGCTAGAATTAATAAAATTTGTGGCAATTATTGATACAAATAAGTATGTGTTTTTGAGCTTTTTCACTATTGTGAATTCATTTAAATACAAGGTTGTTTTAATCATTTGAAAACTATCTTTTAATGATGGATCTAATAGCTGTCAAGTTAAATTATGAATTTAAATAGATAAACAATGCATACTTGTTAACTATTTAGCAAATTCATGACATGTTTATCTTGGTTTTAATAATGATTGTTTTATGAGAACTATTTCCTTAATGCAATCATATCTATGTTTTAGTTTGAATTCATTTTATTTGAATTTGGATATATGTGTACCAAAGATCTTATGACTATTCATTAGATAGTTGAATGCATATACTTGCTTGAACTAGTAATAAGCCTTGGAACTATTTCCTTGGCTTATTGATTTCATTTTTATTCCAAATTCAAAGCTAGTCCAAATCCCCTTTTTACCTTGCTCTTGGTTGAGAGGGGGACTAATCCTTTTTTCAATCGAGATAGATTTAGAATTTACTTTCTGTTACTTATAGTATATATGAATTTAGCTTTAATTATTGCATTATATAAGTCCTCTTACACAAGAGGCATACTTTATAGTGCTTTGGCTGAGCCATTAATTCAAATTAAGGATCACTTTCTTGCATGAGCTTTGCAAGAGGAAAGATCTGATGTCCCTTCTCTATTGGAAAGTAATAGACATACTATAAGCCAGTAGAGATAGAGAGAAGGTAGTTGGACCTAGTTTAACCAATCATAACCACCATTCCAAATGGAAAAAAAGCTACGTTAAGTCATAACCAGTCACGAAGATTGGAAAATTATGCTAATCAATCGCAAGAAGATACTAGTAATAATCTTGAAAAACCAATTACCACGAAATCTGAAAATCTCTCTGAAATTGATTCAGAAAACCAGTCATTAAATCAACAAGCACAAGTAGAAATTAAGGATTACAATAGTATGCAATCTGCTGTAGAAATTTCTCAATTTTATCATGACGATCAAATGTCAAAAGAAACCACAGGTAGCCAAATGAATGGTCAACACTATGAAATTTACAATGAAAAAAAATGCAAAAGAGTCTGCAAATAGAGATATTTTTAGATTCATTTCTTTAGACTCACATTTCTCTCTTTATCCTGATATTTTCATTGATAGTAATTTATCCCCTCTTTGCATTAATATTGTTCCAGAAAACAGAGAGGTTGGTATTAATGAATTGCCAATTAGTTTTTATCAGGATAAAGAATCATTCATTGATCATTCTTCCGACATTGCTGAACATGTGCTCAATATTCCTTCTTGTCTTGATATATCATATGGGAATGAACATAATCCTAGTGAATGTCATGAAGTTATTTATGATGATTACTCTGACATTGAGGATGTTGATCTATCTTCTTCTCAATCAAATCCTCATGATCAAAGTCTAATCACATTCGAAAATGAAGAACACTCTAACTTAGAAATTGTTCCAAATAGTTCTCATTTTCAAACAATGAATCATCTTCCTAATTTCAGCATTCAAGAATCCATTCCAATTTATGATTCTTATGATGATCAAGTTCTCACTCTTGTTCATAATCTAGAATGGTTGTCTCTTCCACAAGTTTCTGCCAATGATCTTTCCAATTCTACTATTTTGACAAGTGCTTGTGAGAAGGAAAATAATTCAAATCAGTCCCCATTTTGCTGTAACATAAATTGTAACAATAGTGTAAACTATGCTTTGATTTTATTATTCTTCCTTCATTTATTTTGTTTGTTTTCAGATTTTTTTTTGCTATTAGAATTTTTCAATTTTTAGATATCATTTGCTGGCATATTGAGAAATTAAGTTTTGAAAATTCACAATGTGCATTGCTAGAATGTGAAGAGGAATCACAAAATTCAGATCATGACCATCAAGAGATGATGATCTTCCAATACCATTTGATTATTATGTCTTATCATCTTACTTTTCCTTCTAGTGTGCATTTCAACATGAATCATCTCTTTTGAATACATTGATTCAATATGTCCGGCCTTTTAGTTTAACCAATCATCTTCCGATATATTCATTAAGCTCCCATCTAAATTTCATTGATCCATTTCAAAGATGTTTGGAAGCTTCATGTTCACAGAAGATTACTAATAGTTTGTTTTATGTACATAACACTAATGGTTGTTCGACCTCTCTCCCAATTGACTTCTTCCTTTCTCCAATGAATATTCATCCTTATTTTTATGATCCCATAGAAATTTTGTTAGAAGAATCTTTCCGAGAGAGAATGTTTGTAAGTAAACTCCTTGTAAATAAATTTCTTTATGTAAATATGTTAGCAATAAATGTACATTCTACATTTAGATTTGTTTAATTATAATTATATTTTTGTTATTGATGTTTGTTGTGTACATACATGTGGAAAATAAAATATTTGATTGGTTGCACTGGAAGTATGACTATAATTAGTCGTGTTTCCTTTCATTCAGTTAGGATTAGGAATAGATTAATTTAGATTTAGATTCCTTTCATTTTTTTATTTATTTTATTATTGAAAATTTTTAATAAGTATCTAATGAGCCTATGATGCTAAGGGTGTTTGAAAAGCATGATTGCTTGAATTGCGCTTATGCCACTTTTTCTTATTACTATCGATTGAATCTCTTCATCACATTGTTGAAATTTGCAAAGAAAATTTGGAATGTTCAAGTTCTAAAATAATCTTTACAATCAAGCGCTCTAGAGAAATTCATTTTTCAATTCATAAGCATTTCTATATGATCACTTTTCCCACTCTTGTCTCTCAATGTTATTATGGAGTAAATGAAAATCAATAGCTCATTACTTAGCATTTTAATTTAGATTGAATAAGTAGATGATTTTGAACATTTGTCAAATTGAAGATAATACATGGGAGAATGTCGAGGTCTATAAGGTAAACTTGCAGCCAATATTCTTCTAGGTATGCATTGTCATGTTCATCTTCATATGTTTTCCATTCCTCCTTTCATTAGTTTATTTCTTATTTCTGTTTTGTTGCTTTTACAAGTCTTCATTGGTTTGATCTGGTAACTTGATTTTTATTAATTAGCTTTAGAAATAAGCAAGCAACTAGTCTTTTCAAATTCTCAACATGTTCAGGGAAGTATCTATTTTCTTATCAGAATTTTTGGTACTTTGTATTTGTGCATATTTCCCTTTCTTTGCAAATTTAGTGATATGAGTCAATAATCATAATTCTCCCTCTCGTTGATGCACCTGAAATTAAATTCTTAACTTTTTCTTAGTCAGATTTGCTACAAGCAAAGGAAAGTTTGCACAAAACTCTTACAACAAGTTATAAAATGATCCTATTCATGATTTCATCTCTGCCTATTCTGAATCCTACATTATATAGGTTGATTTGAGCCTTTGCACTACACTCGTTTATCTTACATCCACTTTAGTTGCATTCCTTTTGACCGAAATGAATCAGAGCCTTTAACTGGTAAATCTTGGAATCCAGATCTTTTGCTATTCATTCTTCCGAGATTTCCATTTTTCTCTAAGCCTTTTAATTTCTCTGATTAATGAGATATCGAATTATATAATCTTGTTGGCCTCTCATTAATTCGTTCGTTACTATATAGTTTGACTTATTATTATATTCACAGTCCTTTTTGCTTATCTCTATATCTTTGATTTGACTTTCACGTTACTCGGGTATTTGAGAACTTGGATGCATTTTTAATTATAATTTCATCAAACCTCAAGCGTTCATTTCTCAAGATGAGTTTGTGACTTTTGGGATATCTATTCTTCATGATATGAGTACTTGGATCTTATCATTGTGCCCCCATTGGACATATATTTTCACATGTATAGTTGGGCTTCTTTTATTCTTCATGACAATTTCCAGGCTAATGAGAAGTGCATCACCTGTGGCTTGATTACATTTTCATCTTTATCTTACTATAAAAACTCATTTCATCATCTCGATCGTTTATAATGTGCATCTGAGTTTTCTTTTCAATAGAATTCTTGAGAAACCACTATGGTAATGCAACAATTCCTAATGAAATGCAGAACATGCAAAAGTAATAGATCATGAGCAACCCATGTTTGTATTCTCTTCTAGTTTTCTTATTTTTTGTTTATATGCTGCTCCATCATTTTACCATGTAAAGATTCAAGTCCTCTCCATATACACAATTGCTACATTGTTTGGGACTTTGAATCAATTTCTTGGGATTGTATCAATATTTGGGGGCTGATCTAATTTCAGAAGTGAGAACAAAGAGAACAATCATTGCTACAATTCTTAAAGAAGCATCTCTTCATTCTTATTTCTAATGGATTTGGTCTGCTTTCGATTCCTTGAATGCGAGACATCATTTTCTAGTTTTACTAGCCTAAATTTAGATTTAATTAGTAATAATTTTGGGTCAATCAAAAGTTCATACAAGGTCACTTCTTTATAATTTAAATTCTAATTAAAAGAAGAGGTTACATTTTGTTGGAGAAACTCAATATCTCTTAGTTAAGATTTTAATGAAATTCTCCAAATGATAAGTTTCATATTCCTATTTTCATCCCTTTTAGTTTCTTCATTTTTGTTTCAGCTTTGCTTTAGTTTTTGCTTATATAAAACTCTGTTTTGCAGGTCTCCCAAAATTATCTTGCACTTCTATTAGCTCAGATTTGGAGCTCATTCTCTTTATTGTTTGCTTTTGAGTTTATGGAAAAACAGTAGTGATCCTCATCAAATTAGCTAAACTGGGGAGTTCCTGAACTTTCTATTTGTTTCATAAGCATTCCTTTTATCAGAAAATGGTTAAGATGCTTTTATACAGGCCTTGCCTTGAAACAAGAAAATTTGCAGCAGATAGAGACTTCTCATTTAGATTAATGACTGTAATTTCCCTTATAGTTTCAAAGCCTAATTGTTCATAACTCTGCAAGATAAAATTTCAACATAAGATGAACACACACATGCTTGTCTTATTTTATTATTTTGTTGAGACATTTACTAATTAATATTGTTGGAGTTTGTATTTTAATTTTGGGGTTTTCTTTCAGCTTCTCCTTTCCTCATTTTTACATTTTTGGAGTTTTCTGATTTCTTCTTTCACTTCACTTTGGATTTCTTTTTCCTTTTTACTATTGGTTATGGTTTATTTTGGTGATACCGTCAATATTTATATGGAAATAATTTATTTTTCTCACCCAACATTGGTTGGAAGACATGGGAAATATTTACTCCGTCTATTTAACAAGTTTCGTTTACCATTAAAGGTATATCTTTATGGAATTCTAAAGCCCTTTTTCTTTAAATATTTTCCATGGAGGAACATGTATCCTTTCTAAGTGATATAGTTCACCTTTTCAAGGAAATAACTGACTTGAGTTTAATTCAATGGATCCCTCCCATCCCTCCACTTTATAAAAACCTCTAATTGATAGTCACAGGGAAATATTTGGAGTCAACATTATGGAAGTATTATATCCATTAACATAAGTCTCTATTACCATCCCACCTCTTTCACTCAGGTACATCATAAACTAAGCTCGCAAATGTGCTTATCAAAAGGGTGATCAAAAGGGGAAGCATGGGAAATACAAGTAAACCCGTCAGGGCTATGGATGCTCGTTGGTAGTGGGGCCATGCTTGTATAGCATAAAATACAACTTCGTCGGGGTACTATTCAGGCTTGCTAGCAACGACAGAGACCATTCATAATGATGGATATATGCTTTATCAAAAACTCCTATATGTACCTCCTATTTTTTATACGAGGTAATCTTAAATTAAAATATATCCCAAAATTTAGATTCATGATTCTAAACTTAGTCGATTTGAGTACTTACCTTTCTGAGCTTATATTGCTTGATCTATTAATGTGGGACCCTTAGAAATGTTTTATTGTTTGATGGTGTAATAGAATTCCTCACTTTTAACCTTTGGGTAAATTGACGCTCATCATTTTTAACCAGAGGTAACTGGATCTTTCCCATCTGTCGCCATTGTTGATGTGAAAACACAACACCCACATTTTTGAATTGTTTATTTCAAATAATGGGGACCCTTTTCGTAAAATTTTGGCTAAATCACATTTTAATATTTTTCATCTGGTTCAGTGTCCTACAAGTTTGCTAGATTTTTATTTTCTTCAGATCTCCATTTTGATTGCTTCATTGTGTTCTATTTTCCTCTATCTTTTCATCGGTACTCGTTTCATCTCATTTGGTTACACGGTTTGCAAATGGTGCTTCTCCGAAGATTGATAAGTTTTACCGCCTAGGCTAAAAATGTACAAAACGTATATTATTTTAATTTTTATAAATTAATTGTAAATATTGTTTTTTAATTAATTTTTACTAATTAGTTCTTTTTCGCTAACAGTCCTATAAAATCACCACAACCAAATTATAGAACAATTAAAATTATGGTGTTTTCGAGATCTCAAAAATCTATTCTAAATCCCAATTTAAAAAATTAAGAAAAACTGAAACTCCGAAATTACAAAATGGTTGTAGTTATTTTTGTTGGACTGTTAAGTTACAAAGTGGTTATAGTCTTATATGAGGCGTCTATTAATAATTTCCTTGATATTCCAAGACCTCTTATATGTCGATATGTTACTACCCCGGTGCTTCATATAACATAGGCCTTGATTCTTTTTTAAAACACATGATTTTATACTACCTTGGGATATTTCATTTATCGAAATATCGGCCATTTCACGTATCAGAGACACATGACAAAAACTTACGATATTCCTAATCTCCGATATTCCAATGACTTATTCGCTTGGGGCTTTAAACATTGATTTGTGAAATCGTTTGATTATTTTGATTCATTGGTTTGAAACGATTTGTGAAATAATTTTTATTACTTTTATTGAAATATAATATTTTAATTTTAATTAATTAATTTTTAAATTAAATTTTTTAATTTAGTTTTTTAAATAACAAATTAATTTATTAATTAGTTTGTATATATATAATTTAATTTAATGTTTTTAAATAGAATATAATTGTAATTAATTAGAAATTAATTAGTTTTAGTTGTGCTTTTAATTAGAATTAAAATATTTAATTAATTTTTATGAATTTTAGATAAGATAAACATTTTTTCTTGAATTTGGATTATTTTGGCACGTCATCTTTAGAGAGTCATATTTGGAGATTTACTCTACCAAATAAAGCCCACAATAGCTTGTTGGAAATCTAAGATAGAGGAGGATAACCTAGGATGATTAATTTTAGAAAATATCATCATTTAATGACCCATAAATCTAGCGGAAGGGAAAATGAAGAATTTGAATAAAAAATTAAATTACGATGTTGATTTGGGAAAATATTATTGGTTTTGGAAAAACTGATGTTACTAATTCCTCCTTCTGCATTACTCAAAAGAAAATAAGACTCAACAGAAGCAATCACATCCTGAAATTTATTTGGATTTTATTTTATTGTTTTATTTTTAACAATTTTTTGAGAATGAGTTTTTATTTTCTATTTTGTTCATCAAATCTATTTTAATTTTTGAATTTCAATTGATTGTGGCAGGAGAGCAATTGAGGAGATGAGGAAGAAATTATTTTGATCAATAGAATTGATCCAACAAGAGAGGAAATGAAATTTTGGCCAATCAATCTATTGGAGCAAATTTATTCTCCAAGAGTTCTCTCATTTTAATTCTCTTTTGTAATTATAAATTGGGCTTTTGTTGAATGGCGGGGGGATTCTAAATCTGAAACTTGGGGAGGAAATTCTCTGCAAAGAGAAGGATTTTTGCACTACTGTAGGGAGCAATATTTTTGTAGAGAATTAGCTAGTTTGGACTAGACTTGTGGATATTAAAATATATGTATTTCAACTCTGAAAATTTCATGCTATCATGAAATTTTGTGAGAATTTCATGTACTTAAAGGCTATGATCAGATATTTAATTATTGTACACTATTGTAAGAGATATAGGTTGATTGGTGGCCTGCAATTAACAAAATTTGTGGCAATTTTTGATCCACATAAGTATGTGTTTTTGAGCTTTTGCACTATTGTGAATTCATTTAAATACACGCTTGTTTTAAGCATTTGAAAGCTATCTTTTAATGATGGATTTAATTGTTGTCAAGTTAAATTTTGACAAATAGATAAATATTGCATACTTGTTAACTATTTAGCAAATTCATGGCATGTTTATCTTAGTTTTAATAATGATTGTTTTATGAGAACGATTTCCTTGATGTAGCCATATATATGTTTTAGTTTGAATTCATTTTATTTGAATTTGGATGTATGTGTACCAGAGATCTGATGACTATTCACCAGATAGTTGAAAGCATATACTTGATTTAACTAGTAATAAGTCTTGTAACTATTTCCTTGACTTACTGACTTCATTTTTATTCCAAATTCAAACCTAATCCAAATCCCCTTTTTACCTTGCTTTTGGTTGAGAGGGGGACTAATCCTTCTTTCAATCGAGATAGATTTAGGATTTACTTTTTGTTACTTAGAGTAGATATGCATTTAGCTTTAATTATTGCATTCTAAAAGTCCTCTTACATAAGGAGCGTACTTTAGAGTGGTTTGGTGAGCCATGAATTCAGCTTAAGGATCACTTTCTTGCATGAGCTCTGCAAGAGGGCAGAACTAATGTCTCTTCTCTATTGGCAAGTAATAGACATACTATAAGCTAGTAGAGATAGAGAGAAGGTAATTGAACCTAGTTTAACCAGTCGGAACCACCATTCCAAACAGAAAAAGAGTTGCTTTAAGTTCACGGTTGGGTGGTCTCCCTTATAATGTTGACATGGTCATTTTTGACCATCAACACATCCTTACAAACAACATTGGTGCACCCCAAGGCGACACACTTTGCCTTATGTATACCTTACCAAGGATTTCCTTAAGTTGTAGCTTCAATTCCACCAACGCTGGAGTGTTCATCCTGTAAGGTGGATTTGATGTTGGTGTTACTCTCGACATCAACTCAATAGAGAAGTTCACCTCTCTATCAGGAGGAAACTCTGAAATCTTTGTAGGAAATAGATCCTAAAACTGTTATGAAACATATTACCTCTTCATGACTTCATCATCCTCAACATCCTTCCCTTTGCCTTTGGAAATATTTACTGCAAAAAATACACATCCCTTCTGGAAACTACACTTTTCTTGCATAGTTGTAACCATTATCACTGCTGTAGAATTATTCTTACCCTACAAGATTCTCTTTTCCCCATCATCATTCAGGCACTCAATAGTGTTGACATAACAATACACTTTAGTCTTGTGAATGAACAACCAATATATGCCCAAAAACATACTATATGATCCTAAAGGAAGCACATTTAGATGTACTTATGTAGGCATACCATTCATCTAAAATGCATTAGATCTCACCAATGATGAACTCTTGTCTTGGTCCCTGTAGCCAACTACACCAATCAAGATTCTGCATGCACTTCTTTATTCGAGCAACAGTTATCCACCAGGTCAGGACTGATATAACTATAGTTAAATCTAGGATCAATCAAAATAGAAACAACTGGATCACAAAGCTTACCTTCCATCTCAATAATGGATGCCTAATGATCAACATGCCTACCACCCACTCTTACATAAATTCAAGGAATACTCTACCCAACATCTCCAACTATATGTGCCTCCTAAGCACTGTAAATATGTGGCCTGCCACCCTGAAGTGATGGACAATATATCCTGTGATTCTCTCCACTACAAGTCCAACACACTACAAAGGCTTCCTTCCATCACCTTTGTTTTGCTCCTTAGACTGAGATCGATGTCTTTTGTCAACTACATTAAACTTCTTATAAGGTGCCACATTCTCCTTATCACCTGTATCCCAAGTTCTTCCTTTATTCTTAGCCCACTTTCATTTATTCTTATCATTACCTTTCCAGTCTTTCTTAGGCTCAGACTTGTGCTTAGACTACTCATAACAATGCTTAAACTTCCCAGTGACTTCCTCTAATGACAAAGGCTCGTCATACTCAATCTGGTCCTTAAATGCTAAAGGCAATCCACTGATGAACCTTTGGACCTTTGTCTTCTCACACTTAAGATATGGCACATACCTCAACAACGCTAGAAACTTAGTCGTGTACTCTTCATCTATCATAGAACCCATCTTCAACTCATAAAATTCCTTAGCCTTTCTATCATAGTATCTCTCGGACACATACGTCTTCCTGAAGAGTCTTTTAAACTCACACCAACTCAACTCCTGTATGTTGATGCCTCTGACATGCTTCACATCTTCCCACCAAATATCTACTCTTCCGTTGAGACTAAAGATCATTATCTTTGCTTTCATATTCTCTCAATAATCATGCAATTTGAAGAACTTATTCATCCCAAGAAACCATGCTTCCGCATCTTCTGGTTTCTTCATCTCGAAGCTTGAATTTTTTGAACTGTTTTAGCAAGTATTTCTTCTCAATCCTATTATAAGGATGTTGGCGTTAATGTCGATGATGTCTCTCATAGATGGAGCTAGAATAGAATCCATGAGTGCTAATTCTCCTATCAGGTGTATGCAACCATCTGCCACCTCCAACTGTATCATCCTTGTCCAACCTGTATCCTAATCGAGACTTGCTACCATACGCCCAATTAGTCCTTTCCTCTTGTCCATGACTAATCCTTAGTTGTCCCTATATTTGTAAATATATAAGGCTCTGAAGGATGACTGCATTAACCTCTATTTGTTTTTCCTGAACTTTGGTAAATCTTTCTTGTGACTCAATCAACTTGTTATTGTCTTCCTTGCAACTTCTGATTTATGCCTTCAAACTTCTCAATTTATCTTCTATATCAGGAGATTACTCATCTCCTTGTTACTATCTAATATGTAAGGAGAGTCATGTGAACTGTAATCCACCATTATTTTCATCATCTATGATCTTCCATCTCTTGCAAATATGTTAGGTTAGATCAACCAAATAGAGACATAATCAAAATCACACCTCAGTGAAGTTCATAGGAGGTCATATCATTTGCATAATCAATCCATATTAGGATAATATAGATACATAATGACACCACCATATCAACATATTAACAACATTCAGGATGGAATAACACTGCAATAACAAATTTCACCATGCATGCATAACAATAACCATCATAATGCATGCACAATAAACACATTGATAGCTAATATGCATGCATAACAATATACATTTGCTCAACTAATCCAAGTGTTTGAACCTAGAAGCTCTGATACCACCCTCTAGTATCTAATATCACCCTTAGAGAATGGAACCTACTCTGATGCCACCCTATAACCAACTATTAGAGGAAAGGTTGTCGGGAACATAACTTCTCTAATACCACCTTGTAACAACCTCCTCCCACATTTACCCACTTTTACAAGCCCTCCAGGGTAAACATGAGCTAAGTGCTACTATGACATGACCCAACCTCTGAGTTCTAGTTATGGGAGTGGGGCCTACAAATTGACAACTTACTGGCATTCCTCAGGGACTACATATCACTCAAGATCATGAATACCACCCCAAGTGATAAATCCCTGAGATGGAACTCTCTTCCACTAGGTTTACACCCCAACCTCACCCTTGACACCCTGTGCATGCGGTTATGAGGCTCCAACCATACCCATAAGCCTGCCTGCATGCAGTTATGACCAAAATTTCCCACTCCAGTGCATGCAGTCGGGAGATCTATGCCACTTTTTGAGGCAAGCCTCCAGACCACTGCCCATAACTAACTGTAACTTTCCACAACCATGATTAAGATAACAACAATTCTAAAAATTCATGCATTCATTAACCATATAGTAACTTACTAAATCATGAATAAGAGCCATATCTAAAGCACACCATATGACTAGGTATATAACCAACATATAACCAGAATATATACCATAACAAATCAGCCGTAATATCAACTTGATAACCAATACTACTGCTCATAGATTACAAAATAAAAATAGCTCATATAAGCATATGAAAATCCCAACCAAGTTAGGGACTTCCACATACGACCCGACCATAGATTGGGTTAAACCAAATCTCTCTTTTAGCTAATCACCCCTACGCCATATTCCAAGCATGAATGTGGGGTCATAAGGGTTAAACCAAAACAAAAAAAACCATGGATTCTAAATTCCAAACCACCTAAACCCTCAATCACAGTGATCTCACCTATATAGTCCAAAAATCACTAACATCAACCAAATCAATCTCTACCCAAGTTGTCTAGGGCTCCAGGAACTAGTAACTCAACCCACGACTAACTAAAGGCTCCAGTGTGTTTCTTCCAACCTACGGCTCAAGGGACTGATAACTCAACCCACAAGGCTCCAGAGCAATTGTCCCAACCTATAGGCTCCAAGAACTAGTAACTCTATCCAATCTGTTTCTACACTCTAGAGAATTTGTTCCAACCCACAACCATAGGGAACCTGAGAACCAATCAGAAAAATAAGTAGGAAACCCACAACACCATGGCTATTAGGAATGGAAAGGTAAGGTTAAAACCGTTGTCAATACAAGAAAAAATCTATGCTAATGAAAATACATAACCAAGGAACAACATGCATATATCATGCATCCAAAAATTAGTAAGGAAATCACACATGCAACCTGGTATTTGCTAAGTATCCCTATTGTATATGTTGATCCAACTATCCCCCTGTGCTCCCTTACTTTCCTTTGCTTTTTTTCTCCAATTAAAATGAATGTTAGAGTGCTCTAGGCATGCTCCAAGAATGCTCTAAGTGTGCAAGAATGTATGAGAGAGAATGAAAGGAGAGCTCCACTCAAAACTGTAAAAAAGCTAGCAATTGATTCTCTGATTCGTTTTTATTATTGTTGTCTCCTTTTTCTTATTTTTTCTACATTTTCCTTCATTTTTCCTCTAATTTCCCTTGCATGCAAATTTGTATCTCTTCACCTTCCTTTTCTCCTACTTTCTTTTATTTTCATAATAAAATGCGACTTATTGCCTCTTGCCTTTGCCAATGCCTTTGTTGATTTTCATAGCCATTATTTAATCACAAGTAATGCCCATTAAAGTGTTTTCCCAACATTCAACTTGGAATACGTGTCCCATGACCTTAGGCTTATTTTATTTACACGGAAAATCAACCGGGGGTTGTTACATCCTTTGATTTCATCATTTCCCCATTAAATATAGGGGGCTTAGCCTTTTTAAACTCCCTTGGCATATAATATATTTCCCTTCTTCTCCCATGATGATGATGATAGTGATGATGATGGAACCTTATATAAGTGTCCTAATACTACCACTCATGGGTGTTTGAGTTCTCTTTAGGGGTTCTTAACATAGTTCCTCCTTTCACGGTATCTTCACTAGACAACTGGTGCCTCTTTCTAGATCTGCTCTCATTCGCCCCATTGGTTATTTCCTCCTAACCCAATGGGATTTACATGTCTCTATGGTTGGTCCCCAACTCATGTTTCCTTTTTCTTTGTAGGTATGATAGGATTTGCAGTATGATAGCATTGACTTTTGCTTTCTTTTATTTCGCTCTAACAAGGCTCTCATTGTTAGCTTTATAACTCCTTATTTGTGCTCTCAAGCTTCTCAATGTGTCTGTCTAATCAAGAGAGTTTGTCCCTCCTTGCTGTCCAATTGATCTTTCCTCTTCATGACCATGTTGTGATTGGTCAGAGCTATATACCATTTTACTATTTTTTCCTTGGTCCATTGGTTCCATATTGTACCACCCTTTGTTGTTCATGTGTTTCTGTACACACCAATATTTGTTATATTTAAACAAAATTCAATATGCATAGTGAATATTATCACCTTGATTTTTCCTAGAAGGATGTTGGTATAAGGCTAGCTAAAACTGGTCATATCAGGTTAGTACATCCATATTAATAAAATCATGACAAAATATTAACATAATAATAACAATAAAATCAAGTCACAACATTAATATCATGCCATATGCATAGGCCCCATTGTAAACACATCTACATTAAATACAACCAATAACACCACAAAATGGCTTTTAACACCTAAATCTATTTTAATGCTTCATCCGATTTTCAAGGTCCAATATTATGACCTTTGTTATGTTAATCTATAACAAAATGTTAAATCATCCTACGAGGTTTAGAATTGAACATTTATCTTCATACCCACTGCAATAGATCCCATCTAGTCCAAGTGTTGAATCTGGAAGCTCTGATACCATTATGTAACATAACCCCTACTAGACCTAGCCCTGACTAAGGTTAGTTGGAAGTAGTTACTAAGCTAACCCAATATCCAAGGCCTAGTTATGGAAATGGGGTCCAATTTTTTCTACCTCTCTCGACTTCCTTAAAGATTAAAATGGATAATTCCATTGAGTCTGTCTTGTCGAAACCTTTCCAACAATATAAAATTTTCCCTGATCCAACATCAAAATCAACATATATGGCCATTCAAAGTCTAGTGTATCAGAAAATTGCACGTCATGTAACCTACCACGTGGCTACGCAATTCATACACCACATCATGCCAAGTGGTAGCTGCTGACCTCCTCATGACCTTCCACACTCACGGGAACCATGCTCCATAGTTCACATGGCCCAAACTATAACATAATTCATTATATATATATATATATATCTATATATATATATATATATATATATATATAGAGAGAGAGAGAGAGAGAGAGAGAGAGAGAGAGAGAGAGAGAGAGAGATTCGATGTATGCGGGTGTGAGCCCTCTATGGCCACGTCGCCCCATGAGGTAAATCCCATCAAGTCTTGACATTTCTCTCCACTGAACTTTTGGGGACAATATTCTGGGCTACATGGCATTACACCTCACACTTAATCTTTCCACCCCCTTTACTCATACACAAGTGCATTCTCACCACGCGACACTTATCCCATTAAACATGCACCACACACCAAGTTACCCCGGAACTTAAATTTTGGGCACTCTACTATGTCTTGCACCCAAAATCTATGGGGTTTAGGGTGATGTCAACTATCTTAAACATCAAGGTGACATCATCCCTCGTTACTTCCTCCTTTCCATGCACCACATGACTATGGGTTCCACCACAAATTTACCCCGCAACGTTTAACTAGGGTATTTCTTCATCGTTTGCACTAGGTAACAAGCCCCACTACCACGTCATCTATGGGATTTGATCCCAGGAGTTTCCCTCGGTGATCCCTTTGAAATTTTTTGGGTTAAAGCCCCAGGGCCATCCAACAGTGGAGAAAAATTTGTAATCATCGAATTTTATAATGGGATCATAGACTAGTTCCACAAGATTCCGATAATACAAATTACACCTGCCAGATCTATGGTATTTGGGGGCTTGACCTTGTCTTGGTACAGAGAAGGAGAGAGGCACTGCATTCATAGTTTCATAACTAGTTCCATCAGATTGATCCAATAGTTCGAATTACGCCCACCATATATTATGGTATGTGGGGACTTGACCCTGTCTTGGTACAAAGAGGGAGGGGGTCTCACATTGGATCCCCACCGTAAGTTGGTGTCATGGTTCCACCATCAATATACTCTTGTGCAAAAGTGCTTCAGACTGGGTCACATGCACTAGGTGACCCACCCTCTTAGTTTTATGTTATATGGACGATAAGCCCCTCCCATAATGGCTCCATCACTCCAGACCTTACTCTATAACCACAAGCACTAAACTATTTGGTGGGGCTTGGCGCTTAGCCCCAAGCTCGCTCCATTCTAGTCACATGATTGTCATGTGATTGAAGGAAAACACCCATGGAAATAAACTCTTGAATGAACATAAACAACATTTGCATAGTGTACACAACACTTAGCCCCTGAGACTTCATCATGATTTCGATGAATAACCTCTTCACCGGACTTAGAACATCATACATATATACATATGTATCTATGTATATATACGTGTGACTATATATATATATGTATGTATGTATGTATGTATTTATATATATGTGTGTGTGTGTGTGTGTGTGTGTGTCATTCACTCGAGACAACAACTTAGAAACTAGGAACCACTAATCTCATCATTTTTCTTGTAGCCAATTAATTATTTAGCGGAGGTGATCCACTTCTTGACACATAGGTCACAGAACAACTTGTAGACTTAGGAAGATCACATGAATAACCATTCATGGAGGAATAAATTCGATGGAATTTCTATATAGAAATTCCACAGGAAAATGAAGAATTTCAATAAGCATGTACATATAATAGTGGCATTCTTGTTCATATAGGAAAACAATACCCCCGCCATTAACGTTGTATTGTTTCAACATAACTAATAGTGTCATAAGAGGCACAAATATAGAACATGGGTATATACTTATCTTATAAGATATTTTGGAGTGGGACTCTAACTCTCCACTCAACCATACACAAGCTAGAACCACAGTTACATGTAACTTTCACCCTGAGCCAGATTCCAGTGCTTAAGGATGAGTGCTTCTGAAAGGAGGTTTCGCCAATATTACAGCTAAGACATGATGCCACAAGGGCACTCTACCTTCATCCACTAGCTACCCAAGCCTTCACTTAATATTTTTAGATATAAATAACATCAATTCCAGGATACAACAATGCAGAGAGTCCTTCCACAATTTTAGGATAAGAGAGTCCACATCAAGGGAAGGCTCGTTAGTGGACAAGCTACTGATGGGTAATAAATTATCTCTCCAGGTGGTTCATCAGTGAGTCAAGCACTAGAGCCTTAGCCCCAAGCGAAACTCCTAGTGGTTCAACAACCCCCACAAGCACCCGAGTGACTCTTCCCAAACCTGTATGTTCGTCAATCCATAAGCTTCCAATGGGTTCTTCAGCCTTACAAGAAAGCAAGTGGTATTTACAATGATTTTACGGAGCAAGACTCTATGAGGGTTCTTCAGTTGTTTTTTATCTCTACAAAGATTGAGTTATGTGATATCTAATTACTAATCTCTCTATTTTTCTCACCTCCACCCTTAGAGGAATTTTTCTTACAACATTCTCACTATGCCCTCTCCTTTTGTTTCTCTACTTGTGTATGCATTAGTGGTTAATCGGAATGTGTTACTCTTTCCATTGTCTCTGTGTGTGTTTGAATGAGAGAGATTGTGCTCCCCTATATATGTGTATCCCCTTTTTTTTTCCAAACAAACTAACCGTCTATCTTTTTCCTAGTTCCACGCAAGTCAGTTACCTGCAATGCGACCAATGTTGCCTTTAATATTATGTCCTCTTCTTGCTTGAGGTTGGGTCTTAAAATACACTTGGACCTATCCTCTTCTTTTCAGTTAAATTTATTTCTCAGTCAACCCAATTAAAACCACTAAACCAATAAGGAATATTATTTAAAACAACCCATTCCTCAATCATTCTCCCTTTGCAAGCAATCTGTATTGTGTGTCCCTTCTCTCAGCCTTTAATTAATTATAATTTATTTATAACAGAAAAATATTAACTAGGGCATGGCAAAAATAAAATATGGGGCCATGGCAACATGAGGGCAGATTAAAGTACATGAGCATAATCAATAGTTCATATTATATTAACATTGTGAAGGAACACTAGTAATTGTAAGAGTAAACAACCTTGAAGTCCTTGTTGAACACATAGGAGGGGTGGGATATGTAAAGAGCTCAGTGAAATAAATATTATTTTGGAGACTCAAAAACTACTAAGTCGAGCCAAACACATCTTTAGATCCATACCTAGAGTTGAAAGCTAGATATAACATTGATTGGAACATGTAGGAAGTGACCTAAAAGGGAACTCACATATGGGGAATTGGAAATTAATATAAAGAGTCATAAATGTCTAATGTTCTTCAACTAGAAATAGAACACTAGAATCATCAATGTTTTTGAATCTCATTTGTGTGATAATGAGTTGGAGTGAGCACATGAGAAAATCCCAAGTCAAGGAGCAATGATGATTTACCCTACCTGACATGTGATGAACCCATAATGAGGAAAATTTTATCAAGGTACACAAAATGTCTAAACCAAACCCCTAGAATAAAGGAATTGATGTATTCAGGAAATGTTTACTGGAATCAAGATTTAAAGGAACCCCTAGAGACTAGAACTATAGTACCCCTACTTGTTTATGATGATGGAAACATATGTATAATGATATTAGGCTATGAGCCAAATGAATATAATTTTTAAGATTGTGAGTTGAGTTATATTATGTGTCCTGCATGCCCATATAGATATGTTGTATATTTTAGGGCTTGGGAGCCTTGGATTATGTTTTGGTGTTGGTTAAGTGGAAAAATGGCATGAATTGTAAATACAATGTAATTTGTATATATTTTAATAATAATAAAAACAATTTGGCCATGGATCCCACTCCATGGTAAGAGTATGGGGGGTTTGCAACTCTGGACTAGCTAGTAGCTGTGTCAGTTTGAAGATATGAAGGGTGCATGGAGCCTTAGAGTAGCATGTATGTCGGGTTGGCACCTTGGCAGTTGGCATAATGGGTGCCTGAAGTCATGGAGAAGCATGGCTATTAGTTTGGAACCTTGGCCATGGATGTTGGATGTTTTCTAGTTACCGTTGCCCATGGAGTTGCAACCCTTGCTCAAGGGTGACTTGTGGTTGAAATTTGAACCAAGAGGTCTATGGCAGGGTGGAACGTGGAGAGCCCATAGTCAGTTGGTACTTTACTCAGATAAGTATTATTGCTTCTTTTTTGTGCTCATTTATGCTTATGTGCCATGTTGTGCTTGAAACCCTAATTCGAGTTTGGTGCCTTGAATATGGTGTATTTCATTGTGCCATGTGTTCATAAGACGTATTTAGCAATAAAACCTAGTTGGTCTGGTAATTATGAGTATGTATAATTTAATTTGTTGTACATGAGTTTGATATGCAGGGTATAAAACCTAAATTGGTTATTTACTAAATGAATATATACTTTGTTGTGCATCATAGCTAAATGTTGATTATTGGGGTCTGTAGTTAATTGTAATTGTTGTACAAGACTCTGGTTTAATGTATGGAAAAAAACCTAATTGTTGTGCAAATAATAATGGCTAAAAAATTGTTTACATTATACATATGTTCATAAATTTGAGCTAGGGTTTAATAAAGAGAACCAAGATTACATTGATTGCACATTAATTATACTTGTTTTTAGCAAAAAAAAAACTAGGATTAATACCCAGGTATATATTATGATAGGGTAAGTATAGAATCGCAGGGACATTGGTAGCAAGGAAAGGTTTTATTTATGGAACCATAACATACTAAGCTTACGCAAAAAAATTGTTGGACTCATCGGTGAATTTCAATTAAGGTTACATAGTGTCTCCTCACCAGTGGTTGGGGACATTACAAAGTGGTATCAGAGCCCATTTTTACAACATTGGGCCTAATTGGGCCAGGTTTGGAGGAAAATTTTGCTAAGGTTACAGGTTACCCACCATTTGTTTGACGAAAGTCACGATGGTGGGAATAACAAAAAATTTCCTAAATCTATGAACATGTAACATACAAGGATATCTAGTTGTGTTTGAGGGATGTTACAATTTATAAACTGTAGGTTTGTGGACAAAATTTAGCCACCGAGGGATAAATTCACACGATACGGATAGGCAAGGGTAAACAAAAACTTTCCTCAGTTGGGTTATAAGAATATTTCGATATCTTACGGAAGAATTCTATTGCAATTAGGATTACAAAGGACAACTACCGAACAATGTTGCCAATTGTTTGATAATACGATTAAAAGGAACATGGAGTATTGGTCCCATTGTAATTATACTTCCCAAATCGAAAGATTGTGCATCAACTCAATTGTTTTAGCTTGACATATATTTTCAGTGCGGAATGTGAACACAGTTCCAATGTTATGGTTTTTTCTGGGATTTTCCTTTTAACGATGTGGTGGTTTCTTATGGACAAAGGAGTTTTATGTATATACCTATATAATTGCATATTATTGTGATATTCCATTATTACACTTGTGGGTTTAGTAAGGACGGTCTCTACGAATTTTTCTTGAGGTTTCAAAACCAAATATAGAATAATACACCATTGTTTGATAAAATATCAAAATGGATTTATACCTTGGACTACCTTAAGCAGATCTAGCAAGTTTATAAGTATATAATTCAAAAAAGGATTCATCTTGGAGGTTGATGTTCAAAATTCTCTTGAAGTGATGTATGAAAGGTGTAGGACTTCGAAGACACATACCTTTTGTTTGATATAAAACTTGAAAGAAAATATGCAACCTGCAAATGAATTAATGTAGGTTGTGTTTGGGATAGATAATGAATGTCGGGCATTTGACAAAAGGAAGGATTGAAGTGTTTTTTGGTGGAACATTATGATTTGGGACATTACGATGCTCATGAATAATGTCAAATCGTTTCTTGTGAACAATGTACAAGTTGGTATCAATATTATTTCTCACGGGGTTTTATTTAGTCACAAGTTGTGTGACCAACTCTATCTTTTCTATCGTGAGATTAGATAATAAAAGGAATATTTGGAATGGATTAATGTTTAATTAAAGGTATACCTCTCAAACCATCTCACTTGATACACCAAATGTACAAAGGTACTCTGGTTAGAAGAAAAAGGGTAAGATAACACCAATGAAATAAAAACCATAATGCATCTATTAGCTAGTAGATAAAAGATGTGTTGTTGGAGGAATCACCGCACCTCTATGCAATTTGTAGTTTCTACCCTCAGGATCCTAGTTACCAGTTTGGAAAGCTTACTAATACCTGTGGGTTTTAGTGTAATGACAAACCTCTTCATGGTATCAAATCTTGGACCCAGGTTCGATTCCCCCGACCTGCTTTTGAGGGGGGTGTTGGAGGAATCACCGCACCGCTATGGAATCTGTAGTTTCCACCCTCAGGATCCTAGTTATTGGTTAGGAAATTTTACCAATACTGGTGGGTTTTGGTGTAATGAAAAACCTCTTTATATATAGCCACCATCATATAAGAAATAAACGTTGTTGTTACGGTAGTCTCATAGCTTTCTTTTGATGGTCTTGCAATGGTTTAAAATGGTCAAAGGATTTTATTTTATATCAATCTACTAATTTTGTGATAGCTTTTGGTGATATGGTGACATTCGTTGCGATACCAATGATGTCTATGAGTTTATTGGAACTACGTTATTGTCGAGTGGCTACAACGAGACTCAAAACATGATATTTATGTGAGTGGTTTCTATGATTAGTGAGTTTCTGTGCACAACACTATATGGAATAAGTTTATTTGTAAGGTGGAGATGTTGGGACACCCAATAATTTTCTCAATACACAATATTGCACACAACCATTGAAAAAATAATTTTCCAATTGCTAAATTCTATGAAAATGCCTCATAAATGGTTTGATCATTGAAATGGAACTAGATTGATCTTTTTACCTCAAGTTTGAAATGTATGGAGCTTATGCAAAAATGCTTTTGTTGTAGATATATTGGAAGTGAAGTTATATAGTGTGAAGAGAAAAGTTGAATATATTGATGCAAAGAAATTGGAAGTTTGCCAAGTTTATGCTCCATACTTTTCGTATTCATTCTAGTTAGGAATATCTTGGGCACCAATGGTATTTTTTCTTGCATAATGTCAAAGTTGATGGTGCAAGCTAGTGTGGAATGGGTTGGTATCTTGATGTCAGCCACCACGGTCAAAGTTTGGACAAGTGGATCTTTATTTGGCGCTAGGATTTGAATTTTGGCTATTGATTTCCAACTTAAGTAAACTGTGCATATCACTTCCTCTTAGGTAGATAGCTTAAGAGTCGCGAAGAAAGGGAGAGAAGGGGTTGATAGTTTGTACTAATGACAATACTGACAAACCTATGGGCCACGAAAAAATCAATGGACTTAAAATTATTTACTTAGTGCATTGTTCTACAACCCAACAAGATTATTTTCTATAATGTCTCACAACATGGCCATGACTTTGGTGAAAGCCAAAAGTGGTTCTTGAATTGGGATGCATATTCAAACTCTAGTTCCTAAATGTCAAATGAATTGCAAATTGAACTCTAATTCTTGAATTCCAAACGAAATGAAATAAGTGCTAGCCTAGTTGAGCGATTGGATATTTATACTTGTGTTGTTTGTCGCCCTCTCCAGGGGTATTGATAGAAAACAAAATAAAAAATGGGCCACCAATATGAATATTGTTGAAGTTTGAATCTACGCCAATTTCATTCTTGATTGTCTTTAAAATAATCATTTGCTTGATCATTGTCCTTTCAAATTATCTTCCAACACAGTTAATGGATTGAAGCCTACCATTTATTTGTTTAAAAACCATTTTTGGTGAAGTTATGTGATGAGATGAAGTTTGTAGAAATAATTTCTTTAAAGCACATGTAATCCTCACAATCAGTCTAATTTTAAATGTGGTATTTGCAATGCCATTTCAATTCTACAGAGAAAAATACTCATGCTACAATTTGACTATTATCAAATGGAATTGGAGTGATAAAGATTATCGTGATGGTAGTTTGTGGTCATAAACTTATTATGTGGAAGATATAATGGAAATCACCTGAGAAGTAATCCATATTTAGGCCAAAAACTGGACTTTATTGATGTTGATGAACTTTAGGACATGAAAATCTCTTAAATCACCTTGTTAGAATATGCATGTAGTAATGTTCATGAGGGCTACATTTTTCTAGCGGCACTGCCTAAACAATATTAAGAGGGGTGTAATGTCCCCAATTTTTGCATTACCTTGTGTGAGACTAGGAGAGATTTCCATGGCTTATATCAGCCGAGTCACAAGATTTGGATTGCATTATTGGTGGGCCCAAAGGGTTTTGAGGAGTTTTATGGGGTTCAACTTGATCACTTTCCAATTTCATCATCAGGATCAGTTTTGCACAGTTCGATCTTAGTTCTGATGCATTCCGACGATTTTTGTAAAACAAAGTTATTGATAGGCATATTTTAATTAATTATGCTTAAGATGTTGTTTCAAGCTTATTACTTGGAGAAACACCTTAGTGTAATAACTTTTTGAAATTGGGACAAAAAGATCTACAAGACAAAATGATTAAAAGAGGCTTTGGGAGGTTGATGTGATCTAGTTGAGCTTTAAGCATTCTCTCGAAATAAAAGCGACTTTGATTATTAATAAAAAATCACTTATTAAATAAGAGGAGAAAAAATTATATTATCTAAGGGGTAAATAAAAGGGGGCAAAAAGTCACTTGGAAAATAGGAGGAAAATGCACTAAGTGGCTTATTAATAAAATAATAAAATAACATCTCTAGAAGATTGGAGAAGATCTAACAAATTATTATAGAATGGGAAAGAAGGACATTTCTCAATCATTCTAATTAATGATTATTTCTTTTTAATAGTTTGGGGCTAAAGCGAGTCTAGCTCGAGGGTTTGAGATGAATCTCTTTAACTAGTTTCGATGTGTATCCATTGCTACCATTTATGGTACAGTTTATTTCGATGAACATCATTTCCACGCTAGTTGGCATTGCGAGAAGTCATTCAAATTTCTTGATTTTTCTTCTATTAAATTGTAGCAAGAAAAGGCTTCCTTTGACTTGTGCCTTAGTCAAATGGAGAAATTCAAATTTCCACATCAACAGGTTGACTTGAGTTGTAGTTAGTAGGAGTGACATGGCCAAGTCACTTAGTTATGTCAGTCAATTCGAGTTTGTTGGCAAGAATTAGAGTTGTGCATGAGTTGATTGCTAAGATCTAAAAATCTAGTGGAGTTATAGCTAGTGAAACTCAATTATCTACGCTCTAGTCCTGAATAGAGTCAGTATGAGTTCAATTGAGTACTTGTAACTATTGCTAACTCACTGATCTCTTAGTTAACTAGTCAATTTATTAAAAATATCCCTAGTCATGCATGCAATTCGAATTGCCAAGTTGAGTGGAGGTGTTGACAATGCTAGAAATTCGTCAACCAAGGGGGTCACCTCAATGTGAAGTCCCAATTATACCTCACATTGTTTGGAGTAGGATCCCCATCTAGACTATTGACTCGGCTGCCATGTATCCTTGTAGATTTTCCTTGGATACAAAGTTTAGCACAAGATAGTAATACACATGTATTTTTGGATCAACAAGTGAGTATGCCTTGTGAAAAGTTCAATTGCGGAAAGTATCCAGAACCTACTACCGAAAGGGAAGAGAAAAGTGGGTCCTCTAAAGACAAATAATAGTAATAATCTAGAAAAGGAACACAAGCATTTACATATGAAAGAATCATTGATGAACCCTTGAAATAGTTCACAAGGAATCAACGATTGTTAAAGAAAATACAACACACCTTCAACAAGATAAGTACCAAAGCCACCAAAATAGTTCAATTTCCTTAGTACAAATGAAAACAACATACATCACAAACATTCAAAGAATAGTCTTACAATATTCACGACATATGTATGAAAGTGTTCTGGCTCAATGAGCTTCTAAATTAAGTAAAAGTCCCAAGATACATCAAGACAATGAACACCACTAGCCCCAATAGTGGAGCATTAGAGCAGTCACTCACTCCTCCAAAACAACTATCTTCCTCTCCAATGCCTAGTAGGAGGAACCAAGGTGAAAAAATCCTTTTTTATGAACAATGAGGGTGTATATACAACAAACGAGGTGTTTATTCACCTCCCTTGTCACTCTTGGACTACCCTCATGATCGTTTAACTTCTCTATGACTTTTCAACTCCTACATGACTCTTCACATTCTGTACATGTCTCTTGGACTTCCTCTTTACAATACATTTTCCAATATGAATTTACATAATCCACAAAATGATGTGGCACATGATGACTCATGACATGACATGACATGACACTGATGACATGGACTACATGATGACATGGAAATGTCAAGCCACTCTTTGTTGCTGCTTTCTTTAATAAGAGATGTATCTAATACTTCATCTTCATAAGATATATGCTTTGTTCTTTATATCCACCCTCCAAAGGGTTGTGAATCAATATGGAGTCTTCATGTGGTCTTGATCTTTGGTCTTCTGTTGTAATCTGGTGTTCCTTCACCTTCTCGCCTACTAATTATCTTATCTCTTCAACTCCATAGGTGTCTTCTAGCATGGTCTCCTTCTCATTCTCTTCCATCATCATCCTATCATGATAAGATAGAGTACCTGCAACTGAAATCCACTCATGAAAAGATGAAATCAGTCTAAAAACCCTTAATCTAACATATTTCATGAAGTCACTTGTTAATATTGGAACCAGGTGGCTGATTGAGTGATTTACTCGGCGATTGCGTAGTTCAAGAGGCCAAGGCTTGGGACTGAGGTTAGAAATTGCGCAATGCATAGTTCAGGATGGCCAGGGTCAAAGGATTGCGCAAATGAGGGGTTCAATAGCTCAAGGCTAGGGCTTGAGGCTTGAGGTTGCTCAATGCACAATTTTGGAGGGTTAGAAGCCAAGGGATTGCACAGTTGCATAGTTTAAGAGCTCAAGGTTGAGGCTTGATTCTTGAGACTGTGCAATACGCAATTTTAGAAGGCTAGGGCTAAGTGAAAGCGCATTTGTGGGGCTCACAATGTCAAGCTTGAGGCTTGAGCCTTGAAGTTTCCTAGTGCATAGTTATGGAAGGCAAAGAGGCCAGGTGATTGCACAATTTAGGAGGTCAAGGTTGAGGCTTGAAAATTGAGACTGGGCAATACGTAGTTCAGGCTGGGTTGGAGACAAAGATAGCATAGTTTTGGAGCTCAAGGACTGGGCTTGAGCATTGAAATTATACAATGTGTAGTTATGGGAGGAAGATACTATTCATTGCATAGTGCCAAGAGGCAAGGTTTCTTCTTGAGGAGTGATACTACACAGAGCGTAGTTCAGGAGGGTCAGATGAGGCTGAGTGGCCTGGTTGGGGAGTTTTCCAAGTTTTTACTAAGTGTGGGATCAGTGAAATGAAGTTGAAAAAGAACAAGACTCGAGCATGATCACAGACTTAGATCACTTGAAAACACAACATAGGACACCCATAACACATGAACAACAGAATTCCTCAATGCAACAACTCACTCCAAGTGCAACACTAAATATACATTTTGTGGTGATTATGATGACACTTGTGCAACAATGCTTGAAACTTTGGAAATGGGTGCAATACATATTTTCATGATAAGAAAAACTCATTATCACAAAGATTATCCCTTGAAACAAACCAAAACTCCACTTTACATGATAAGCAACACTTCCCATGCCAAAAGATGACATTTTCTATATGAGAAGAGTGTGAATGACACTTGTGGTATGCAAACAACGGTGAAAGCGACACATGCTAAAGTAAAGATAACATGAAAATTACATTAATTAAAGTTAAAGCAAGAAAAGGTGATAGTTGAAAGCATGAAAATTACAATCGCGAAAAAAAAAGTTGCGCAAAAGAAACAGTTTCAAAAACTCACCGAAATAGGAGTACAAATACAACCAAAAGTGAGAGACCATCAATGTCAGTGTGCACTGGCTTTCAACATGGATTGAACATTGCATAGGCACTATCTCGATGGAATTTTCGAGACTTTTTTAAGCTCGTGGGAAGGAATGCGCTCATGAATTGATTACATAATGAGAATGTTGAGCAGGTGACGCTAACACTTATAATCCAAAAAGGGAGCTCAAATACTTAACTAAGAATCAATTGACCAAGAAATTACTAAGGAACGATTGATCACGTCTGTGGTAGGCTCCAAAATTGAATTATAGGAAAAAATTTGGAGTGTGTTTGTCATAGTGAAAACACTTGGTGACACACTGGTAGAACTCTGGCTTCTCTGCCTTGGTCAAATATTTCATGCAAAGTCTAGTTCCTTAGGGAGTATTGATTCATCATTTAGATCACTCTAGTTTCCCCACTTAGCCCTTGCATAAACATAGTCCTCTTTGTCCTTCCTCTGTTGAATACAATCATTAAGCCAACCATATCACAGTGTTTTGAAACAATAGAAGGGTAATGTAGTTCGTGAGCTTTATATTTTCAGAGTATAATTTTTCATATCTAGTGTTGCTCTGCTAACAGCAGGCCTTGACAGTACCCTGATGGAGTCACTTAAGGAACACAAAAATTTCACCTCTGCCAGCAAGCCTGGACAATACCTCGGTAGAGTTACTTGCTTCACCTCCATGCTCGGGAAGCCTTTCTCTTCTTTCATCCTTTTTTATTTATTTGATATAGGACTGTATATCGACACTTATTTATTTCATGGGAGGAAGAGGGATCCTGACTTATTAAGAGCAGAAGAGATTGTTTCTTCTGATAAGAATATATACAACCTTTGAGATTAGTTTGCTCGTTTAGATTTTCCCCTTGTCCTTCTCTACTTGATCGGATTGTCATGGAAAACACTGAAACATAAAGAACCGAGTGTAGTCATAAGGTTTCCATAATAGAGACAAATATCATGGTTTGACACAAAGATTTCCTTATACAAGGATCATATTTTCTGTCAAAACATCATCGATCAAAAGGTGTAACTGAGATGGAGAAGAAGGACTGCAAGTTAGCCAAATGTTACATTGTCACAAAGCCCTTTCCTATTTTTCCACATTGTTTTTCGAACCCAAATGGGACACCCTTCATGAAAAGTCTCATTAATAGAAAAAAAATGAAAAGACACGACATAATAAGATAGAAAAACTAAAGCACAAGAAAAAGGAGGCCAAACCAAAACATGATGCAAGACAAAAGTAATAAAACGCAAGAAAGACTAAGGAGAACAAGTGTAGGATGAGCGCAAGAGAGGAGAAACTAGAATGTATCTAGTCCTACTCCTAACCTAAACAACTAGAAGGTCAAGTTGAAGTGTAAAGAAATTTCTAGCCGGGTCGTCGTAGTTTTTCCTGGCCTGCATACACATAAATACGATTGATTAAAATTGATATAAAACAATGTGAAACAGAAAAGATAAGAGCTTGAATAATTTTTAAAACAAATTGAAGATCTTTCTTGGCAGCAGAAGGATGTGCCATAGTCATTATTTCTACCCAACTTGTGATCTTACCTTTTCAGTGAAAATTATAAGCAGACAAACCTCAAAAGCTTCTTGTGAATGCGCCTTCATCGGTGCAATCCTTCTTAGCAAGCATGAGAAAATACCGAAACTTGCTATTAGAAAAATGGATTGCTAAGTAAGATGCTTCTAGGTAATCATAGATTGGATCGTGAAATACGAAACAATCCTCTTGAAAAACCCTCAATCCTTGAAAAGATGAATTTCCAAATAGAAACAAAGGGTCAATATGATAATATTGTGGGGGAAATGGATATGATCATATTCAATAGGCATGCCAAGACAATGAGGACCTGAAATAATCATCAACGAAGGCTCAAATGCCTCAACTTCCTGACAAGTAACCGAATAGAATGATGTTAAACCATCAAGATCAAAGGATGTAAAACAACTATCCTCAGATGTGTTGATGGGAAAATGGTAAGTTGAATAGCAATCATCAAAGCCAGAATCATGATCAGATGGGTTGATTAAGGCATTTGATTCCCAGTTTTTAGTTAACAAAGATAAATCAATTTGAACAACTCTGCAAATGTTTCGAACAATAGAATCAACTTCCTCGCATGCCGAATGTGAAAAAGTCATTTTCTTGATTCAATAAATAACTCAAGCACTTGCTAACACTCAAGAGGATTTCTGGTGTCATCAAGACATTCACAAGAGAGACTAGGAGTTGATTATCCACCATAACACTTAACATATATGAATTCTTCGGCCAAATGTAATCTTCAAATTGATCTGCTTCACAATTCTGTGCATTCACGAAAGATATACACTCCAAACCCGAATTTGATACAAGAGATTTGCATGAGGATGAATTCACTACAACAGTATGATTAGAAACCCAATCTCAAGAAATAGGAAAATTGTAACAAGAAATCCCAAAATCCATCAAGAATGAGTTTTCATCCAGTGAAACAATACGAATGAAAGAATTCTGTGAGAAAATCCAGATCTGACATGGTTTAGGAATTTTACCAGGATCACGAGAACCTGACATAACCATCAATGAGAGTTGAAGTGCCTTGACTTCCTGACAAGTTCCAAAACTTTGAAAAGATAGATAAGAAAATTTTATAAACTTAGTTAGAACACAAATTGCATCTGGACAATTGTTATCGATTAAGTTAAAAGGATGACTATTATCTAGATGGAAACTATTTACATCACTGGTTTGATCATATTTTTCAACTTTAATAAACAAATTACTCAAGTATAATATTCCTTTGATCGCAAGTCTGAGGATGTATGAATTGGAAAAATCTTGTGATCACACTGATTCGAAGAGTTTCCCCCATACAAAACAAGAGATGATAAGGGATGGAATGGATGCTCTATAATTTCATTGCTTTCTTCTTCATCATGGATATTCTCACTATCCTGTGTCATTTCAAGATTCAACTCATGAGATAACAAAATTGAAGATAATTGAGAGTCTCCATCGCAAGTTGATGCATTGTAAACAATAGAGCACAAAGGATAGGGAGGTGAAGAGGAAGAAGTGTTCATAAGTGAATCTTCTTTGACTGAAACATATTTAAGATCTAAATCTTTCGAAATAGAATATTCTTGAGAAACTGAAAGATCAGTTGGTGCACTTGGGAATTCATAATCATATGTATCAACGAAGTCATCCTCATTAGAATGATTGTTTCCCAAGACTTGATATTGATTAGGGAAACTTATGTCATTTGATTGACTAGCAAGGTTACCAGATTCAATATCAGCTAAGAATGAGGAGACACTGTCTTCACACGGAGGATTTTGAAAAATATAAGAAAGATTGAAGAGTTAAGTTCCGAGCAGTAATATCATATTATGGAATGGAGGAGTTAGTCTTCACCATAGGCTTCATGAACCATTCCGGGATTTCCTCCATGGGATCTGAGTAATGAAGAATGGAAGGAGGATGAGAAGATGGATTAGGAATTTGATTTGAAATTTTCCCAACTTTATTATCATTGCTAGGAGGCACCCATATCAAGACTAAAAAGGAGGAGGATAAGGAACAAAAGGAATAGTAGATTACTCCTCTAAATTTAGAGGTGTCTCATGATTTACAAGAGTTAGGGAAGTTGAAACATCCTAGGGTTGAGGTTCACTGTTCAAATAGATATGAATCAAACACTCAAAATTTTGTTTCAAGAAATTCCAATCTGCATCTTCTTCAAGAAATTCACAACAAATGTGAAGGAATTAATCAGAGAAATCCTCAACTGATTCATTAGACTTCATTCTTATCTGATTAATTCTTTTAAGAACATACCAATAGTCATACCTATCGAAGGCTTGATAAAGCTCTTGGAAGAAATGATGAAATGAATGGAAGGAAGAATATGGTAAGGTATGACACCATCAATTAGCATGACCTTCAAGGGTGAGAAAGAAAAGCACACAATAAAAATCTTCATCATCGATTTCGTAAGATTCACAAATAATTAAGAAAATAAAAAATGTGCTCGACTATATATGTTCCATCGTCACCATCAAACTTCAATTGAGACAAGTGGTAAAGAGGCTCATCGGGGATTGAAATTGGCAAATGGATAAATTAGAGAAACACCTCGGGAGTATGATTTGAGAATGAGCCATTTCAGATAAGGGTTTCAAAATAGATTCAACAGGAACAAATTTTAATCTAGTCCTCTTTCTAGTGCCATTTTGTTGACAGTGTTGTAAATCCATTGACCAAAGGGGTCTCCCTGATGTGAACTCCCAATTATACCTCACATCGTTTGGAGTAGGAGCCGCATCTGGAGTATCGACCCGACTACCATGTATCCTTGTAGATTTTCCTTGGCTACAATGTTTAGCACAATAGAGTAATACACAAGTATTTTCAAATCAACACGTGAGTAGGCCTTGTGAAATGTTCAGCTATGGAAAGTATCAATATCTTATTACCGAAAGGGAAGAGAAAAGTGGGCCCTTTAAAGACAAGTAATAGTACTAATCTAGAAAAGGCACATGAGCATATACATATGAATGAAATGTTGATCAACTAATGAAATAGTTCACAAGGAAGTAATGATTGTTAAACCAAATACAACATACCTTCAACAAGGTAAGTACCAAATCCATCGAAATAGTTCAATTTCCTTAGAACAAATGAAAACAACATATATTGAAAAAATTCAAAGAATAGTCTTACAATATTCACAACATATGCATGAAAGAGTGTTGGCTCAATGAGCTCCTGAATTAAGTAAAATTCCCAAGATACATCAAGACAATGAACACCACTATCCCAATAGTGGAGCATTAGAGCAGTGACTCGCTCCTCCAAAACAACTATCTTCCTCTCCAATGCCTTGTAGGAGGATCCAAGGTGAAGAAATCCCTTGTCATGAATAATGAGGGTGTATTTATAACAAATGAGGTGTTCATTCACTCCCTTGTGACTCTTGGACCACCCTCATGACCATTTGACTTCTTTGTGACTTTTCAACTCCTACATGACTCTTCACATTTTGTACATGTATCTTGGACTTTCTCTTTACAATACATTTTCCAATATGAATTTATATAATCAACAAAATGACGTGCCAAATGATGACTCATGACATGACATGACATGATAATGATGACATGGTAATGTTAAGCCAATTTTTGCTACTACTTTCTTTAATAAGAGATGTATCCAATACTTAATCTTCATAAGATATATGCTTTGTTTTTTATATCTACCTTCCAAAGGGTTGTGAATCAATATGGAGTCTTCATGTGGTCTTGATCTTTAGTATTCTATTGTAACTTGGTGTTGCCTCGCATTCTCGCCTGATGATCATCTTATATCTTCAGCTCCATAGGTGTCTTCTAGCATGGTCTCCTTATCCTTTTCCTCCATCATCATCCTATCATGATAAGATAGAGTACCTGCAACTGAAAGCCACTCATGAAAATACAACATCAATTTGAAAACCCGTAATCTAACATGTTTCATGAAATTACCTTTTAGGATTGGAACTGGGTGACTGATTGAGTGATTGACTCAGGGATTTTATAGTTCTAGAGGCCGAGGTCTAGGACTGAGGCTAGAGACTGCGCAATGCACAGTTCAGGATGGCCAGGGTAAAAGGATTGCATAATTGAGGGGTTCAAGAGCTCAAGGCTAGTGCTTCAGGCTTGAGGTTATCCAATGCACAATTTTGGAGGGTCAAAATCCAAGGGATTGTGTAGTTGCACTATTCAAGAGCTCAAGGTGTAGGCTTGATGCTTGAGACTGTGCAATGCGTAGTTTTGGAAGGCCAGGGCTAAGTGAATGTGCAGTTGAGGCTTAAGCCTTGAAGTTTTCCAGTGCGTAGTTCTGGAAGGAGAAGAGGCCAAGTGATTACGCAATTGTACAGTTCATGAGCTCAAGACTAAGGCTTGAGGACAGACTGCACAATGCACAGTTCAGGATGGGTTGGAGACAAAGATTGTGCAGTTTTGGAGCTTAAGGGTTGGGCTTGAGAACTGAAATTGTATAGTTTGCAGTTTTGGGAGGCAGATACTATGCATTGTGAAGTGCCAAGAAGAAAGGTTGTTTCTTGAGGAGAAAGACTATGAAAAGTTCAGTTCAGGAGGGTTGGATGAGGCTGAGAGGCCCAATTGGGGAGTTTTCCTAGTTTTGACTAAGTGTGGGATCAGTGAAATGAAATTGAACAAGAACAAGACTCAAGCATGATCACACACTTAGATCACTTGACAACACAAGACGGGATACCCAAAACACATGAACGACATACTTCCTAAATGCAACAACATTGCGACAATTGCCTCCAAGCGCGACACTAAATATACACTTTGCGGCGACAATGACAATACTTATGCGAAAATGCTTGAAACTTTGGAAATGGATGTGATACATATTTTCATGATAAGAACAACTCATTATCGCAAATATTATCCTGGAAAGAAACCAAAACTCCAATTTACACAATAAGCAACACTTCCCATTCCAAAAGACGACATTTTCTATATGAGAAGAAGAGTGCGATCGACACTTGCGGTATGAATGATGGTGAAAGCGACACATGCCAGAGTGAGGATAACATGAAAATGAAAATAATTAAAGTGAAAGCAAGAAAAAGAGACAATCGAAAGCATGAAAATGACGTTCGCAAAAGTGAAGGTGCGCAAAAGTGATAGTTTGAAAAACTCAATGAAATAGAAGTACAAACACAACCAGAAGCGACAGACTGTCAATGTCAATGCGCACTGACCGTCGACATGGATTTAACATTCAGGAACTATGTTGAGGGAATGTTCTAGACCTGTTCAAGCTTGTGTGAAGGAATGCACTCATAAATTGATTACGGACTAAGCATGTGTGAGCGGGTGACTTTGACACTTACAATCCAAGAAGGGAGCTCAAAGACTTAATTGAGCATCAACCGACCAAGAAGTGAATATGGAACAATTGATTGCGAGATCTGCAGTAGGCTCCAAAATTCAAGTATAGGCGAAATTTTGGAGGGTGTTTGTCACAATGACAACAGGAAGGAAAAAGGCATAATTGTATTTATTGTTGTATAATGTTGAGTGTACAGAGTTTGCATGAAGAAGGTGAGGAATTATCTTGGGATTGAACAAGAAAATAAGGGTTATTCCTATTGTTTAGGAGATGGAATTGCGCAAGGAAATACGAGGAAGAATGAGGCCTATTTTGCCTAAGTTGGGCGGAGCAGGAAATTAGTATTGTAGTGCAGATTGAGCTTCAAACATTGAAGTTTCCATTGTAATATATCATTATTCTCACCTGATATAATAAAAACATAGGAGGATTTTTTCCCAGTTGGGTTCCCCAGTAAAGATATTGTGTTCATTGTGATTGAATGATTTCATGTTTCTATTGTATGTTTTCCTTTCTGCAGATTGAGTAGAAAAAAATTGTGTTTGTTGTTTTCAGTCTAATTTCATTAGCAGTTGCAAATTTCTAGTTATTTCTACATGGTATCAGAGCTATTGAAAACTACATAAAAACTAGGTTCTTGATATTCTTTCAGAGAAATTTCAAATAACAGATTTGTGGTGCAGGAATTCGAGTGCAAGATTTCTTCAGTGTAGGAACAATGTCTTTAAATGGATTGAGGCTTGAGTATCCATTGGAGATCAATTTAAATTTATGTGCTTAGAAATAAAATATGGAAGTTGTGCTAGATGGCAATGGATTATTAGAGTACACATAAGATGATATTCCAAAACCAGCAACGACATATGCACAACAACTAGCTCAGTGGAAGATAAACACAACAAAATCCAAGAGGATTATCCTGGAGGGAGTAAGAGATCATGTGGTTTCAAGTTTGGATGGAAATCATACTGCTTATGCAATTTGGAAAACCCTCATAGATTTATTTGAAAGTAGCAGTGATGCCAGGAAATTGGCATTGAAATATAAGCTTAGGAACATTCGAATGCAGAAAAATGAAACCATTGTTCAATACCTATCCTGATTCACTCAAATTAAAGATGAGATTGTAGGAGTTGGAGATACTATGCCACCATATGAACTAGTGATCTTAGCACTTAGTCTTCCAAAGCCCTGGAAAAACTATCGGGATTTAGTTAATGGAAGAGACAAGCTCCCAAATTGGGAGAGACTTTGTTCTGACTTGGTGCAGGAAGATATTAGAAGAAACACTAAAGATGGAGTCTCATCTAGATCTGATGAGGAAGAAGACTATGCTCTATTTGGAAAAGGAAAGAGTGCCAAAGGAAAGAAGGCCCAAGATGAGGTGAAATCCAGCTAGAACCATGGAAAGTAGAAATACCTTAGTAAAATTAAATGCTTTCACTACCATGAATATGGACAATATGCAACCGAGTGTCCACATAGGAAATCCAGTAAGGAGCCTGCAACAGTAGCAGGAGGAGACACTCTCACATCACAATTTGAGTTGGATTTAACCCTTGTTGCTTGCATGGAAAGCACACTAAGAGGGACTTAGTGGTACCTAGACTATGGTGCTTCATATCATATGATAGGAAATAAGGATTTCTTTAGCAACCTATAGGAAAAGGACCTACAATTACCCATAGATCTTAGAGATGATGGGAGATAAGGTACCAAAGGGATTGGAACTGTCACCTTTAAGAAGGAGTTAGAATCTCGTATTCACCTAAAGAATGTAATGTGTGTGCTTGGTCTAAAGAAAAATCTAGTTTCTATAGTTGTACTTGAGGACAGAGGATATGATTTGGTGGTCAATAAGAGGAAAGCTTATATGAAGCATGTTTCCATTGGACAAGTAAAAAATTGGTGTTCGAGTTAAAAATATCTACAAGCTATAGGTGGGTTTTGCCATGCATACAACTATACCTCCAAGAGTGAGTTGGGGAAATGTAGAGCCTTATTCCCAAAGTTGAAAAGATTTCGGAAGGGTCCATAGGAGAGAAACAATAGTTGTCATATACTATTCTCATAGATTATTACCCTTGTTATAGTGGCCCACAATATTTATTAGTAGAAAAATCAAAGGCAAAGTTGATTCAATATTTTGGATGCTTCTCAATTGCAATTGTTGCATTAGCAACAACAACAATGAGAGGTAGTGTTAATTGTGTTACAATACATTCCTACAGAGGATCAGGATTGGGGTTGTGAAAATCCCTTTTATTGCGAAGAGGGAGTGTTAAATTGTAGCAAGAAAAGGATTGATTTGACTTATACCTTAGTCAAATTGATAAATTCGAATTTCCACATCAGTAGGATAACTTGATTTGCAATTAGCAGGAGTGACATGGCCAAGTCACTTAGTTAAGTCAATCAATTCGAGTTTGTGGGAAAGAAGTAGAGCTGTGCATGAGTTGATTTCTAATATGTAGCAATCTAGTGGAGTTATAGTTAGTGAAACTCAATTATTTGAGCTCTAGTCATGAATAAAGTCATTATGAGTCCAATTGAGTACTTGTAACTGTTGTTAGCTCACTGATTTCTCAGTTAACTAGTCAATTTACTAAAAATAGCTATAGTCATGCATGCAATTTGAATTGCCTAGTGGAGTGGAACGAAAAGGCATAATTATATTTATTGTTCTATATTGTTGAGTGTATAGAGTTTGCATGCAACATGTGAGGAATTATCTTGGGACTATAAAAGAAAATAAGGGCTCTTCTTATTCTTTAGGAGCTAGAATAGGCCTATTTTCCTAAGTATTGGGTGGATCAGACTCAAGAGAGGGAGATCAATATTGTAGTGCAGATTGAGCTTCAAGCATGGAAGTTGTCGTTGTAATAGATCATTGTTCTCATATGATATAATACAAATAGAGGAGGGGTTTTTCCTAGTTGGGTTCCATCGTAAAAGTACTTTGTTCATTGTGATTGAATGATTGTATGTGTTTCTATTGTATATTTTCCTTTCCATAGATTAAGTAGAATAAATTTTTGTCTATTGATTTCAATAGAAGTTGCAAATTTCGAGTTATTTATACAGATGGCAAGTAATTTGGAGCTTAATTTCTATTTGTCGGAGATTATTTTTCTATAGGGTGAGTTTATTTAGCAGTTGGTACTTATCTATTGAAGGTCGATTTATTCTGTAGCATTTGTCGGAGTAAAATTATCATTAAGGAGGGGCCAAATTCTTTTTTGCATTAAGGCAAAAATTGTTTGTTGCTTCCAAGGTTCAAACTGTTAATTTTTATTCATGGAGATCGAGATTTAATTACTTATTTCAGCGCTGAATTTCTCCAATCAATGGGGTCAAATGATTGATATTAAGAGAGGCCAAATTTCCTCTTCCCGGAGGTTGATTTTCCCATCTTGGAAATCCATCATTTTCTCAATATATGGAGGGGTTGAGAGCATTATTTGGGGAATGATTAGCACTCATTGGGGAAAGTTTTTGATCAACAACTTGGAGGTTGATTTTATATTGATTTTCCAGGAGCATCACTAAGTTATCTTCAACATTAGGGGCCGAGTTAGTGATCTAGGAGTCTGAGATAATTAGAGGTCAAGTTTTATTCCTTTTACAGGCCGATTTGCCATCTTGGGAGACCAAATTTCTTCTACCCTTCGAGACCAATACCCTATCTTCTTAGCATATTAAGATCACTTCTTTCGGGGGTCGAATCTCATCCTATTTTGCAGGCAAAAAGTGTTGTTCTCGAGGGGAAGAGTCTCATTGCTAATTCAGGGAATTAATCAAATTATTGTGGGAAACCAAATTATTTCTCGTGAGACCATATTTTGTAGCTAAGTTATCCATCCTTGAAGTTCAGTCCATTGCTCAAAAGTTTCAAGTTTCTTAGAGGCTAAGCTGACTATTATTCTTGGAGGCATAAATATATTTATATCTGGCAGGTCGAGTTTCTTTCCTTTAGAGGTTGATAAATCTCATACTTGAGGTTGGATTTAATGAAACTCTAGAGGCCAATTTGCGACATTTGGAGGTCAAGTTATCACATAGAATATTGATGACTGAGGTTGCTATTTTAGGAGGTACGAGATTCAATTTGTTTATTTCTGGATCCATCAATAAGTATTGGTATTTTATCAACATTTCGAACTAACGTATGCGGTTCATCATCAATATTTAAAGAAATATGCAAAGATTTGATAAAAAAAAAGTTAGATATAAATATAAATGTGAAGTAATGATGGGGAAAGACGAAAAGAGAAGGAAAAAAGGAAAAATAGACAAAGAGTATTTCAGAAACCCTAAAAATGATAATGATCTATTTGATTACCATTTTTAGGGTTTTATAAATACTTCGTCTATTTTTCCTTTTTCCTACTCTTGTCAGCATTCCCCATCATTACATCACATTTATATTTATATCAAACTTTTTTTATCAGACCTTCACATATTTCTTTAAATCCTGATGATGAACCACATATGTTGGTTCGAAACATTGATAATTACCAATACGTATGCAATGGATCCGAAAACAAATTCTACACACAAAAATAATTGCAAAAGTATAAATTCAGAAATCAAATTTATTATTGTTGTAGCTTACCTTCATCCTACAGGACCAACTGACCCTTATATTGTTGGAGTTGTACCAGGTTTTCAAAGTACCGTAACTCTCTCCATCAAGCTAATAAAATCACTATTTACATCTCATATCTATTTATGTTACAAATGTTTCTACTTTGGATGCGAATTGTTTGAAGAAAGATCTGTTAGCTAATTATTTGTTAAAAGTATTCAACGAAAATATTTGTGCATTAAGTGTTTGAACAAATTTATCAAATAATCTCTTCCAATATTTTGCATTTCATTAGCCTTTCTTTTTTTTTGCTTTGGTACATTACAGTGGTATCATAGATGATTTTATTGCTAGCCTGGAGGGTTTATTCGGAGAAAATTTCTTCGAACCAACAACCAAAAGTATCTACAAAATTCCTTCAAAATTTTGAAGAATATAATAGAAATTTCACAAAGATAACATAGCAGGCTAGAGCATGGGCATCATTAGAGGTGACAAAAAAATAAATAAATTGCATATCGATAGATGATGAAGATAAAAAAAACATAGTTGCTAAATAAAATCCCAGTGTCGATGATACCAATGTAGGAGAAATAATGATTGAAGGTGAGGTCTATGATAAAACCTCCCAAGACGAATTGGGAGAAGTCATACTTGTTAAAGATGAAGCTATCCCATACTCACTCTAACAGGTTGGTACAAGGGTTTGGGATGACGGAGAGTCAGATAATGATCATAATGTCTGTCATCATTTAGCGAGATTATTGAGTTTATTAAAGAGTACAAGGAAAACCATGAGGCCACTTTTGTTTTGATGACAATGGATGATGATTCCCAATAGGTGTGCAAAGGTGATAACACATAGGTATTCAAGAGTGTCAACCTAGACCCATCAACTGATTTATCTTAGGAAGAAGATGTTGCTCATACACTCACTTGTGCCCATAATTTTGAAAACCATTTGAAGGTAAGCGCCAACAAGATTATGGTATCCACGGGGAATTATGATGATACATAGGGATTAATGGTAGATTATTGTTGGATAAATGCATCAATACATGATAGTTTGGGAGGAGAGCTTGACGAGACCCAGTATTGCAATAATAATGTCACAACTCCCAAGGCTACCAACTTTAATTATCAACTTGGGTTTCGTATAAACTTAAGAGGGGTCGACACTATATGTGCGGGAAGAACCTTCCTCTTCCTAGTCTAACTCCCTTTGATGAAGGTGAAATAAGGCAATGAAACAACTTCAAATGAGAAAATATCTAGGTAAGACAATAGTCCTAAGTTGCAAAAGGTAAGTATCAATAAGAAAACCTATTCTACTTTTGTTGCAAAGTAAATGAAAAAGAGGAAATCTAGTCTATTTACAAAAAAGTAAAACACAATGACAACCAAGCAAATCTAATATATATTTCTAGAAAGGAATTGGAATTAAAGGAAAATCTATTTTGCAGGAAACAAAATTCCTAGATTACTCTTGTAGGAAGTAAGTTGTGGAAAGGAAATCTAGACTAATTGCAGAAATCAACATTCAAGAAGCAAGCAATGTAAAATCTAAATGGCGACTTGACCAATCCTCAAATCAACCAAATTGGTATCAAAGCATTCATAGGTTATAAATGTACTTATATACTTATACCATGAATTTGG
This sequence comes from Pinus tabuliformis, assembly GCA_031772625.1. Taxonomy (NCBI): domain Eukaryota; kingdom Viridiplantae; phylum Streptophyta; class Pinopsida; order Pinales; family Pinaceae; genus Pinus; species Pinus tabuliformis. The sequence continues at coordinate 1,455,577,704 of CM062819.1, read as the reverse complement.
GCAAGGGAAGAGATAAAAAACAAACTGATACAAAAAGCTTTTTATTGTTATAAGAAACTTCCTACAAGCCTGTTTGTTGAGTTAACTTGTCAAATTCCCAAGCCTTTTCAAATGAAACATATATGGGATATTGTTTTTATTAATTTCAATTTTTTTAGGCTTCAATCTAAGTGGAATAAAATTGAAAGAGCTTCATTAGCACATTCTAAAATTCGGCAGAAATTTACTACTAAAAACCAGAAAGTTCAAAATAGTGAACTAGTATGTTGATCTAAGCACCCAAGTGCCTAAGCTATTCAAGTGCAAAAGCTATGGGGTAAATTTTATTATTAATTTGGATGTTCTTAAGATTCAATACAATTGGAATCAACTCAAAATAGTATCTTTAACATGTGCTAAAATTCAATAAAAAATTATTACTGTTTTGCCACATGATACTTCTAGAAATCTAAAATTGTGAACTAGTAAACAAATCCAAGTAGCTCAATCATGAATATGAATTTGCAGAGTTGTTCTAAGGATGAACAATACTTTTAATGTTATAAATGATCTGCAAAACCACTTAAATCATTTAAACAATCTAACCTACAACAAATTAAACATGAAAACTAAGTGCACAAACAGAAAATGCAAAAATAAGAAATGTAAGTGAACAAGACATTCAAAGCAGATAAAGAAATTATACAGTAGGGCTCTGAGGCTCCTAGAATGTCCAATCCCAAGGATACTCAGAGTCCTATGAAGGAAACCATTCCTTAGAAGCTGAAAATGATACCAAACTTCATTACTAGAGTCAATCCAAGTACATCCCTACTAGAAATGAAAATATAACTCCTAAATAGCAAGTTTTCTTCATAAGAAGACTAAAAAATCCATGCCTCTAGAGGCTACTTTGAATTGGTACTTATAAAAATTGATAGGGAAGAATTATCCTTGAAAGGATATAGCTTTCCCCTCTAAAATCCCTAAAAAAATGGATCTAGTTCCCAACAGAGGAATCTTCATTAAATATTGAGTTCTTTCTTCTCCTATAGTAGGGAACACATCCCTAGATTTTCCCAATCAGTGGAGCTCCAAAATATGTCAATAATTTCATGATATCCTATTCATTTATTAGTCCATCCTGTAGCATCCTGTGGCAGGGAGCAAGTCCCTAAATTCTCTCATTTTGCAAATCTTCAGAATTTACTCAATATTCTCATAATATTCTACAAAATAAACAATATTAGGCACATAATATGTAATTATATCTAAACCTACCTAAAAACTTATTAAAGCTAAGAAAAATTTATTAAGTGTAGAAAGAAAGATTTAATATAGCCTTCATGTGCCTAGGAAAGGTTAGTTGGGCCTTACTTTGTATCCAATTTGGAGGCCCTTCACACCCCCCTACTAAAGTTGTTGCTCACCCTCTGAGCAACCTACTCATCTTGTTTTCTCTTCTTCTCTTCACTCATTTCCCTGATGGTTTGTTTGACATCACTGTTGTGCATGATGTAGTTATGCCTGCTAGATGGAAGCTATTATTTCCATTTCCTTGTGTATCATAGGGTATTCTACTTCCTCTTCTTAGTTAGTCTTCTTGGTGTCTCAATGTCATTCTAAGGCTCTTAAGATTCTGTCTATGGTGCTGGAAATTCAACTTGAAACTTTGATTATGCTAAACGAAGCTTAACAAAGTCTATTTCATCTATCATTGTCTCTATTTTTTTCTTTTCCTATACCTTTGTCTTTTCTTTTGTTTCTTCTTCAGTTTCTGCCTTTGTTTCTTTTATTGTTTTTTATTTTTTTCCCTTTGTTTTGTCAAATTTAGTGTTTCTACAAACGCCTAACCATCTAGACCTAGTAGCTAGTCTAGAAACAACAGACAAAGTAATTCGTTGCTTTTCCTAAATCAATAGATAAGAGAAGGAGGAAAAGAAACCAACCTGTAACTTTCACTTACTCCCTCTTTCCTTTGACTGATTCCACCGCTCCTTTTCATACTTAACCTGCTTGGAAAGTACCTACACACAAGCCGAGACAGAAACCCATCAAAGCATACAATAAAGATCTGTTAATTAAACATATCATAGAATCCAAAATACGATATACATCATATAAGAACATGAATGGAAAAAGCTTTGAATTATTTATTGATAAAAGGAAAGATTATAACCCATGAATGTTCATGCTTGATTCAGTGTCTTCCTTCCAGTTTCAATCCCTTCTCTCCTCATGAAGCAAAAATTCGACATCATTACAATACTCTTACTAATCTCATTCAAATAGCATCTCCTTAGCTCAAGAAATTCCAACCTAGACCAACCTTTGAATGCTTGGTCAATTTATAGCTGAATGGAGGAGGTTAATCCATTAATGGCCCTCATGAATGCTCTGCCAAAATTGGGAAGTGGTTCCATGGAGGAAGGGATAATAGATTAAGGTTCATTCATCCTCTTCCTCATCCAAAAGCGAGCTCAATCCATCTGAAAACTTCCAGAAGCATCCATTTGATGAGGAATCCAATGGATTCATTTTAAAAAATTTGATGAATCTCACTCAGCGCAGGTGAAACAAAGGCTAACTGCATTGCAGTGCGCCCAGACAGTGCAGTTCCTGCATTGCAATGCATCCTGATAAAGGGCCACCTACGCTGATCTCCTTAGGGGCGTTTTTTAGATTAATGGTGACATGGAAACTCTTGGGAAGAAAGCATGATGTAGGTTGACCTCATTAGGGAATGAAAACAACTGAATTAGGGATTGATGAACCCTAATAATACGGATCTGGAAGCTGGGGTTGATGTGCCCAAATTGACCTGTAACAGTCGCCCCCTAAAGCATGAAGATGAAAATAAACATGTCGAGTGAGATGCTTTACCACTTGAAGAGAAGGCTTCGAAATGGAAGGAGACCTGCATCAGTTAGAATACAAATATCATGGTACTTTGATTTTTCTCACGAACTAGCTGAGGGAAGGCATACCCATGCTCAGCTTATAAACTTTCATTACATGTACAAATATAATCGTCTACAGATATAGACTCATGAATGGATGACCATGAATGTAAGGCCATTGTACGTTGGATATAGTACTCCTGAAAAATATATCGCAGCCTGGATGGATGAAACTAGATTCGAGGTCTTCAATCTCATCCAATCTTTCACTCAAGTACAAGTCTAACCATGTGAATAGATGATTTGAGGTCGAACATGGAGAGACATCATCTGATTACCAGCGAATGATGTAAGTTGTTAACAGATGCGAGAGGAATCACCGATAATGATAATGACCCTCAAGGTACTACAATACATTTCGTATGGTGTGAATAAATGATTTGATGTCAAACACCATACGAAGTCTTTCGGTCGAAGGCCAGTGATGTCAACCTATCACCGGAAGCGAGAAACCTGCCATTGATGTATGCAAGCCTCAAGGTACTGAAGGGGTGTTTCTAAGTCAACTTCTTGGATGATGTGCTAATGTCGACAAGAAGCGACTTGTCACAGGAGGGCCTTGATGTATCCCACATCAACGACACGAAATGAGGTAAATGATTTTAGAGATGAAACATCAATTGACGAAACAAGGTTCAGGAATGGCGGGCATGAAAATGAAGGTTTACTATATTGTAAAGGATGAAGTTTTGAACTAAATGACTTCTCTTGAACATATCGGCGACACTGAAGTGAATTGGTAGCATTGACCCAATACAAATTGATGGGTGGTATGATACACCAACGGTGTGATAACTGTGAAGCTGAATGACCCAACCCACATAGTCACGGTGATGAGGTGAAAGTGTCATGTTCAAGACTGACCTGCTACCATAAAGTTTTCTCGGCTTTTTCCATTTTCCCCGGTCATTTCTGACTAGTACCTCTTTATTTTTTATCAAGCTTGAGGAGGATAACATATGCTTGTTGTATAATTTCACCCTTCGGGTGAATCCATTGCTATTTGATGTTTTAACGAGTCTAGTGAAGGTGAAACTCGATCATGTCTAGATGGACAATTTTGTCGCTATTTGATGTTTTTTAACGAGTTTAACGACAAAGATAACTTGGTTCTTTTCACATTTAGAGAGTCTTAAAAGGAGACTCCACAAGTTCTTTTTCGTAGATTTGTCTCTCAAGTCCAAAAAAGCATAAAATAATACAAGAGAGAACCTATTGATCATGTTCGATCAACGAGTACCTTTTTCGTAGTTAATCTATCTCAGCCCGAAGAAGGGTTAAAACTATACTGAGAAGATATCGATTCTAATCTGTTAACAAGCTAGAAACGACAAGCACTCAACAATCTTTTCATGTTTAGAGAGTCTGAAAAGAGCTTAAAGAGGACTCCATTTTAAGGAACAAATGGTGTCTAGGGTAGCAACTGGTTCCGGTGATGTTGGAACTTCTCAAAACATGTTGACTTATGTGAAGAGGCTGGCTAATAAGACCACTCATTGTAATTATTCCTCAAAAAGGTAAAACAACCAAGTGAAAGCGTATGATCAACCAAAGAGATGGTGGTGATGGAATGAAACAAACAAGGCTCATCTGATAGAAAAGGCCAATAGAATGGAAATCACAAGGGTTAAAAATGGAAATGGGTTCATTTTTAGACAAGCTTGAACCATAGGGAACTATGCTTGGATTCAGTTTCATGTTTACACAAGCTTGAAATGAAAAACTATGCTTGGATTTAGTTTCATTTTTACAGAAGCTCGAAACAAAAAACTATGCCTGAGATTTAGTTTACATGCCCCCAGCATGATGAAATGGAGAGTCTCCTGTAACCAGATGGAAGTCACTGCGGTGAAGCAGGACGGTTATCCAACACCTTTTTGGCTTCGTCCAGATAGGGACAAAGGTGAATGGGGTGATTCCCTTCACATAACCTACAAGGAAACTTAACTTTACAATTAGGTGCATGCCCCCCAAGCTTCATTACATTCACCTAAGTAGACTACTCATGGCTATCAGGGGGATGGAATGAAGGTTATTTTATGAGATCTAATCAAAGACTCGACTTGGAACTTTGCTCCAGGGGAGCTTGCTTCATTTTTTAATGAGCTTGACACAAGACAAGGAACTATGCTCATACCCTTAGTTTCATTTTTTAACGAGGTTGACACAAGACCAGGAACTGTCCTCAGACCTGTTTCATTTTTTAATGAGGTTGACACAGTAAAAGAACTATCCTCATACCCTTGGGTTCATTTTTTAACGAGGTTGACACAAGACAATGAACTATCCTTGTATTCCCTGTTTCATTTTTTAACGAGGTTAAAACAAGACCAGGAACTATCCTCATGGGAGTTGTTTCATTTTTTAATGAGGCTGACACAGTAAAATAACTATCCTTGAATTCAATCACAACTCATAAGAGGTCATGAAGGAGAGATCTGGTTCCAATGTCCCTAGTACATGATGTAAAACATCACTGAATTGATCGTCAGTTGATGTAGGTATGGAACAAGTTGCCACATAATTAACCCATGGCGGGGATGATACCATTGGTACAAAAGGACCACTTAGGGAAGATGGTGGACTAGGAGCTATATTTGGACTGGGAAATGAAAGTTGGTCAACGGTGACAATTCTGCCTTCATGCGAGAAACAAATCACTCGAAAGAGTGTTGAAACAATAGCTCCCATTCCATAAACATAGTCGCGCCCAAGAAGTAAATTGTAATATAAAGGTCCTGGGACTACCATCACATTCAGATAAACAGTTTTTCCTCCCAAAGTAATAGGTAACTGAGGGAGGATCCCTAATGGTTGACTAGTTCCTTTGTTAAAACCCAACAGATTCTGGGTAACTGGCACAAGCGGCGGCGAACCGAGTGCTTGCCAAGCAGTTGAGGAAAGGATACTCATTGATGCGCCTTCATCTATAATAGTGCCAAATACAATCATATTACAAACCTGTACTATGATCTGGAAGGGCACATAAGAAGGAAGACGAAATCTAGCTAGTTGATTCCAATCAAAGGAAGTGACCAGACTACTTGGAGGGGGTACCATAGAAACGGGAGAATTAACCCCTTGAGTTACGAGAATGGGAGGATTTTCCTCCTATCTTGATGGAACAGGTGGATTGACCCCAAGCTCATTTGAATATGAAGAAACAAAAAGAACCTGAGTGGTATCATGTTCACTCTCTTCAGAAAAGGTACGATTTGCTGAAGGTGAAATCAGGTCAACTGTTACCTCGACCTGTTGATTTGGGTCGGGTATAGACTCAGAGGATTCACTTTCAGAGAGAGTGGGTTTGACTGATGGTTGATTCTAATCAGTCAATTCATCAACTAGTGATGGGTTTAGGGATAGTTTCCTGTAACCAGATGGAAATCATTGCGGTGAAGCAGGACGGTTACCCAACACTTTTTTGGCTTCATCCAGATAGGGAAAAAGGTGAATGGGATGATTCCCTTCACATAACCTACATGGAAACTTAACTTTACCCTTATTTCCATGATCTTTACTGCCATTAGTGGATGGTGTGTCACCAACATGATCTCTAGAAGTTGATGACACATGATGATGTGAACGAGAAGACCGTTCTTCTAAGATCTGAGGAATATCAGGACAACTTCGAAGAAGATGGTCTCCCGCTCAAAATTTGCATGGATATCGAACTTTGTGAGGCTTGACGGGCGGTTTCTCATCAGATGTTGCATTCAAAACAATGGTTGCTTGGTTGTCCCTCTGTTGAATTTGCTTCTTCTTCTTCTTCTTCCCTTTCTTCTTCTTCTTAGCCACCTGGTTACTAGTACCAATACTTTCACCAGGTGAAGAGGAAGAAGGGGAAGAAGAAACAACTGAGGAAGAAGGCAAAGGGTCAACTTTAGGATCAACTGGAGGTTGCTTTTGTCCAGCTAGAGGTGTACTCGATTATGAAGAAATCACGACATTTTGAACCAAGGAGGTTGAAAACAACCATACTGGCAAGCCAATGGTAAATCCCGGTAGGGATAATGTAGCCATGTAAGGAGCACCAATATTTCTGAAAGGACGAAAAGGACTAGGATTCCCATCAAAAGGAATTCCTTAATCGATGGACTCCAGATTTGTCGCCATATGTTTCAACCTAAGATCAACTAAGGAGCGAGCGTGGAGGATGTTATCCGCGGTCAATTAATTTTTACGACACTAGAACACAACTTCACTTTTTTCATTTTTAAAGAGTCGAGAAAAAACAAAAGATGACTCTAGTCGCCTTCGATGTTTAATGAGCCTGAAGGACAAGTGCTCAGATGATCCTTTTACTTTTAAAGAGTTGAAAAGGAATGAAAGTGACTGCTCTGGAGATTCTAGACAAGAGGGTTTACCAGGAAAATCACAAAACTGCAATATACACCTTGGTGATAAATGAAAGAGAAATGACCAAGGACTTTACGTACGGCAGTCAATCTTCCCAAATGTTGTGTTCGGTGCGTTGCGATCGGTAAGGCGGTAGACTCGACTTCCTAGGGATAAAGGATTTCAACCTATTGGGGTCTCCCACTATATACTCGACGATACAGGGAGCACAAGTCCGTATTGGCACTTATTGAATCAGAGAGGAGGAATCACCCAACCTCAATGAAAATGACAACCACCAGGTTTAAAGATGCCAAAACACATCTCTAGCCTAGACCTATAGATATTTTTGTTAAGTTCCAATGCGTTATTAGATTAATTGATGTAAATTTTAGGTTGATCTTGCTTAAAATTTGCCTTTGAAGGTTCACCACGAGATGTTTTTCGAAATTCCTAAGAATGCAACTAGAATGAGAAGCACTCTTTCCATTTAATTTCAGCAATGAAAATCCTAGCTATGAGGGATAGAGCATACAAGTACTTTTTGAACAAGCAACAAAGAGCACAAACTAATGCAATTCCCTAAACCATTCCTTTCAAGCATTCAAAAACTCAAACTCTAAAATGAAAATTTCATGTATTTCCTTTCAGTTTTTCTTAATGTGAATGATGGAATAAGAAAAACAAATGCACAAACGATTCAGAACTCTTTTCATAAAAAATGATGATTTGCGACAATTTCTTTTAAAGGGAAAGGAAGATTGTATGACACTTTCGATTTTAAAGAAATGAAGATTTTTGACACTTTAAATGAAAATACAAATCAAATGCACACATCAATCAATCGATCTTTTATGAATGAAGACTTTACGACAATTCAGTTTTCGAAGGAAAAGACTACTTTACAACACTTTCTTTAAACAAAGATCAATAGACCAAATACTAACTTTGACTATAGACTAATAATGACAAAGAAAACATTAAAGAAACATTAATCAATCCAATCAAAGTAGGTTTGGCTGGCTAAGGAGATGAAAAGACTATTTTCAGAGATAACACATCATTGATTTTCAGCAAGCAAGCAATTAGAAGAATTTTGGTCAAAACTTAATCCAAAGGTGGGAATTTAACCTAAGGTTGATTAGCACAGGTCAAAGAGGGGCTAACTGCGTTGTAGAGCACTGTCTCTCACTAAAGACTGCGCTGATTTCAATGATTTCAAAATTGATCAGCGCAGGTTAAAGAGGGCCAATCTGCACTGATCAGCGCATGTCAAAGAGGGCCAAACTGCGCTGATTAAAATATTCCAAGCTTAATCAGCGCAGGTCAAAGAAGGCCTAACTGTGCTGCAGTGCACTGTCTCTAAGGCTAGCCTGCACTGATTCTTGTGCGGCCACTCTAGAGTCATCTAACCTCAAATTTTGACCAAAATTCAATGCAAAAGGCTGAAATTCAATCAACGACCACTAGTATGTAGAAATGCCTTAGGAGGCTGATAAGCTACTAAAAGGGTTAGAAAGACCCCCAGTGGATTTGCCAATTTGTTTCAGGCAAATTTAGTGTTTCTACAAATGCCTAACCCTTTAGACCTAGTAGCTAGTCTAGAAACAACAAACAAAGTAATTCGTTGCTTTTCCTATAATCAACAGATAAGAGAAGGAGGAAAAGAAACCAACCTATAACTTTCACTTGCTCCCTCTCTCCTTTGACTGATTCCACCGCTCCTTTCCGTACTTAACTCGCTTGGAAAGTACCTGCACACAAGCCGAGACAGAAACCCATCAAAGCATACAATAAAGATCTGTTAATTAAACATATCATAGAATCCAGAATACAATATACATCATATAAGAACATGAATGGAAAAAGCTTTGAATTCTTTATTGATAAAAGGAAAGATTACAACCCATGAATTTTCATGCTTGATTCAGTGTCTTCCTTCCAGTTTCGATCCCTTCTCTCCTCATGAAGCAACAATTCGACATCATTACAATACTCTTACTAATCTCATTCAAACAACATCTCCTTAGCTCAAGAAATTCCAACCTAGACCAGCCTTTGAATGCTTGGTCAATTTATAGTTGAATGGAGGAGGTTAAGCCATTAATGTTCCTCATGAATGCTCAGCCAAAATTGGGAAGTGGTTCCATGGAGGAAGGGATAATGGATTAAGGATCATTTATCCTCTTCCTCATCCAAAAGCAAGCTCAATCCATCTGGAAACTTCCAGAAGCATCCATTGGATGAAGAATCCAATGGATTCATTTTAAAAAATTCGATGAATCTCGCTCAGCATAGGTGAAACAAAGGCTAACTTCACTGCAATGCACCCAGACAGTGCAGTTCCTGCATTGCAATGCAGCCTGATAAAGGGCCACCTGCATTGATCTCCTTAGGGGCATTTTTTGGATGAATGGTGACATGGAAACTCTTGGGAAGCAAGCATGATGTAGGTTGACCTCATTAGGGAATGAAAACAACTGAATTAGGGATTGATGAACCCTAATAATACAAATCTGAAAGCTGGGGTTGATGTGCCCAAATTGACCTATAACACCCTTCCTTTGTCTCTTCCTTTTCCAACTCTGTTTGGGTTTCTACTAATATAGGAGTTTAAGGTTTACTATGACAATAGTGAATCCGGTAGCAGAGGAAAGATGCATATTTTTTTCAAGGAGAGGAAGGGATAGGAAGGTTAACCAATTATAACATGAAATTTTTCACCATTTCTCTCACTAAAAAGAACAATTAGACCACCCAATTGCTGCACTGTTTGAATTCAGACTGTATAATGCATAAAAATTTCCCTTTGATACTTGTTATATTTTGAACACTTTTTTCAAATGTAAGTGGAAATAATTTTTGACTTACATTTCCTCTGAAGATACCCTTGATTATCAAGTCATTGGAGGCTTTGGTGGCTATTATGGGCAAAAAATTGTCTTCCTGTAGCAATTTTTATGTCCTATAACAGCCTGTAACTTTCATGTAGCAACCTGTAGGATCCTGTAAAAGTTTGGTTGTCTCCTGTAGCAACGCCTGTAGGTTCCTGTAGCAACCAATTTTCATTCCAAGAGGTCGTGGGTCCATGTTTTATTTTTTAAATATTATTTTCTCTCTCTCTCTTGATTTTAAACAACATTGCATGCAAAACTTTGAGTTAAGTGAGTTGGCCCCACCTATATTTTTTTTCTCTTTTTTTTCTTAACAATATTGCATGAAAAATAAACTTGGAGTGCTTTGAGTTAACTGAGCTTCCCCCCACCTACCCCTTCGCACTCCTTGTCCTCTATCATGACTAAATGATAACAACCCACTTCCTCGAGTCTCTTTCACTTTTGTCTCATTCATCTCCCATACGTGTGGGTGTCCTTTGGAGAAAAGTTAAGTTGACTGCTAGATAAGGCTGAGGCTTCTCTGCTACTAAGTTTGGCTAAAAAAACACTTTCCTTCTCACACTTTTAATGTTTTCTCAAGCTAGAATAGGTTTGAAGGGTTAGGTTCAAGAGTTTCATACATGTGCCCTACCTAGTTATGCTCTTGCTAGTGGTGTTGTAGCTGGTGATCTGACTGATTGATGCTTGCATAAGGCTGATAGAGTGTTGATGTGGTTGTTTGGAACTCCTTCTAGTGGTACTGAGGTGGTTGGTGATGCTATTTGCAAACTTCAGTAGTCTTTTGGAATTCTTTTGTAATGTTCATTGTTGATGGAAGTTCCATGATTCAGGTGATCAAAATACAGGTGCCACCATAGATCAGATGTTGTTGATCATAGATCCTATAAAACCCTGCAGGGGATAATATAGCTACTTAGGACTAGTGTTGGAGCCTCCTGAAGCTTCATGATGTTCAAATTTATTGATCTAGTGCTTCAAATGTGATCCTGCAGGGTTTATGCAGGCTACTACAGGATTGTATGTCTTCCTGTAACAACTAGAAAGACTCCTTAGGATCATAATTCTCTCCAATTTCCACTTCCAAAAATGTTGATAATTCATGAAAAAGTTGTTGATGATGGACAAAGAGCTCTTATGTGATGGAAAAGGTGGAAAAGAGATGAAGGACAATGATTTTGATGGATGGAAATGGGAATAAAGGTGGAAAAAGTAAAATTTGATGGAGTGGATGGATGTTAGGACTCTCATGGGCTCCCTACGGTTGAATCCACCTCCCATAGTCTCAATATATATTTTTCCAAAGGAGGACAAGCAATTACCTCTCTCTACTACAAGGTTTTAGAAATTTTTGTGTAATTAGGGTTATTAAGATAATAATAAAGTGAACAATTTTTTTACAATGCATAGAGGGAAGAATTCATAGTGTAGCTCAAAACAATTTCATGTCCCTCTCTTCATGCTCATTTTAAACAACTATTCTTCACTTCCCTCTTCTACCCAAATTGTTAACAAGAAATTCTACAGGATATACTCTTGGAAAATTGGAGTGTTTTGCAAGATTTCTCATCATATGACAACAAGAAGAAATCAAACTTCCCATTTTCTCTAATTTTTCTCCTTGAATTATAGGGTTGAGTGATGATATTTCTCAAAATTGGGATTTTTATAGCTCTCTGGACTTCCTTGTATCACTTTGGGTCTATCTTGTAGCACTCTATGTCAATCCTGTGGAAGACGATGTCAATCCTATAGCAGACTGTGTCAATCCTGTAGCAGACTTGTTTAGCTGATATATATCAAACGATATTTGTGTTCACTTGAAATTTTTTTAGCATATTATCACCATCCTTATGCATCTCTCCACAAAAAATCTTGGCCAATGGATACACGGATATTGAGAAAAATGAAAAATGGTTGTAGGTTATGGTGGCCAATTACTTGAAAAATATACACTAGAAATTGCTGAATTTTTTTGAACATGTTACCATCATCCTTATGCATCTCCCCATTAAAAATAGTATCCAATGAATGAACAATTTTTGAGATATGGTCAAGGCAATTTATGCCCTATGGTTTTTTTGCAATTATGTAATATCTATATCAACACGAAAATTTCCTATAATAACAACAGGAAAATGAGAAAAATGAATGGGAAAGGCTTGGGAATGATGGGTGAATGTTGGAAATGGATGAGGGTGATGGATTGAAATGGCCTTGGTATTTTTGGAGCATCTTAGCAAAGGAGGTGAAAATTCAAGTTTGGGTTCCCTTGACTAGATTTTTTATCAACTTCTTCTTATGGGGCTAACTTGTTGTTGTTGCTTGCACAGGTTGGAGAACACATGCATACATCAAAGAGAGATACCTACAAAAAATAATCATTTTTCTTTTCTTTTTTTTTGTTTTTTCTGGTCTTATTGGCTGCCTCAATGAGGTTTTCAACCAATAGGTTTGCATAGGCTCAAAGGAGGTTTTCACCTAGGATCCTGTTTCCTTTTTTTCTCTCTCTTTTTTTCCAATCCACTGACCGCCTCATAGAGGATTTCAATCAATGAACCAATCTTAGGCACCTCAAAGGAGGTTTTCACATGAGGCTTTATTTTTTCCTCTTCTTTTCTTCCTTTTTTTTCATTTTCCTTTCTTTTATTTCCCTAACCTACTATACTTGAAAAGAACATGTCTTTCAAGTATATGAATACTTCTAATGGAGCCATGTACATACGAGGATGGTAAATAAACTCATATAAATGTTCTAAATATATGCTTTGATATATACTAGAATATGAGAGATCAACTGCTTTAACTTTGATGCTACCAAACACTATTGAAGCAAGTGGTGCTCTTGCTTAATGATTGTTAGGAAGAAAAGTTCAATATAGTTGTGATTCTCTTGGTTCACTTGCTCATATGGATCATTCTATATGCCTTTTTGTTCCACGTCATTCAAATATTCTACTATTTTCTGATTATTCCCTTGAACACATAAAGGATAAGATGATAAGCATAGTATAAATTCTTCAATCAAGGGCTCCAATAACTACTCTCCATCAAATTTGGTCCATGATTCTTCTGGATCTTCTTCTTCTAGATGTTGTTCTTCAGTGATAGCAAGAGAATGCATTTTTTCCTATACTCTTCTAGATCTAAGATGAAGATCAAGAGAACCTTTTTGGAAATTTTGTACCTCAACATTGTAAGTGTTGGAGAATGTAACTAGTTCCAGTCTTCATAATTTGTACCATTATGTTTTTTATGTAAAAAACAAAAGAAAATAAAAAGAAAATAAAAAGAAAAATACTATTATTTTCTAGATAAGCATGTTCTTCGTGATTTTAGGTTTTTGAGTCAAAAAGTCAAGTCCTATTTTGGACCTATTTTAAAAGAAAAATTTAAATGTAAATTTTGGGACAAAAACCCCTCTAGATGCCAAGTTGACCTAAATGACAAGTTGGCTCCGCCCCAATCGACATGTCTATTCACACCCCCTATAATATATATGAATAGAGGATAGATGGAGCTCATTTAGACACACACACTTGGATGTTTTTGGTTTTAAATATCACAGAGGAGATAGAGAAGATGAGGAAGGCCTAAATATGAAAGCAAGGGCTTCTTCTTGGAGTTAGGATTTGTGGATAATATGCCTTTTTGCTACTGGTCTCTTGCTGATGAATCTGCTAGAAGAAATAAATTTTTGGCTTGACATCTAGAGGAGAAATTTATATAGTTATGGGTCTTGGACATCTCTTTTTATATGATTCTATAAGAAGATATTTTATGGTTTTTCCTCTTGGAGGTGTTTTTCCCTGGCTTGGAGCATATATCTTTTGTTCTATTGTATTTTTTAATCTTCATGTTTTTATGTTAATTTCTTGATGAAGAAAGATAACATAATAATAATAATGTTGGCAGATTCACAAGTAATTATCATGGAATGGAAATCTGATAATAATTTTAAAACCTCTTGATTTCCAACAGTAAATGGGTTGAGTTACTTTATTGTTTGGGTTTGGAAATGGTTGTGCAAGTAGTTGAGTGGGAGTGGGTCTTTGAAATGGTTGTGATTGAGGTCGTGGTTGTGGTGGAGATGGATGGTATGGATAACATTGAATTTGGTATGAAGTATTTTTAGGATGTTGAGGGAAATATAGATCACCCTATTAAGGAGACTGGTGTTGATATGGCTGAAAAGAACGGATGGCGGGTTGGGGAGGATAAGACCATGAATATTGAGGAAAATATGGATCACCCCATTGAGGAGGTTGGTGTTGATATGGTTGAAAATAAGTAATGGTATAATACCCTTGATATAGTTGAAAATGTTGGGGGGAGGATAAGACCCTCATTGATATGAGTTGACAAAGTAGAGCTACTCCATGCCTCCTGACTTCTCCGCCACATCTTCTTGTAATTGAAAAAATGGATGGTGATGTGTTTCTTACTACACCACATGATCAATTGGGGGGGTTTGCGGTATTTAATAAAGTCCTAGATTACTCTTGAAAGAAGTAATTTGCAGAAAGGAAATCTAGATTAATTGCATAAATCAACATTCAAGAAGCAAGAAATGTAAAAGCTAATTGGTGACCTAACCAAGCCTCAAATCAACCAAAGTGGTCTTAGAGAATTCATAGGCTATAATTATACTTCTATCATGAATTTTGTTGAATCTGGGCAAGGGAAGTGCTAAAAAACAAACTACTACAGGAAACTTTCTATTGCTACAGGATTGCTACATGAAACTTCCAGCAAGCTTGATTGTCAAGTTAACCTGCCAAATGCCCAAGCTAATCAAATGAAAACACTGTGGGGAATTTTTTTTTTTATTAATTTCAATGTTTAGTCTTCAATCCAAGTACAATCAAATCGAAAGAGCTTCATTAGCACGTGCTAAAATTCAACAAAAATTTACTACTAAAAACTAGAAATTTCCTAACAATGAACTAGTAAGCTGATCTAACCACCCAAATGCCAAAGCTAATCAAGTGAAAATGATATGCGGTATTTTTTTTTATTAATTTGGATGGTTTAGGCTTTAATCCAATTTGAATAAACTCGAAATAAGCTCATTAACACATGCTAAAATTCAGTAGAAATTAATTACTGTGTTGTTATAGGATACTTCCAGAAATTCTAGAATTGTGAACTAGTAAACCAATCCAAGTAGCTCAATGTTGAATATAAATTTGCAATGATTTTATAAGGATGCGTCATACTTATAACTGTATAAATGACTTGAAAAACCACTTAGTTCAATCATTTAACCAATATATCCTACAGGAAATGAAGCATCAATACTAAGTGCAGAAATAGAAAATGCAAGAATAAGAAATGCAAGTGAATAATACATTCAAAGAAGATAAATAAATTGTACAATAGGGCTTTGAGGCTCTTGGAATTTCCAAACCTAAGGATACATAGTGTTAGCGTGAAAATTCCTAGAAGGTGTCCGAAAAATCCTCACTTAAGTCACTAGGTGACAAGTGACCCTAACAACAATTTGATAGTTGTTGTCATTCTAGATCTGCAACACAAATGGAAAAACTATAGAAACAAGATCTAAAAGAAATAGCAGCAAAATAATGTATCCAGAATAATAACCCAAATGGAAAGACAATTTTAAATGAACAAATATTTATTGATAAAACCTGGTGAAGGAGATCTATAGATTGGTCTGTAAGTCCCCCTCCGTGGGATGGATCTTTTGATATCCTTGATGCTTCAGAAATAGAATTCCCTCTCTCAATCATGTGGAAAACCCAAACAAAATGAAGAACTCAAATGGGATCTCAAGAAAATGACGATAATGTTGATGATGATAATGATCATGGTGAAGAATGGATGAAAAACCCTCCTTTATATAGCAAAGTATGAAGTTAATCTCAAAAATGGAGAATAATAAAATATAATTAACCAAAATCAAATCTAACTACTTGGAATACTTTATTATATTTATTGGAGAGGGAAAAGGAATTTAAAATGGTTAAATTCCTTTATTTAGAAATAATTAACAAATAAAATGATTTATTAATTATTTTGAGAGAAACAAAAAAATGTGTGAAATCTGAATAATTATTAAATAGTGATTTAATAATTATTCTAATAACCGAAATAAGGAAATTCAAATAAATAATGATTTATTTAAATATTCCTAATGGATTTACTCAAACGTGACAAGAAATAATTATTAAATAATGATTTAATAATAATTCCTAGAGAAAATTAAATAAATAATGGTTTATCTAATTATTTTCATGGGGTTTTTTTATTTAAATCAGAAAATAATTTAATAAAAGTAGTTTACTAAATTATTTTCCACATTGAAAGTGATTTTACTATGGTAAAATTAAATCCACGTGGCGTATTTCAGTCCACCTAGTTAGAAATGGCTAGGTGAACATTTTTTGGTGATAACACTTAGATTCCTATGAAGGAAACCAAGCCTTAGAAGCTAAAAATGACAACAAACTTGATTATTAGTGTTAATCCAAGTATATGCCCCTAGAGGCTAATTTGAATTGGTACTTATTAAAATTGATGGGGAAGCATCCTCCTTGAAAGGAGGCAGCTTTCCCTTCCAAAATCCTGAAAAAGTGGATTTGGTTCCCAACAGTAGGAATCTTCATTAAATATTGAGTTTTGGCTTCTCCTGTAGTAGGGAACACATCCCTAGATTTTCTCAATTACTGGAGCTCTAGAATCTATCAATAATTTCATGATATCATATTCATGTGGTAGGGAGCAAGACCCTAAATTATCTTATTCTAAAGATATTCAGAATTTACTCAATATTCTCTCAATATTTTGCATAATACATAATATTAGGCACATATTATGAAATTATTTCTAAACATGCCTAAGAACTTATTAAATATAATAAAAAATATTAAGTGTGGAAGGAGAGATTTAATATAGCCTTTATGTACCTAGGAAAGGTTAGATGAGCCTTAATTTGTATCTAATTTGGAGGCCCATTAGAGCCTTGACTAGTAGATATCCAGACAATCAAAGAGGCATTGGTAGAGATGAAAACTAACTACCACACCTTATTTTGGATAGAGATCACCTACTCATGATTGTTGAGATATGTCGTGATGCGCTAGAAGGGAAATAAGAGGAAGTTGGCTCCCCATTGGCTTGATATTACCCATGAATCCCTGAAGAGTACTCTAGTGGCCCTTCAAGAATAAGAGTTGCAGGTTGAGTGGCTTTGTATGGGATTGAGCTATGGACATTCTTCATCCTTCATGGCAGATAATCAGTTAAATATGTTAACCATCACACAAGAGGATGTTAGGGGCACTCATGATTTGACATAGGAGCCTCCTATGATATTTGAGTAGGAGGAGCACCCAGATGAACAAATACTTGCTTAGAGGTATGTACTAGAGGGTTACAATTACGCTTCCATGGGATGTGGATACATGTGTATTTTAGATGAGGATACATCCATTTTGGATCCAGGTTCAGTTGACATGAGTGGAGTGGATTCTAGAATCCTAGGTTGGCATTGGGATCCAAGTGGGGCTTTCCACCATATACTAGAAGTGTAGGATGATTATGGCATTGATTGGGTGATTGACACAGTGACCAAGGGCACATGTTCCTTCAAATTTCCATCAGGAATGTGTGGAATTTGGGAGATGTCTTAGCACTCCATTTATGCATGGGGTTGTAGGGTGGTTAGTATTCCCTGGCAAGAGATATTTAGATGGGATGACATCGATATGTCACTAGGAAAGGCATTGTATGGAGACAATGCTCTTTCATTGATATATTAGGCACAAGAGCCACTAAGGATAAACTCAACAGTGAAATTACCATTAGCATGTGAGGATCTATGCTTCTCGGGTTTACCATAATAGTTCAAGAGATGTGTCTCACATCATAGTGGGTTCACTAGTAGAGTGGAAAATGCATTGGCACGTGCACGATACTAAATGGTACGAAAACATGCAATGATATGCAATGGTACACAATAAAATGAAATGTAGAGGATTTTAGGATACATGGCCACAAACAGCAGTGTATGATGCCGCACAGTGGTATTTTGGAGTGTTGCCTCTAGGGATACCTCCTAATAGGGATGTGAGGCATACCATTGGGTGTATGTTACCCATGATTGATGAGGATATGGATGAACATATCTTAATTATACCCATAGGGACTCACACACCTATTACGCTTCCATATTGCTTACAGTCATAGCTGATTTGGTTGTTGTCCCTTTATGCTCTCATGACAAGCAGTAAGACATGAGAGGCTCACCTAAGATAGTTGGGACAAATACATTGCATCAAGACATAAATTTTCCATTTGATTCATATGGCCAGTGTGCAAGTTTATGGATATAGGCTTATGGATAGCATGATCTACTACAGAGTCAGCATATGTTTCGCCCCTGAGTTCACACTTAGGGAGATGACCTTGATGGAGTTGCATGATACTCTTTCGACAGGTAATTTTGTGGCCTTAAATGAGCATGAGGTAAGGACGTAGACCTATCTTACAGGAGGATGTTTAGGCTCTAGACAGTATTAGGGTGCATCATAAAGATATGGGACAACATATTTATTTCTGTGACATAGCAGGAGCAGGACAATTTAGCATGCACTAGTGTGATATCCCTAGACTTGAATATGTTATTTTGTGTGACATCCATTTACCCGCTTTTACAAGCCCTCCAGGTAAATGTGAAACAAAGTGGCACCATGACATGACCTGACCTCCTAGCTCCAGTTAAGGAAGTGAGGCCTACAACTAAGACTTACTGACATAAACTGATATCCTGCACGGACTACAAATCACCCAGGAGATGAAGAACAGCCCAGGTGGTCAATCCCTGAGCTGGAACTCTATTTGAGTGACCTAGACTCCAAATCACACCCTTGAAACTATATGCATGCAGTTGAATGCCTCCAACTACACTCACAAGCCTTTCTCCATGCAGTTGTGACCTAAATTGCTCATTTGAGTGCCTACAGTACCGAGATCTGAGCCACAATTCCATGCTACCCTCCAGACCCCTGCCTAGAACTTCCTAAGGCTTATCATAATGATAAATGACATGACAAAAATGTCATACAAAACTTGAACAATATCTTGACCTAACCATGCCTAACCATGACAGTGATTTCATCAAACATATGGTGAACATGTAAATTACAGGTCTGAATTAATGCATATATGATCATAGGAGCCTGAAACTTATCTTAGAATCACCAAGAAGGTCTAATGCCCTCTCATAATATCTACAATAACATTTATTATCCCATGCATTCATTAACCATCATATACTTAACAAATCCTGAACAAATCCATAGCTAGAGCACATCACATATCCATGCTTATAACCAAATTATTAACCATGACATAAAAACCATCAAATCATCATAATATAAAGTATAAGTGCTCATAGAATACAATAGTAAACATAACTCTTATTAACTAATGAAAAATCCAACCAAGTTAGGGACTTCCACGTACCAACTGACTATAGATTGAGCTTAACCAAATCTTTCTTTCAACCAATTACCCCGTGCCATGTTCCAAGCATGAATGTCGGATATCAATACATAAACAACTAGGATTTCCTGGATATTAAACCAACTCCACCCTTAGGCTATTGTGATCTCAACAAAACCGATCAAGAGATCACAAAACCCAAACAAGATTGGATTCCTTAGAGTTTCTTCACCACTACCTTGAGGAATTTTCCTGTCTCCACCCACCTATCGAGGGCTTCCCAAAGATTAAACCAATTCCACCTCCAACCCTTGGGAAATTTCCTGAGACCACCTCACCCGGTTCCAAAACCTTATGGAAATGCAAAGCTCAACCAAAAAAGAATCCCATCACACCATGGCTATCTAGGAAATGGAAAGACAAGGCTGGAACCACTATCAAAACCAACAAAACCCATGCTAATGACAACAAATGAACCAAATAAACAAATGCATGTGCCATGCATTCACACATCAACTACGAAATCACACATGCAACCTGCTACCTACAAATATTCCTACTGAAATTGTTGATCCAACCTTCTCCTTTCTTTCCTTGATTGTCCTTTTCCTTCCTTTGCTTTCCTTGTCTTTCCTTTGCTTTCCTTTCTCCAATGCTAGAGTGCTCCAAGAATGCTCTATGTGTACAACAGTATGAAAGAATAGAGAGAGAGCTCCAAAACTAAACTGAAAAATGTTGTGAATTGATCCTCAAAAGCCTTTTTATTATTGAGGCCTCTATTTTTCTTCATTTTCCTTCAATTTCCCTCTCATGCAAATTTGTGACCCTTCATCTCCATTTTCTCCTATTTTCCTTTATTTTCATAATTGATAGCCAAATAATGCCTCTTTTCCTTAGCCAATTTCCTTAGTCATAAATAAACTAAAAGTAACACCCACTAAGATGTTTTTTCCCAACATTCAGCTTGGAATGGTCTTATTTTGCCTTTATTAACCTTTATTACATGAACTTTTAGCGTGAGGTTATTACATTGTGAAATTGTAAATATGGTTAAGTATCATTGTGTTTTGATTTTAGAAGACTTATTTGAAAACAATTTATCAGTACGATAAAATGATAAAGGTTAAATGTAATCTTGTATTTATAATTTTGTTCATAAAATAAAATATCTGGAACTAATGTTGGAATTACACATGCTTGAAAGAGTTATGAATTCAAGTTAATTGTTAATATTGATTACCACTCATTAAGTCATAACCATTTAATCTAAGTGATTAAATTATTAATGATCATGGAAGTAATTGATCATTAACTTCCCTAAAATACATGAAGTTATCTTGAGAAGTGGGGAATTGGAGCTCATAAATGATCCAGTAACTACCTGCCACCAGTTGGGTGAGGTGGATGTAGTTACCAACTACTAACTAAATGGTAGTGGTAATTGCATCCACCTTGCTGAGAGGAATCAAACAGAGGCAATATAGTGAGAGAAGCAAGAAAAAGACAAAGTGAAGAAGTGAATTAGGGGACTTGCAAACATAGTGCTCAGGGGATACTGTGAATTAAAGGTATCGAAGGTTGGGAGGAGCTGGTGTATAATTGTAATAGTTATAGAATTATAAATTATCAATTCGATACCCTGCACTTTCTATTCTGTGAATTGTTTTATACAAAGAAACAATTATGGAATATGTTTAATGCTAATGCACAAATTTTAGACATTTAGTGCATAAATTTTAAGTAGAGGTTAGTTTCAAGGAAATGACTTTTTGAGGTGAATTAATAGTGAATGCTTATATAGAAAACTTTGTGTATTGAAAAGAGAATGAACTGGTAGTGTATAGATTTTGTTACGATTTGTGTTGTAGAAGTAATTTCAATTGCTATACAAAAGTGTGGAATTATGATGGAAAACGTTTCTACATAGAATAAGATTCTAAAGAATTAAAAGTAAATTTTTCTTTCATGTTGTATAAGTAACTTTGTAAAAGCTATAGTATGCAAACCCAAATAACTGTGAAACCTAAAGACAAGGAGTATAGTGTATGGTACTCATATAGAAGAAGTTTCTATTTCTGAAAAGAACTTCTTAAATATTATAAGAAATATATATATATATATGCCATTATATACATAAGTAATTTCCAAATAAATACATCCATACAATTGGAAATAAATTATGTACAGATAGAACACAGACACACTTTATATCTATCTAGAATTATAACAAAGGTTAGAATTATAACAAAGGTTACACGCAAAAAGTGTCAATGTAATAAACTTTGTTATGGTAAGGAATGACCATAATGACAAAGGAACATAACTTAAAGATATTAAAAATGGCATAAATTTTCCCAACCAACTTAATAATTTAGACTTAAAATCCTATTAAATACAAACTTATAGAACAAGAAGTGAAACCGGAGAAGGTAATGGAATAAATGGACATTAACAATTGACGACCCTAGCCTTTCTCCCTCACACGTAGGAGGCATGCTCAAGAAAACAAAAGAGTCTAAAGATTTAGTTCATACTTGTACACAAATATGAAAACTAGTAAAGAAAATTATATATTAACGTATATAAAATAAGGAAAAATAAATAAGTGAATTATGGAACTAAAGTGAGGGTTTTTACCTATTTAAATTGATACTTTTAATGCCCAGTTCTGGCCTTACATGACAATTATATACATGTCACTAAAGATAAACAAGAAAGAGGGGAATTCCTGTGTAAATAAAAAGTAATTAATACAAAGTTATAAACGGAAACCAAAGGCTGAAGTTACTTGAAAGAGAAAACCTTGTGGTTGAAGTAATCTAGATGAAAAAATCCCTTGTGCTCAAAACCTTGTATGTATCCTATTGATGCAAGAAGTAATGAATATATTTTACATTCCAAATTAATTAAAAGAATAAATTCATTAGGTATTACACTTAAATTAAGGTTAAATGATCTGTAGGGTTAAAAACCCTCACTGGAAAATTAATAAAGTTCTCTTTCCTTTCACGCATTTGCATGGATTTTTGAGACGACATCCAAGTATGTATTTATTCAAAGGAGAACATAATACCAATTATATCCTTAGGTTAAGGTTTTACTAATTATAAATTCTTAAATTCTAGAATAATACAATAACGATATTAAATTGTTCAACTTCGTGAATGCTCTAGGGTTTACACGGAAAAACCCTAGCCTTATAAAAACATAATAGAACCAATAAAATGAGAGTAAAGAGTTTAGTTACAACGAATATACTTGTAATGTTGGGGCCATTCTGGTGGAATTTGGTAAAATCAATCTTTTCAGCAAAAAGGCAGCGTCAACAGGGTTAATAATTTACAAACTTCATTGGAGAAAAACCTGGGTATAAAACCTTTGAATGCTATTCCAAAATTTATCCATAGGAGATTAAATGTCATTTGGAAATTAAAATTGAAACATAGTATTTAAAGAAAGAAACTGTTATTGCCATATCGAAAATTATTTGAACAAAAATAAATAAAACCCATAAAAATAATTGTTCTTGCATATAATAACTACCCAAAATTACTTATGGTAATGTATTAGGGTTACAAATTTGTAACTCTAAAAGTTACATTGAACCCAAATTTAAAGCAAATAGCTAGACAAAAAAATATTTGTAAATAACCTTTCATAGTTGGTGAAGTCACCTAAACTGGGTTTAGAACCCTGTAAAAAATGCTCAACTAAAAGATAGTCCAGACCTACGATAATCTAGCCACACAGAGAACCTATAAGAAGAGTATGTCAATAAATTAAATCATTATTTCGAGAGGCGGGGAACACTTATAAATACAAAACAAAGAGAATTTTTTTTAGTGAAAATGTGAATATACCTTTAGAGCATACACAAATTACAGCCAAAATGAAAACGTAATATATGCTTCAAACCAGACAAAGGAATTAAACTATATCCATCATCTAAATGATTAGAAAGTAAATATTGATGACCTTGACCTTTCACCCTCGCACACATAAGGCATGCTCAAGCACACAAAATGTAAAAATTGTAAGAAATTTGTTACTACTAATGAAATTGAACTGAAATCAAGAGACAAAAAATTCTTCTACTATTTCGCGGAAAGGAAAACACACGATAGAAACACATGAAATCAAATGCAACCATCAAAACACAAGGAACATGCATTAATTTAATGAGAATGTGGATCAATTACAATGTCTTGCTTCAATCCTTAAGCACACCCTGCACTACAATTCTAATCTCCTACTCATTGACCTGCTCTAACCAACACTTAGCCAAAATAAGCCTTAGTTATCCTCCTATTTCCTTGTGCAATCCTAGACGAAATTATCCCCTAAAAAATAGGAGAATTCCCTATTTCCTTACGCAAATGTTGAAGGAATTGACCACCTGCTTAGTTAATTGATCAGCTAACTAAGACATCAATGGGTTAACAATTGTTATAACTAAACTCTTATTGACTCCCCTAAAGACTAGAGCTCAATTAAGTGAGTTTAACTAACAGTCACTCCATTAGATTGCTAAATTTTAGTAATAAAATTATGCACAACTCTACTTCTAGCCTATAACTCGAATTTATTGACTTAACTGGGACACAAGGCCATGTCACTCCAGTGAATTGCAATCCAAGTCATCCTGTTCATGTGGAAAATCCAATTTCTCCATTTAACTAAGGCAACAAGTCAAATGAAGCAATTTGTTACTATATTTTAACACAAAAAAATTCCAAAGATTTTGACCATGAGACCTAAAATTTAAAGCTGAAGACTTTGTAAGTAATAAGAAGCTTCAATCCTTCTCCACCGAAGGAAAAAAATTCAAAATTATTTGGAATACGTATAGGTACCTGAATACGAAAACCAACAAAGAAAATATTATATATATATATATATAAACTGAAGTGAAAATGTTTTTGCAGGTTTAAATCGAGACTTTTAATGCCCAATTCTGAACTTACATGACAATTACATACATATTAGTAAACATAAACAAGAAAGGTGGAAATGCATGTGTAAATAAAAAGTAATTAATACAAAATTATAAAAAGAAACTAGAGGCCAATGTTATCTGAACGAGAGGACCCCACGGCTGAAGTAATCTTAATGAAAAACTCCTTTACACTCAAAATCCTATATGTATCTTGTTAACACAAGTAGTAATGAATATATTTTACATTCCAAATTAATTAAAAGAATAAATTCATCAGTATTACACAAAAAAATTAAGATTAAATGCTTTGTGGGGTTAAGAACCCTAACTGGAAAATTAATAAAGTTCTCTTTCCTTCCACTTATTTGCATGTCTTTATTCAAAGGATATCATAATACTAGTTATATCCTTGGATTAGGGTTTTACTAATTATAAAAACTTAAACTATAGAATAATACAATAACAATATTAAATAGTTCAACTTCATGAATGGTCTAGGGTTTACAAGGAAAAATCCTAGCTTTATAAAAACAGAATAGAACTAAGAAAATGAGAGTAAAGATTTTAGTAGAATCAAATATACCTATAATGTTAGCGTCATTATAGTAGAATTTGGTAAAACCAATATTTTGACTAAAAAGGCCAAGCCGACAGGGTTAATAATTTACAATATTCACACGAGTACAAAACTCAGCCACAAGAGATTAAATTCTATTTGGAAATTAAAATTGAAAGAAAGTATTAAAAGAAAGAATCTATTATTTTCATATCAAAAATGAAATTGAACAAAGAAAAACAAAACCCAGAGAAATAATTGTGCTGGCATATAATAACTACCCAAAATTACTTCTAGTAATGTATTAGGGTTACAAATTTGTAACTTTGCAAGGTACATTGAACCCACAAAAGAAATTTTGAGGATAAATCCCAAGCAAATAGCTAGACAAAAAGAGATTTGTAAATAACCTTGCACATTTGGTGAAGTTGTTGAAACTAGGTTTAGAACCTTCCAAGAAAAACTCAACTAAGACATAGTCTAGACCTAAGATAATTCTACCACACAAAGAACCTAAAAAAAGACTACAACTATAACTTAAATCATTATTTTGAGAGGCAGGAGAAAATTGACAATTAAAAAACATGAGAGAAAGTTTTTAGTGAAAATATAAAATGAAATGATATTTTAAGGTCCACGGGACAAAAAATAGTCTACGAGACCATTAGTTCTCTTTTTTTCACTTTTTGCAATTCAATCCTTTTCTGATTCAAATTGATGATGAGCTGGCCCAACCTTCCAACAATCCCCTCGCTGAAAAGACAATGCCAAGAAACTGTTGCTAACATGTTCTCATAACTTTCTCTGATGTCTTTGAATGCATCACATTCCAAAATCAAATGTTTTTCCAATTCCACTTACCCAAACGTGCAAAATGTACACGCCTGTTCCCAAGCTTCTTTCGGCCTTTTCCGTTGTCCTGCTTCACACCAAAGTTTATGTGAATTGGTCCTAAATTGAGCAATAAGAACGTTTGCCCTCCACGAAATGCTAGCTCCAATGAACTCTTTTTGTTGTAGATCACACATAGGGTTGATTCCTCAATGTAGTACTTCTTCTTTCTACCCAACTCTTTTCCACATACCATTTTACGAAACTTCTCCATAACAAAATTGTTTATCTCCTTGATATTTGTGGGACATGCATTGAGGTAGATATTCTATTTTTGCATCCATGTGCAGTTTTGTTTCATCCATGTTTTCTTTCTTTCACTCATGCCTGCATTGAAGATAACATTAGGTCATCTACCTACTCTCATTTGCTCAATTCTTTTTAGATATCTTATGACCCGCACCATAGCAATTGCTTCTATGGGAGTTTCTCTTGTTTCACTCAACATTATCTCATAAGGTATTGAACTTTTTATTTTGAACTTGCTCATGATCAAGCGTTTTTGGATTTTCTCAATTTGTTTCCATTTTGAGACGGGGGTGCTACTAGCCCACAATTGACACCCATATAGCATCACTGGACAAACTAGGAGTCCAAAAAGAACTTTAATCGTTTTCCAATCCCATAACTTTGCCTCTCTACATATGTTTTGAAGAGCATATAATGCTTTCCACCCTCCTAAAATTCTCTTCTTTCTACAATCCTCCCAATTGAGTTTGTTGTTGAAATCAATGTTGGGTTGTGTTATATTCTTTCCACGACTAGCCCACATAGTTAACCGAGGGGTTATAAGGGGGGCGAGGCCCCCCCTTCATTGCATTGGACGTGATGGTTTTCGATCCATGGTTTTGGACGCTATTTTCGGTCCATGGTATTGGATGCTTCGGCATGTATAAATATGTATTGTAACATTGAAAGGAAAATAATGAAAAATCAAGCTGGTGGTCCCGGTTTTGGGATCCAGGGAAAAATATCTATGTATATGTGTTTTATGCGTTATGCTCTCGCATTGTTTATTTTATGTGTTTTAGAATTCGTGTGTAGATAATTTATGTACGGGGTTAAAACCTACATTTGGCATCATAGTTGTTTTGGCTTCAATGGGACGCCTTTGTTGCTGAGGGATTTCACTTGGGCCTGTGGTAGACCCTGTTCAGTGGGAGATCTGCGAGATCGATTCTGGTGGTGAAAGAAGATGGCGAGTAGTGGAAAGATAGAGATCGATAAATTTAATGGTCAGAGTTTTGAGTTGTGGAAACTCAAGATGGAGGATCTGTTGGTGGATAAAGATTAGTGGATCACGGTAGATCCAGGTACTAAACCAACGGGAGTGTCTGATGAAGAATGGAAGAAGTTGGATCGTAAGGCAAAGAGCACAATACAATTGTGTGTCTCAGATTCAGTATTGTTGAATGTATCAGGGGAAGTTATGATGAAGGCTTTGTGGGACAAGTTAGGGACTTTATACCAATCTAAGTCTCTAGTGAATAAACTGTTCCTACGAAAAAAGTTGTATAACTTGAGGATGAAAGATGGAGACTCGGACGCATTTAATATTGTGGTAAGTCAGTTATCATCTATTGATATTAAAATTTCAGATGAAGATAAGTGCATTAGTTTGTTGTGTTCTCTACCAGATTCGTGGGATATTCTGGTTATTGAATAGGTAGCAATGCAACTGCCTTACAGTTTGATGAAACAGTCTCATCCTTACTGACAGAGGAGATGAGACGGAAAAATATGGAGAGCCAGAATCGTGATGCCTTGTTTGTACGAGGACGGTCCGGAATAGAAACAAAAATAAGTCATCAAGTGGGAGATCTAAATCTCTAGGAAAACCTATAAAGGTGGTGTGCTGGAAATGCTGAAAGGAAGGGTACTACAAAAGGGATTGTAAATCTAAAGCTCTTGATAAAAGAAAGGGATATGATAATGCTCCTTCTGCAGAGGCGAAAACCACCTCAGATGAAGGTGGGGATGTGTACTTGGCTTCTTTAAGTACACATGTAGATCATGAGACATGGTTGATTGACTCAGGTGCATCCTTTCACTTCACTCCCCATAGAGAGTGGTTCTGCAAGTATGAGAAATATGATGGTGGTGATGTCTTCTTGGAGATGATAGGAAGGCTAGAATCGTTGATCGTGGAAAAGTAAAGTTGAAGTTACAAGGTGGAAGGGTTAGAACACTTCCGGGTGTTCTGCATATTCCTGCATTAGCTAGAAATCTGATTTCTGTAAGCAAGTTGGATGATGCAGGTGTAAAAACAATGTTCGAGAAGGATACTTGCAAGATGGTTTTGGGGGCACTAGTATTGATGCGGGGGTTCAAATTGGAAATCTGTACAAGCTGCAAGGTAGCACTGTTGTCGATGGGTGCAACAATTCTGTGGTTCCTGAAAGTGGAGCAGAAAATCTAGTGGTCTCTAGAGAGAAGACCATGTTGTGGCATCAAAGGCTTGGACATATTGGAGAGAAGGGCCTTCGAATACTTCATGGTAAAGGTATGGTAGAAGGTATGAGTAATATCTCTTTGGATTTTTATTTCTGTGAAAATTGTGTATATGGGAAGCAGAATCGGGTGAGTTTCCCCTCTGGTGGTAAGAGGGCGAAACAGATATTAGATCTTGTGCATAGTGATGTGTTTGGACCTATGAAGGTTCCATCACTAGGTAAGTCTATGTACTATGTATCATTTATTAATTACTTCTCAAGGAATACATGGATATATTTCCTTAAGAAGAAATCTGAAGTCCTTGACAGGTTTAAAGAATTTAAGGCTCTGGTGGAAAGCTAGACAGAGAAGAAGATAAAGGTGCTGAGGACAGATAACGGTGGAGAATTTTGCAGTAAGGAATTTGAAGAATTCTGTAAGAAGTGTGGTATAGCACGACAGAAGACTACTCCATATACACCTCAGCAAAATGGAGTTGCAGAAAGAATGAACAAGACGTTGATGGAAAGGGCAAGAAGCATGCTCAGTGGTGTCGGGTTAGGACAAGAATTCTGGGTAGAGGCGGTGGAGATAGCATGTTACTTGGTCAACAGATCACCTTCATCAGCGTTGGAGGATAAGACTCCACAAGAGGTATGGACTGGTAAGAAACCCTCTCTTTCACATCTGAGGGTATTTGGATGTGATGCATATGTACATGTTCCAAAGGAGAAATGAACCAAGTTGGATAGTAAATCTGAAAAATACATCTTTATTGGGTATAAGGATGGTTTAAAGGGTTATAAGCTTTGGAACCCAGTAACAAGGAAGGTTTTGTACAACCGAGATGTGGTGTTTAGAGAGGTGAAAGATGTTATTAAACATGAAGTCCAACCAAAGGAACCTGAGAAAATAGAGTTTGAGCTAAAGGAGGAAGAATCATACTCTACAGTAAAGGAGGAATCAGAAGATGAAGAGCCAAAAACTCTGAGTGTGAGAATATCAGTTCGATAAAGAAGGCAACTAGAAAGGTATAGTCCATCTGCTTTCTATTCAAATTTTGCTTTATCTAATACTGATGATGATCCCAGAAATGTGAAGGAAGCAGTAGATTCAGAGGATGGAAAACTCTAGAAAGAGGCCATGGTTGATGAAATGGCATAATTGCACAAAAATGAGGCTTGGGA
Source organism: Pinus tabuliformis (assembly GCA_031772625.1). NCBI lineage: Eukaryota > Viridiplantae > Streptophyta > Pinopsida > Pinales > Pinaceae > Pinus > Pinus tabuliformis. Next base: position 1,455,548,062 of record CM062819.1, on the reverse strand, counting down.
TCTAGTGGACTTGCCGGCTGGAAGGAAACCCATTGGCAGAAAATGGGTGTTCAAGAAGAAGACAAATGCAGAAGGAAAGGTGGAGAAATACAAAGCTTGGTTGGTAGCAAAAGGTTATTCCCAGGTGCCGGGAAATGATTTTGGTGATATTTTTTCTCCTGTTTCCAAGGTAACTTCTATTAGATTACTTTTATCTGTTGCTGCTGCTTTTGATTTTGAGGTAGAACAGATGGATGCGAAGACGACATTTCTTCACAGGGATCTAGAAGAGATCTACATGAAGCAACCTGAAGGCTTTGCGGTGAAGGGTAAGAAAGAACAGGTATGCAAGTTAAAGAAGTCTCTGTATGGGTTACAACAGTCACCAAGGATGTGGTATCAAAATTTTGATACATTTATACAGGGACCTCACTGCACCAGAAGCAAAGCAGATCACTGTGTGTATTTTAAATTAATTGGTGACTGTGTTAGTTATTTGTTCTTGTATGTGGATGATATGTTGCTGGTTGGAAATGACAAAGAAATTATCCAGGATTTGAAGACCCATTTGTCCTCCAAATTCGACATGAAAGATCTTGGTGCTATAAACTATATTTTGGGCATGGAAATTAAAAGAGATAGGACAAAGAGGAAGCTCTGGTTAAACCAGAGGAAGTAGGTCGAGACAATATTGTAGAGGTTTAATATGCAAGATAGTAAACCGGTGAAGGGTCCTATTCTTATAGGTGTAAAGTTATCTACTGAACAGTGTCCCAAGACACAAGAAGAGGAAGAGGACATGTCCCATGTTCCATATGCAAGTGCAGTCGGTAGCCTGATGTATGTGATGGTCCGTACTAGACTAGACATTGCACATGCAATGGGAGTATTGAGCAGGTTTATGTCAAAACCAGGGAAGGAGCACTGGATAGCAGTGAAGCGGGTTTTCAGGTATTTGCGTGGCACTAGTGATTATGGTTTGTGCTACCAAGGAAGACCAAGATTGGACATAGTGTTGGATATTCATGGCTTTTTTGATGCAGACTGGGCTGGAGATCTGGATCAGAGAAGATCTGCAAGGGGGTATGTGTTTAACCTACTTGGAGGTGCAGTCAGTTGGATGAGTAAGAAACAATTTGTAGTGGCACTATCAACTAGAGAGGCAGAATACATGGCAGCCACTCATGCAAGCAAGGAAGCAGTTTGGTTGTAGAGATTGTGTTCAAGTATGGGATTAGTACAGGGAGCTATAAGGATAGACTGTGACAACCAAAGTGCAATTTTCTTGTCAAAGAACCCTGCATATCATTCAAAGACAAAGCACATTGATGTTCAGTATCACTTTGTGGGGGATATGATAGAATACAAAAAGGTGTTGTTGGTAAAGGTAGACACTTTGAAGAATACTACAGATGCATTGACAAAATCTGTGAGCTCTGAGAAGTTCTCTTGGTGTAGAGAAACAATGGGTATTGAAGGGCTGGATAAATGACTAAGCTCTCTTATGGCCCCTTTTGGAAAGAAAACAACAAGTGGGATAATGTTGGGTTGTGTTATATTATTTCCACGACTAGCCCACGTAGTTAACCGGGGGGTTAGAAGGAGGGCGGAGCCCCCCCCTTTCGTTGCATCAATTGCGTAGCGGGAGGAGTCACAAGGGGTTTGAGGGGTGCAAGTAACCCCACTCTATGGGGTCCAGGGCAACGCCCCAAAAAAAATTGTTTTTGGACGCTATATTAGGTTGGGTGGACCTACCTATGGCTTTGTGCATGATTTTTCGCACATGGTTTTGGATGCGATGGTTTCCGGTCCATGGTTTTGGACGCGATGGTTTTTAGTCCATGGTATTGGATGCTTCGGCATGTATAAATATGTATTGTAACATTGAAAGGAACATAATGAAAAATCAAGATGGTAGTCTCGGTTTAGGGATCCAGGGTAAAATCTCTGTGTATATGTGTTTTATGTGTTATGCTCTCGCATTGTTTATTTTCCGTGTCTTAGAATTCGTATGCAAGTAATTTATGTACGGGGTTAAAACCTAGAATCAATCCCAAGGTACCTGTACTCTTTTACTTCTTCAAGAATGTTGTCTTCAAAGAAGAAAGTATGTTGCCTTTGCTTCCTTTTATTAGAGAAAATCATTATTTTGGTCTTGCTAGTATTGACTTGAATCCCCACTGCTCTACAAAAATGCTCAAGGGCACATAAGTTCATTTTCAATCCATGGGTCGATTTAGAAATCAATACAATATCATCAGCATATAAAAGAATCTTTATCGTAAACTCCCCCAACCGAACACCATCTCCACCTCTTCGATTTAGCCACTCTTCCAATTTATCAATATATAAACCAAAAAGAGAAGGGGATAAAGGGAAACCTTGCTTGACTCCAATGTCACTTCTAAAGCTTTCTCAAATACCTGTTGAGGTTCTAATTTTGACTTTCACCTCTTCATAAATTCTATAGATAGCGGCTCTATCATGCACAGGAATTTCAAGTTCTTTCATTCTATGTCACAACTTATCTCTAGGGACTGTGTCAAATGCTTTTTTGAAGTCAATAAAACAACAAAATACTTCTTCTTTTTCCTCTCAAATCTTTTCAACAATGTGTCTCAATGCGATACCATGATCCACTGTAGAATGCTTCAACCTAAAACTCGCTTGTCCTCTTGCACTCTTTTCTTTTACTTCTTCCCACTTACTAATTATGTTTTCTACGATGCTGCTGAAAATTTTTGCAAACAAAGGATTGATCATAATGGTTTTATAGTTGGATGGATTATTAATGTCTCCACTTTTAAAAAGGGGTATTGTCAGGCTAGTTGCCGAGTCTCTTGGGAATCCTTGCTAAATGATGTTGTTGAATATTTCCATGATGTGCGATGCAAGAGTGTTCATTTCCCATTTTAGATACTTTGCTTGAAGTTCAACCAAGTCCTTTGCCTTTCCTATTTTGAGCTTCTTAATTCCATTCTCCACCTCCTGTAACGTGAAGACCTTTGAAGTTGTGTTGATCCTGGGGGGGCTCTGCCTTATATTCTCTCATACATTTGCCTTGCATATTCAAACCATTGATTGGCTGTAATATTATTTTCAATTTGCTTCTTCCTTGGTTGCAGTTCCTACCAGAAAAGCTTTGGATTATTCTTGCTTAAATATATTAACTCTTCTCACCTTGTTTGCATGAACTCGTCTTTTTTCCTTTTTAGTATCTTCTTATATAACTTTACATTCATCCTCTCCTTGCCTGCCTTTTTCAAGGTTCTTCTTGCCATTTTTCATTCCTCATCAAACCAAGCATTTACAAGAAAATAATTTGATTATGATTTCCTATTTTTTTCTCTTTTGCACTTCTCAAGTGCACTTTGAATTATATTTGTTAACTCATGACTGTTGAAGCTTTTGAAACTAGTTTTCTCCTTCCTAATTAATCTCTCTAACATTGTCTTAAAGATAGTACAATTTTCTTGTTTTAGAATAATTTTGCCCCTTGATAGTGATTTCTGAGAGCATTGGGTTTTCCTCCTATGTTGTCTTTCTTCTAACCATGATAACCTTATATAAATTGGGTTATGGTCTGATTTTAAGTCCCAAATATGCTCTCCAATATTAACTTCATCTATATTTTCTATCAAGCTTTGTGAACACATCACATAGTCAACGACACTTGCCCCATTGTATGTGTTGTAAGTGAAGTTCCCAGACCTTTTCCATTTGTCTAGGCCATTGCAAATAATTAAGTTGAAAGCTACACACAGTGTAAGCAACTCCTCTCCAAAATGACTACTAACTTTGTCATCTTCTGAACACCTCACCCATTGGGTATTCTCCTCTTCAGTGAGCCAAATAGGATTGTTATCCTCTTTACAACAAAGAATTCTAGCTTCATTATTTTTTGTTCTAACATTGAAATATCCCACTAAAAGAAATTCTCCCTGCTGAGAGTACACAATAATATCTTATTTTAAAGTTGCATATAGATCCTTGTTATCAAGCCCCTTATTTTTATAAGTTTTTGAGACTTGAGGGGAAAAATAACATGCTGCAATTCTTATGTGATTCTCATTCTTTGATATTTTTAACCATAAATATTGTTTATTTGCATCTTATTTAATTAACTAAATGTGACGACCTCCTTTTTCTTTCACTAAAACTAGTATTCCCCCATACCCTTTTCCATTTTTTGCTACCTTGTTCCAAAGTCCCAACTTCAAATAACCGTCAAACACAGGAGTTTTGCAACAATCATGCTCATGAGTTTCCGTGAGACAAATTATTTCTCTACCTTCCGCAGTAGGCCCTAACACAAGTCCCCTCCTCCAAGGGTATCTCTACAATTCCTACAAACTAAACTTACGGAGACCTGTGTAGGATTTGACTACTACATAGTTTGGCACATAAGACTCAAATTTGAGTCTTCACCCCTTTTCATCCATGCTACACTTGTTGTTTTCCTCCCTATTATTGAATTCTCTGTTTTTTCTTTACTACCAGCTTGCTACCCTATTTTACTCGGAAACCCAAACACTGCAATAACGACTTTACCATTGTACAACCATGCCCTTTTCCCTTCATTTCTTGTTGTTCTAATTTTCTCCACTTCATCCCTTCTCTCCTCTTGTTGTTTTTTGGTTAGAAATTCATCAAGGAAGAAGTGTGAACCTTCCAAGAGTTTCTTTTTGCCCAAAAGTTGGTGTTTGTCTTGTACGCTTGCCATGATGAATTTTATGGGTCGAGGCCTCTCTTCACCTATCTTCCCCACCCTCCTTCCTTGACAAATTTTTCCTTTCCAATGTAGTTTCTCTTTCAGAAATTATCTTGTCAAATTGAGAGTACTTTCATTCTTCCCATAATCTCTTATTCCCCTGATAATAAAGTTTGTTTCCTTGTCCTTTATTTCTTTGTGTTATATTTCCTGTGCTCTACGAGCACTTGCATTTTCTTCTTCCTCTGTCCTTATGTAACCATTAGCGTCTTCAGCTCTAGCTTTGATTTCTTTTGGACTATCTTTCCCAACGTTCTTTTTTGCCTTCTCTTTCAAAATGTCTGTTCAGATACTTGTGTATCTACCTGAGTTTCTTTAGAAATTATCACATCCTTGTTTGTTGTTATTAATTCTTTCATGCTTTGGCATTCTTGTTTTCCTGTCTCTAGAGCCTCTAGAAAAATTGTTACATGTTCTTTTAAAATTCTATTACCTTCCATTAAACATCGATTTGCAACTGTGATCTCTGAAATTTTGCAGTCCCTTTCCTGTTTTTTGGCTTCCAAAATCTCCAACCTTGTCTTGGCCTTCATCAGTTCTTGGACATATAGATCTGATGACCAAGTAAGAGGTGTAGATGTGGGACTATAAATAGTTTATTCTTCTTTATTTTTATTGTTATTATTTATTTTCTTTCTCTGGAACAATTTTCTTCTCATTTGTTCCCATTTAAGGTGAGCAATCCTACGCCTTAAAATTATCTGATATTGCTTTGCATTTACCCAATTCCACTTTCCTGTTTTGTTCATTGAAGCAATTTTGACTTGACCCAAATGATTTTTTTTCACAAAACCTGAGATTTCCTTGTCATTTTTAACTAGTTGCTTCTTGGAGTTTTTTTATCATTTGTTGTAGCAAGTTTATGAATACTCCTTTCAAGTTAGGAATAAGATCAAGGCTTCTTCTTATGCTTATCTAGAAAGATATTATTTTTTACAGGAGTTAAAACCTTGGCAGCTGGATCATTACCGCTTTGGATCTACGGAATGAAGCCACCAACCTTCCAGGTTTTCCGATCTGCCTATCCGACTTTTCCCAAAGTGGAAGAAGGCAAAGCAGTTGTCGCCCCACCTGTGCTTTGGCCCGCCGGCACTAGATCTAAAGTAATGAGGTCCATCCACGTCATTTCTGCCTTCGAAACTTGACCTGTTGCCATGCTACCTGTATTTTGGATGTTGATTGTATGGACTACTTTGGCAAGTCTCAATCTATGTGACTTGGAAACCTGCTCATAAAACGCTTCCAAAGTTGAAATAACAAATGAATTCATAAGACGATAGAGGTCCTAGTCTATGGGAATGTCAAAACCCTAAAACCATATTGGCTAGTGATCACTCTCGAAAATCCCACAACCATCGATTGTAGGGTTTGTACAAACCCTCATGGTTCATCAATGAAGAAACACGTGGAGCTCTATTGACTTGCCAAGTCTTCGAACTTTCCCAAAGGTCATCATAATATATATACCACATGTATAACACATACAATAATTTTAATCAATAATAAGACCAACTCAAAGAATGAGCGTACATGTGAATAAAAATGCTTATTAGTCCTTGCGTTTGGTAGTGTCATAGCAATCGCTTGGCTCGTTGACCCATCGTTGACCACTTATTAATTTAGTTGTCGCCACTTTTTAAACTAAAGTTTCAATAAATTTTAATTCAACTTAAAATTTAAATATTATTTATGTCATAGGTTATTCGCTGATGAAATTTGAAGTCTTATTGTGCAGTTGCATCATTTCATGACAAAATTTATGTCTTTTAGCCAAAGTTTTAGACTAACATTTTTTATGATTGAACTAATGCTAGAATTAATTCTAGCATTAGTCTTCTAATATTAAATGTGAGATATTAGATATCTTATAACACACTTTGAACAGACTTTTGTTGCCCCACTATGATGGCATGTTGTCACTTCCATATTAATTTTAGTTCTCTGACTACCACACCTTTCTTTGCTGCCACATAGTGCTCTACCGTTTCGCCACTTGACCATGTTTCATATTTATCTATGTCCAGGCCAGTGCCTAAGTCCTTTCTGCCTTCAGATTGCAGAGGATGGTACACCCCAAGACCAGAACAAATGTTCTTTCAGTCAGTAGGATGACGCCCATTTAATAATGAGTAATGAGTTCAGGAAAAACCTGTAACTGGATAATATTCAGGAAAGTTACAACGTAATATCAGGAAAGTCAGGAAAGTTACATAACTCTGCTCAAAATTGCAAACATGTATGCAGTGAATTCTAATATTCTTAAAACAAAATCAACAAATATGAATACAAATTTCAGATGTAACTGTATTTAATTCTATCGCCCCCTTTTTTATGTGGTGAATTCTTCTATTCTTAAAACAAAATCAACAAATATGAATACAAATTTCAGATGTAACTATATTTACCTTTCTCTATCGCCCCCTTTTTGTTCGTGACATAGGTCGAGACTTCTTCTTCTTGGATAGTAGCAGGAGTAAAGGTCGCATATTTATTCTACCCTACCCTATTACATGAAGGTCCCTTTAACCATTTTCTGTTGTGCAAAAAAAATTATGAATAATGATTATGTGGTCATGCCAAAGACTGCAAAAATATGTAAACCAAACTGCTAGGGAAAAAAATGATTGCAAAAATATGTAAACCTGACAACTAGGGAAAAAAATGATTATGCATTGATAAAAAAATAATAATAATAAATTATAGATATATATATATATATATATATATACAAAATTTTCAAGGATTTGGCTTTCACCCCTTTTTTTCATTCGCTCTGCCCTTAGAATTAGTTATTACTTAGGGTTTATGAGACTGGTAAATATGAATCTTATACATTTTCCTACTTCGTTAACTCTCACACACCTATAGTCCATTGAGTGCTCGACCTAAAGCCTGATATCTACATGAGCTCGCTCACACCACAGGTCAATGGAGAAAGGATTTTTCTTACTGATGGCTCCAGTGAGGGTAAAAGGCTATAACCTTATTAGTTACCTATGCGTAAAAGGTTGTAACCAATATTGTTAATTTTGTTTTCTTTTCTTGCCCCGACCCATGTATCTGAGCCTTATCCAAAAGAGTTATAACATATATTGTTTTTACTACTTTCACAGCCCCTCATCAACTCTTTACAAGTTGTGAAGGCTGACCAGAGGAGCATCTTCCACTAAATGACATAAATGCATTATATTACAAGTATTGCAACTCTACAATAACACCAGATATTACAAGTTTTGCAATAGTTAGGTTAAGAATTCTTACCAATCAATGGACAAAGTTTAGACTATAGATGGTTGTCATTCCCTACCTATACTTTAAGTTGAATTGCACAATGGAAGATAAAATGATACCCTCCTAAATGATTGCTACAAGCTTCTTTGGGAAACATATCCTTGACAAAAGTGAGGAAAATGACAACCTTGTGTGTTTAATATACACCTATATGTTAATGGAGCAAGATTGCTAAAGGCTTCTTGAACATGAATTCATTTTCCAGAGTTCAAGAAAACACAACTTTGTGCAATTTTTTGCAAGGGATTACGAACTTGGTGATGAATGCTTACAATCTGATTGTTATATCTCGGATGGATATAAAGAGGAGTTTCAACATGGATATAAAGAGGGGTTTCAACGAGAACTTTCAAATTACAATGTAACTCTCAGTATTTTGAAAAAAACCTCCCCCGCACCAAAGGATTTGCTCCATATGAAGCTCCACAAGAACTATTATGCAACAAATTTACAGGTGACAATGGAACTCCTTTCCTTATGAATTGTGTGTCTCGAACAAGAGGATTGTCTCAGCGAGTAGGGGTTGACCCATAAAAGTATGGATGGGAATTTTTTACATTTGTTTGATCTCCATACTAACCGTGCATAGTAAAAGAAATTGCAACATTATGTATGAGAAGCAACTAAATCACGCTCAAAATAAGAGAGATGACTAGAGTAAAGAACATCTACCCAAAATACCAATAAAACTTCAACCAACTACCATTTACCAAACCCCTCATCAACTAGCCATCTGACATAGTCTACTTCATTGCACCAGCTTCTGAGATGTACACAATCTGGAAGGGTCTGAGCCATCGTATCCTCAACTTCCCTGGATTTCCAATAATCTACTATCATAAAGTCGAACAAGTGAGCCATGCTCCATTACCTTAGCACGAATATTGCAATCATGCCAAGCCTTCTGTGTGGAACCTTTGCATTGGGTGAGACAAAGTTAGAAGCAAATTAGCTTTATGCCATTGCAACGTTCTTATACACCTTCGTATCATTTATTCCATTGCAAAGATCTTGTACACCTTCCTGTACAAAGGTTTGACAACCCCAAAAAATACTTACTATTGTGTAAAAGCTCTTGCTAAGCTTAAAAGGTACCTTCTTTAGCTAAAGCTTCCTTCACCATGGATTGCACATGTAGAACAAGCCAACCGGATATACATGGACATATTTCACTTATCAATTTCCTTTGCTTTTGTGGGCATGCAAGTGTAGTCCATGCGGGTGGGTTCCCATATTGGAATTTGGCACATACCATGTCCTTACAATAGTTAAAAGGAAATCAATAGAGTTTAAACACGATGTACAATTGGAGTTTAAACACGATGTACAATTAAAATATGTTAGCCATGTGCCTGTCATGCACTCCAAGTGGGAAGCTTATCCCTAATACCTTGATCCTTTTCACAAAATATTAAGAACAATATTCGATGGTACCCACTGTATATTTGTTGGGAGATCTACCATTTGAAAGGAGACTCTTGAAAGCATAGACAATAAATGCCAGAATTAAACTCTAATCATGTTATTTTTTAATTTATTGAGTTGGTTTATATTTAATATAAATCTGTCTTTTAGTTGAATGTACATATGGTTCATTCTAACTTGAGTAAAATGATACCGCAGTGTTATTTGTATTAACATAAACTGGATGAATATATTGACTCCTTCTAAACCTTTATTTGTGTCTAATCGTTTTTCAAATGGTAAAATTTATATGTCATAAATTCTTGTAACTCTTGTGTAACACTTTTTATGTTGGGAAGTTTGTAAAAATTTCTATAAAATATTAGAGTTATATTTGTTACTTTAAATTTTTAGAAATGCAATTTATTTTATTAATTTATATTCAATTGTTTAATTGCTTGTTCTCAATAATCGTAAAATATAAGATATTTGGGAATGCAGATAGATGTGCATTTTAGAGAACCTTGGAATCACTAAAAAACTGAAAAGTTTATTGTGAACCTAAGATCACAACATGTCTTTCAATTAAGACTTGTCTCTTAATCATTTCAGAATCTAAATAAAATTCTTATATAGTATTATTGTAAAATGATTTGATAGATAGTAAATGTAGTCATTTAGCTTTTCAACATTTTGTTTGATTTATATATTGATATTACTAATAAAAAAATGTGCAAACCCAAAATGGAAAAGGACAAATAACACTGCAAATAAATGTACTAAATAAAAATTTATATATGTTTATAAATCCACTATAGATAGTTGCTTGTGGTATGTGAAAACATGGATTGTACTTACATGAAGAAGCAACAGGAAAAATTGCTCACTGGTTAACATTTTCAACACAATGTTACAAAATAAGACCTTTCTTGTGTACGTAAGGAAGGTGACTAGATGGCACTGGTAGTGTGATTGGAATGGTACGTAGGGGAGGCGGTTGGAAGGCACTGGTAGTGAGTCCATGATGATAATGAATCACCAAATCACCTTCAACCTGCAACCTGTTGATTATAAGTTTTGGTGAAAATTCATGAGAAAAAAGAGTTGTCTCACATAGCTAGTTGGTGTGATCATAGTGAAACTCTATGGAATTGACACGAACTTAAAATCTCAAGCTTCTCCCCTTAATGGTGATGGCCAACAACTCCAACATCATGTAAGTATATTCTCATTAATTATGATTTCCTTTTATCATATAATTGTTTATTTATCAAATCATCTATATCTAATTCACTAACAAGAAGTTTCATGGTAGGCTTCATGCTTGCATTTGGAATTCATGGGCAAGATAATTGTACCTAGTTCATTGAAAACAAGTTTCATGGTACGTTTCAAGCTTGCATTTGGAATTCATGGGAAACTATCTTGCAGAGCTAACAGAGCGGAGAAACACAAAAATTAACACACACAAACCATAGGAGTTATTGCTCTTCTCTATTGATCACACAAACTTGATTGATTACAATGAACTCGGTGAGGGGTATTTATACTTTTTGGACTAGCTACTCGCACAAAATAACTCAACATGCACACAAACTCTAAATTCGAATTTTCCCAAAATATAACTTAACTCGAACTCACTCAACTTGATTTAGTTAACTGACTCTCTTAAATTTAGCCAACTTTGGCATGTGGGAGTAATTACAATTTCTAACATTCCCCCTTAATTGTGACCGTATGACTCAACATAACTCAACTGGTCTCAACATGACTTAACTATGCCTGCTAGGATTACAATAGAAATTGACTCAATTATCACTCAAACATGCTTGTTGGATTATGTCTCAACTAGGCTTACAATGACTCAAAACTTTTATAATTTTGCATTTTATTTTTCTCTTCTTCCAAATTCTATATGCTCAAAATTGCCTCATCCTCTGTTGCGCATTCTTACTGTAGGCTCCTTATTTCTTTCCTTATTGTTGCTACTATGTTTCTTTGACTTGTTTTGAATTTGATCTGAGTCAGTTTTCTACAACTTCATTTTCAAGGATTCTTTCTTTTGTGGCTATCCTAGCACATGTAGAAACAACGCTTCGGGGGGTAAGAAAAGCCTCCTAGAGACAGCCTTTGGGTTGATTATAGACCAGTTCCTAGGACATCTTAGGTAGTGCTAGCAAATTTATCTTGAGAGCTTGTAGCACTAATAGTTTTCTGTCACGAATAGTTTGAAAAGGGTTGGTTCAGAACCACTCATGAAAGCACAATGTAAGAAATAACATGTGTGCAGAATTCCATAGGGAGTAATACTCAAACAATGGTGGCCAAAGCAGATTGAAACTCGCAGCAAATCAATTGTTAATGGAGATGGAATAGTAGAAGACAATAGAGAGAAAATCCATCAAAACAGAGCTTAGACTTTAAGAATTATGTATCTCTAGATTTAGAGGAAAACGAGAGCAATGAAAGGTTTATGAGATTCTGAGATGCATGGAGCACCTTTTAAATACCTTATCACCATATCAATACAGGCATTCTTTATCAAAGACTTGACTTAAATGAATCTGCATTAGTGGAAATATATCTAGCTACTACTTACATGCAATCTGAGGAGAATGTCAAACACATATGGAAATACTAAGAGAGAAAAACATATTGCAAATCAAGGAGTTGGAATCACCACAATTCTTCCATTAAATTCTCTGATAGAGTGCATACATCAATGTTCATAAAATTCCTTTGTGAAACAAGAAAAGGATCCACTCAGGAGTTTTTTCCCAGAATTCTGAACCTTTTGGTAAGTGTTGCTTCCTTCTATTTATCTGGGGAGGGGAGATTTGAACAGTGGTTACAAAAAATATCTCAGTCGAGCCTCAGCTATCAGATCGACTACCTGTCTCAGCCTAGGATGGATCTGTGGCCAAAAAATGACTACAAAAGATTTAATTGTTTCATTAAATTGTAACAAGGTAAATAATACAAAACAGGTTAACAATTATATGAAAATTCCAGCAAAATATCTCCATGCCCATCCCTGGGATTTCCTTTGATCAAGTGAATGCTTGGTCATGATCTTCCTCCTTTGGTACTCAGCTGGTTCTCGTCACTTCTGCCTTTACTGCTTGAATCACTCGTTCTCCAGAGCTAGGAGTGCTTCGACTGTAAGTTTAATTCCATGGTACATAAACAGAGGTCATCTAGGCAGCACTTCATCTTCCCTCTACATGGAGCTCCATGTTGAACCATTAAGTCCTCCCGAGCTTCCATACATTCATTTACTCTGATTGTGTTGATCTTGATTTCTTATCACAATGGGCTTTACAAGGTCAGCACATGTCGATTTCTGAATTCTCCATATCCTTCTTAAATGTCTCTATTGCCGACCAACCACGTCTTTGAAGCCCTGCATTTCATTATCAGGAAGTTATTACATCGATATTTTATATTAAAATTTATTACAGAATGGCGCATTCTGGTCCACTTTAGCCCCTTTTTCTTTGAGCCCCTTCCCCCTTTTTCTTCATATGACCGAGGGCTATGACCAGGCGCTTAGTCCTCGGGCACTAGGGCCTTTGGATGCATGTCTGGGAGACTCATTCCTTTGTTAAAAAAGATCCTACATATCGGAAAAATACTTGACCTTTACGTTGAACAACCATTGCAACATTGTGAGCATCAATAACTGATTGGGCCCACTCGGAGTATCACAATCAGCACATCGGCAGTTTCCAAGCCATGCCATTGGTGTGACCTTCAAAAACTTGCGATCACCAATTGCGAGATTTCCTGTAACACTTAGCCCTTGGTTTCTCACCCTTCCTTTGACCACGAGCTAGCCCCCATATCAGAGCCCCCCAATCGGAGGAGAGAGAAAGGGCCCGCCTACCCTGGTTTTTTCGCTGATTTCCTTTGTAAATCCGCTTTTGGGTTCCCTTGGCGATTTTACATTGTCGCCCCTTTTCCTGGCATCTTCTTTATAATGGTCATTTTGCAAAATGTCGGGACCTTTGATTGTCAATTTATGCGATTTTCCCTTAAGGCCTTTTCTCCTTGGCTTTTGGTTTTCAAGGGAAACTCTAATTTGTTATAACTTCTGATTCCAGGGTCCATTTGAGGAGTTCTATATGTCATTGGAAAGCTAATTTTGAGCTTTACCCATTTGAGTTGGTCCAATCAATCTTTGATTTCTTTTGTGACCTTGGAGATGGCTTCAAACTTTTCTTCCTTGCACCTTTTAAATAGCTGAAGACAAGTTTTACAGAGGGTGACAACATTGGCTCCACCTGGGGATAGTGCCTTGCTGGAAAGGTGTTGAGAACCTGCAGACCAGTAGCCTTCACCATTGGGCATGGAGTCAAAAATTATAATGCACTTATACAACCAGAAAATCTCCATGGAACTTTATTTGCAGGGGGGTCTTTCCTCATCAAACTAAAACATAGAAAAGTAAATTCTAACAACTGGAAAATAAATGCTCAGCTAATGATATTATTTATATACAACTCCTACTTATGTATTGGGCATCAATTCACCTAAGTGAGTTCATCCCTCCAATGGAACCAGGTCAGCATTTGGGTGTTGGACCTAATGCCTTCATTCTCTAGGAATTCAACAATTAAAATAGGCATGTACCACAAAAAATATTTGGACAAAAAATTTTATATGTGCCCCCAAAGTGGTAGTTGATGCTCGGCTCTTTTAATCTCCTCCCTTAACCTTCTAATGGGGTTGTGTTATTGAAAATTAGTGGCTAACATGTGAATTCACCCCATAAGAGCTTCAGACCAAAGGTTTGACACATACCTTGGAATTGATGCATATTGTTGCAGGCGAAAGAAAGATTCCATGTAGTCAGCTACTAGATCAGGGAAATGATGAGAAAAAATTATAGTTGTCTCCCTTTCTTGAACAGATTCTAGGGAGGAATCTTTTGGCAATAGACAGGCATAGTCATTGCTTAGCTCTTCAACTTTGGGCTCTTCTTGAAGGAGCTATTGTTGGTAGTATTCTCTCCACTTGTTTGTAAGTGGATCCCTTTGATTTTTGCATGGGTAGGATGGAATAAGATTGCACTGCCTAAGAAATGGGGAGGCTGGGGTCTAAAAGACCTTCCTTTATTTGCACAAGCCCTTGCAGCAAAAATGGGTTGGACTCTGTTGACTGGACAAAACCTTTGGACTGCCATCACATATCATAAGTATATTTGGCCTCAGCAAATCATGGATTGGGTTCGTTTGCCAAGTTGGCCTAAAACTGGCATCTCATCTGTCTGGAAGGCACTCCTTCATTCTCTACCACACATCAGGGATAATCTGGCCTGGAGAATCAACGATGGAACTATGGCCCGCATTGGCTTGGACCCATGGACTGGAGGTGGAGGAAGATATCAGCTGTCTAGAGAACTCATACAACACCTACATTCTCATGAGCTCAAGGTGATTGCAAATATTGCAGACCATCATAATTCCACCATCTTCTTCCAAGGATGGAAAACCGCCTTGCAGCTTGATTTACCACAATGTTGGCACCAAGAATGGCACGAATATATATCTGCACTATCTGAATCTCATATCAGGATTAAAGAGGGCCCTGATGAACTTATTTGGTGTCATGCGGAAAATGGTATCTACTCCCCCAAGACTGGATATCTATCCCTGATCTCCCACAAGATACCGGAGCAGATTACTTTCTGGTGGAAGAGTATTTGGAAACTTACAGCGCCTCCTCGGACCAGACTATTTTTCTGGTGTATCCTTAGAGACAAAGTTCCTACGGGCGAGAATCTCACACACCGATCCTTCCATGGGCCGAATTGGTGTACCTTGTGCAAAAACTCAACTGAATCGACCCTACATCTTTTTCTGAAATGCACAGCCCTGATTACTCTCTGGAAAAATATTTCTACCTCCATACATTATACAGGGCATTGGGAAGGTGCTGACCTCAACAGTGCATGGGAATGTTGGTTCAATCAGCATAAGGGTTCCAAACTTCAAAGTCTCCCTCTGATTATCAGTTGGCATCTCTGGCTGGCTCGAAACCGCTCTATATTTGACAACAAACCTGTGTGTTGGCCACACATTGCGGCCTGTATTGTATCGGCATATAATGAGATGCCTGAACCTCAACAACCTCGAGCCCGAAGGCCACATGCCCCTCCTCATATTGATAAAAATACCCCTTGGGCGTATTTCGATGGTGCAGCACAACAGCAGGGATGTGGTGGTGGTTTCATCATATACATAAGTGAACAACACTTCTACAAAGTTAAGATGGGATTAGGGCTGGAACAAACAATTTCGCAGAACTCATCACCCTCCATCACCTCTTGCATTTCTCTTTGGGACATAATTGCATGAGCTTAAATATTTTTGGAGACTCGAAGATCATTATTAATTGGTTCAATAATATTACTGCTTGTCACATACACACACTCAGTAATATTTTGGATGAAGTAAACATTTTCAAGGCTCAATTTAATAACATCACATGCAATCATATTTACAAGGAATATAACAGTTGTGCTGACGGGCTATCCAAGGAGGCCACGGTACTTCCCAGAGGAGAGTGGATGTTTGAAACCAGCTCAAGAAAAGATAGAAAAGATAGATCAACGCCTTAGAATTCAGCCTCTTCGAGGGGGCAACCTCCTTTACATTACATAAATGAACAATTCTTCGATGATACAAATGAAAATACCTCCTTTCTATATATAGGAGTCTAAGGGGTCATAACATAATCAGAGCCGACATAATAATAATAATGTAAGGCACAATAATAACAATAGTGGGCTTCTATGGGGAACAATAGTAACAATATGGGCACTACATGGGTACATCAATATAATAAGTAGGTTATACTAATAACAATAAGGGGTTACACTAGTAGTATAGGGGCCTAACATGCCCCTCTCCTTCAAAAAGCGTTGTCCTCAATGCTTGAGTAGTTCTTGATGCTTCTGTATAAAATTCTTGTCCTCCCATGTGGAATCTTCAGCGGGTAAGTTCTTCCACTTGATGAGATACTCTGAAATTGATCGATTTCGTAGCTGTCAGAATCTTGTTTCTGTGACTGCTCCAGGTTCCAATATGATTTTTCCTTCCTCTTCAATTTCTGGCAATATTGTTTGAATTGGGATCTTTCGCAACTTTTGAATAAGTGGCCATACTTCTTCGTCCTTCTTCCATTCATCCCTTGCTTCGTTTATCCAATCTAGTTGGATAATATAAATAGCACAAAACAATGCTTCCACATCCTCATCCTTGAAGAGTCTTCCCATTCGGTAAGGTCGCCATTTTTTAAGTGCATGTAGTATTGCCAACATTTCCTTTACATAAATAGCTTGCTTGAGATGTAGCAGTAAAAATACCCAATCACCTACATCAAAACATTTTTCACTACGATGTTTATCTACCTGTTGTTTCGTTTGATTTTGCACCAAAGTGGCGTTATCCTTTAAAAGTTGAAGAACTTGTTGTTGATGCTCGATGTGATCTTTCACTGCTTGAACCTTTTTCTTCTTGATATGTCCTTCTATCTCTAGAGTTTGAGGAGTGGTAATTTCTTCCAATCCTTTACAAGATATGGTTGGATTCATTTCTTGATGCTCGATGTGATCTTTCACTTCTTGAACATTTTTCTTCTTGATATGTCCTTCTATCTTGATAGTTTGAGGAGTGGTAATTTCGAACAATGAATTACAAGATATGGTTGGATTCATTTCTTCTTTCTCGATGTGATCTTTCACTTCTTGCACATTTTTCTTCTTGATATGTCCTTCTATCTTGAGAGTTTGAGGAGTGGTAATTCTTGCCAATGCTTTACAAGATATGGTCTGATTCATTTCTTCTTTCTCTGGGGTGGGGTCCTGGTGTATATCTTCTTCTTTTGATGTTTCTTGATCCTTTTCTTCCTCCTCTTCATATTCTATGTAAAATAATTTCTTCTCAGCACACTTATGACCTTTAGTGCATTTGCTATCACAATTGTAACAAAGCCCTTTTTCTCTTTTTTCTTCCAATTGTTGTGGTGTAACCCTTGTAGGTTGTGGAAGGCTAGGAGAAACAACACTTCCATATTTATAGTTGTGAGGGGTACGCTTCCTGGTTTCCATAATTTTGCTTTCCTCTATGTCACAAAGCCCTTTTACTCTTTCCAATTGTTGTGGTGTTGCTCTAAAGAAGGTGTTGCTCTTTGTATCCTCATAATGTGCTATCATTTCCTCCGTGAAAATTGACCACATAACAAGTTGTTTACGAGAACAAAGCCCTTCGTACCATAAAAATTGATCTGATTCTAAATATGAAGATGCAATACATAACTTTTGTAACAGTTGTACACCATGTAGATCAAAATATTGCTCCATCTGAAGTATCCAATTTATCGGATCCTTGCCATCAAACTTCCTCATCTTGCTTTTTCTTGATTTTAGGAGCTCGACCTTGAAATTACTGTAACTCTGTACTTTTGGATCTTTAAGTTCTGAAATTATTACCTATACTAGCCCTCTGTGTCCTCTTTCCAATGCCACCAGTCTGATCCAAATTGGATTCTCTAAGAAAGAGTTATGCACAATCTCCCAAGATGACCTGAATATAGACCTTTCCAGAAGAGCGAAACTGTATGAAGTGCCACGTGTCACTGTTTCGCTCTTTGGATCTGAAAAATGCATATAAGAAACTACAATCCGTCCTCTTTCTGTACCTTCTTACGAAATTTCAATCCGATCCCCAGAGAGAAAGTTATGACGATTTTCCCCAGGTCACCTGTTTGGAATGTAATTCAGGAGTCTGCAAAAAGACCAAGTTCCTCATATCATATCTCCGCAAATATAGCGCGAAAAGCTCTGAAATTCGGACCCGAGGTTCAGCGCAATTTCTTCTCAAATGGGTTTTTTTTTCAACCTCTGAAACGTCGCAGAAAAAAGTTATAGCGAAAATGCCACGATGACCTATTTGGAGCAGCGAAACCCTAGAATCCAAAGCTCTGATACCAAATGTTATGGAACCAGCTCAAGAAAAGATAGAAAATATAGATCAACGCCTTAGAATTCAGCCTCTTCGAGGGGGAAACCTCCTTTACATTACATAAATGAACAATTCTTCGATGATACAAATGAAAATACCTCCTTTCTATATATAGGAGTCTAAGGGGTCATAACATAATCAGAGCCGACATAATAATAATAATGTAAGGGCACAATAATAACAATAGTGGGCTTCTATGGGGCACAATAGTAACAATATGGGCACTACATGGGTACATCAATATAATAAGTGGGTTATACTAATAACAATAAGGGGTTACACTAGTAGTATAGGGGCCTAACAGTGGATGATCCAGGAATAGCGAGGGACCAATGAATTCTGCTACTATCACCACCCATACATAGATCAGCATTACCACAGGGCAGAGAGCCCTTGATCACTGGTTTTTGAAATTTTTTTAGAAATGTTTATATTGAAAACTTTGTATATATTATACAGGATATATTTATGTATGGCCCTGCGTGGCATATGTACAGACTTATAACAGGCTCCTATTATATTTTGAATGAACACCCTGCGTGGTGAATCTGAACAGTATATAGTTTTTGGTGAACCCTCACAATTTTGACTGAGCCCTCTGGGGCTAGACAGATACAACATATGAAATCGCATCTACAATATGTAATTTTTCAAAGTTAATGAAAGATTACGAGTTTTCCAGTGGAAAAAGTGGATCCCTTTGACAATATACAACGATCTCATCCTCCTTTGAATCATATGATTTATATATCAGAGAAAATTCATCAACTTTAATATCATCTTCTTGAACTAGTTCTCCATTTGAAGGATGTGGATCATAAATTGGATCCTCTTTATCAACCTCCTAGTGGGCCTCCTCTTTTTGTCCAGCTTCCCATAACTGAGATTGTTGTGGTTCTTCATCCCTTGACTCTCCATCAGAGTCATACACATCACAAGAAGGAGAATCATCAACTTCGATTGAATGAGATCTCAGAGGGTTTGTTTGCAGCTCGACGTTATCTCTTTCTCCTCTTTCTTGATCACTGGGTGATGCTTCTCAATGTGAGTAGATGTCTTCTTGGAACAGAGTCTCACAAACATCTTCAGCAGGATCATTAACCTCATAAATATTTTCAATATTATAATGTGCACAACAATCTTCAAACAGAGCATCTAGTAGACAATATTTTCTGCAATAATGATTGAATGTTAAGTGAAATCTCTTTAAATAAGATATGTTGCCACGAGGTATTTTTTTGTACCAAACTTTAGCATCTCCCTCTAAAGAATGCATGAACAACTTCATTTTCACATCTTCAAAAACAATACCCTGTTGTTCCATGCATTCATGAAAATATTTGAGGTGTTGGTCTGGTCTTCTATCTGTGTTTCCACTGAATCTAGGCAAATAGGTCTCCCATTCTAGATATGAAGGGACTTGATTGGGATAACCAACAATAGATTAAAAATCCAGTGGGGAAAATTTGGTGGCCAAGGATTTGATTCAGGAGCCCATTTTGAAAACCCCTCTAGGTGAGTAATCTCAAGTTCAAATATAGTCGAAGTTTTCTATTGTTTAGCATCAAAGCGAGTATGAGGTTGCTTGAAATCCAAGATGATCAGACAAATATATAGACAGTGGAGTCGCCAGGATGTTTACCATAAAATTGAAATAATGGAGTAGCCAAGGTGAGAGATATTCAACCCACACTTCCCTGTCTCACCTAACAGAGGGAATGTAAATATTTTTCGTACCCACGGAAAAATATTCTAATCCGTTCCTCGACAATGACGCCAAAAAGATGTTGTGGCTAATTCTAGCACGTGTATCAGCAATGCGGGATAAGAAAATCCTCCTAGAGACAGCCCCTAGGTTGATTATAGACCAATGCCTAGGAGATCTTAAGTAGTGCTAGCATATTTATCTTCAGAGCTTGTAGCACTAATAGTTTTATGTCACGAATAGTTTGAAAAGGGTTGGTTCAGAACCGCTCATGAAAGCAGAATGTAAGAAATAATATGTGTGTATAATTCCACAAGGAGTAATACTCGAACAATGGTGGCCAAAGTAGGTTGAAACTCACAGGAAATTAATTGTTTATGGAGATGGAATAGCAGAAGACAATAGAGCCTGAAAAACCATCAAAACAGAGCTTAAAATTTAAGAATTGTGTATCTCTGGATTTAGAGGAAAACAAGAGCAAGGAAAGGTTTATGAGATGTTGAGATGCATGGAGTGCCTTTTAAAGACCTTATCACCATATCAATACAGGCATTATTTATCAAAGACTTGACTGAAATGAATCTGCATATAATGGAAATATATCTAGTTGCTACTTACATGCAATCTGAGGAGAATGTCAAACACATATGGAAATACTAAGAGAGAAAAACATATTGTAAATCAAGGAGTTGGAATCACCACAATTCTTCCATTAATTTCTCTGATAGAGTGCATACATCAATGTTCATATAATGCCTTTGTGAAACAAGAAAAGGATCCACTCAAGAGTTTCTTTCCAAAAATTCTAAACCTTTTGGTAAGTGTTGCTTCCCTCTATTTATCTGGGGAGGGGAGCTTTGAATAGTGGTTACAATAAATATCTCAGTTGAGCCTTAGCTATTATATCAACTAGTTGTCTCGGCCTGGGATGGCTCTATGGGCAAAATATGACTACAAAAGATTTAATTGCTTCATTAAATTGCAACAAGGTACAAAATACAAAACATGTCAACAATTAGATGAAAAAATCCAACAAAATATTTGCATTCCTATCCCTGGGATTGCCTTTGATTAGCTGAATGCTTGGTCATGATCTTCCTCCTGTGGTATTCGGCTAGTTCTCGTCGTTTTTGCCTTTACTGCTTGAATCGCTCGTACTCTAGAGCTGGGAGTGTTTCGACTGTGAGTTTAATGCCATGGTACAGAAACAGAGGTCATCTGGGCAGTACTTCGTCTTCCCTCTACATGGAGCTCCATGCTGAATCATTAAGTCCTCCCAAGCTTCCATACATTCATTTACTCTGTCTCTTTTGAGCCTGATTTCCTGTCATAAGGGGCTTTACAAGGTCAGCCCATGCCAATTTTTAAATGCTCAATATCCTTCTTAAATGTCTCAGTTTCCAACCTGTCACGTCTTTAAAGCCTTGTATTCCATTATCGGGCAGTTATTACATCGGGATTTTATATTAAAATTTCTTACAGAACAGCGCATTCTGATGCACTTTAGCCCCTTTTTCTTTGAGCCCCTTCCCCCTTTTCCTTCATATGACCGAGGGCTATGACCAGACGCTTAGTCCTCAGGTGCTAGGGCCTTTGGATGCGTGTCTAGGAGACTCATTCCTTTGTTAAACAAAATCCTGCATATCAGCAAAATCCTTGACCTTTACATTGGACAACCCTTGCAACATTGTGAGTGTCGATCGCCGATTGGGCCCACCCAGAGTATCACAATTGGCACATTGGCAGTTTCTAAGTTGTGCCATTGGTGTGACCTTCAAAAACTTGCAATCTATGATTGCAGGATTTCCTGTAACACTTATCCCTTGGTTTCTCTCCCTTCCTTTGACCACGGGCTAACCCCCATATTGAACCCCCAGTCAGAGGAGAGAGAAAGGGACTGCCTGCCCCTGGTTTTTTCATTGATTTTCTTTGTAAATCCCCTTTTGGGTTCCATCGGCGATTTTACATTGTCGCCTCTTTTTCCTGGCATCTTATTTATAATGCTCATTTTTCAGACCATCGAGACATTCGATTGCCAATTTGCAGGATTTTCCCTTAAGGACTTTTCTCCTTGGCTTTCGGTTTTCAATGGCAACTCTGATTTGTTATAACTTCTGATTCCAAGGTCCATTTGAGGAGTTCTATATGTCGTTGGAAAGCTAATTCCGAGCTTTACCCATTGGAGGAGGTCCAATCAATCTTTGACTACTTTTGTGACCCTGAATATGGTTATAAACTTTTCTGCCAAATTTCACCTTTTTAACAGTTGAAGACAAGTTTTGTAGAGGGTGACAACACTTTCACTCATGGACTATTGCCAAAACACTTCATCTTGAAACTATCTCCTTCCCTTTATTGCTTGTACTTTATATTCCTATCTTTCTTTCTGCCATATTTCTTGATAGAAGAATCTTATCTCTTCTTGACTCCATTGTTGAAAAATGGTTTTAATGCATTCTTCCTTGTTTTCAAAAATTTCCATATATTTCTTTTCACTTTCATCATCACGTACTACTGCTTTTTTCCTATAATATGCACACTCAAGATCAGTGTTCACCATTTCATTCAATTATTTTATTCCAGTTGTTTCTTTAAGAATCACATCAATTTGTTCAATTGGTTTCTGAATCCATTCTTCAATGAGCTTCAAATCTGCATCAAACTTATTAAGAAATTTTATTTCAACTTCATCTCCCATGCTATTTTGAACACCTACATATTCGAAAACAATGTTAAAAACATCTTTGTTATGCTCTTCAATGAGATCTTCCCTCTCTACCTCTTCCTTCTCTGCCTTATTTTCAATTTCATGGAGGTTGCCTTCCATTGTTATGTTATTAGTGGATATTCTCATTAAAAAATATTCAATTACTTTATCCTCTCCTTGATCATCAGTTGCTGCTAGATCACATATTGCTTCATGAGCAGTTCCCATTGCTTCATATCTTGCTGCTACAATGGCATCTTCAACCTTCATTTCTTCATCAAACATGGCACTTTCCATATTTCCATGATCAATCCTTGTTTCACAGATTTCATTACCATAATGTTCATCCACCCTATGGTGGGATATCTTTTTGGTCAATTTAGAGTGTCCTAAATTGCTATATTAATTATCAATCTAGGAGTCGTAAACTGTTGAAGTGTGGCACACTATATGTGCAAGATAACCTATTTCTTACTTTTTGTCGTTTTTTTTTTATTTTGTTTTGGGGGTTTTTATCTTGGTTTATCTCTCAATTTGAAATGGAAATTCTAAAAGACAAGTATGGATATATATTTTCAGGGCAATTATGTCCTTTATAATGATTTCCAAAACTTCAAACTTCAGAGGGTCTTAGAACATACTAATGATGAAATTAATTCCTAAAAGAAAATGAAAATGTGCCACTATTCTAATCAAACAAACAGTGAACTATTGATCATGAAACCATTATCCCTACTGCTGTCTAAATACAAAAGAAATGAATTAAGCTACTGCACTCAAAGAAATCCAAAAATTGCAAGTAAAGTAAAGCTAAAATCAAATTACATCAATTCATAGTCTGACCCCTTGCCAGTTAGTCCAGCTATGGCTTTCGAAGGTAATCATCAACAACTTGAGCAATCTGATATTTAATTGCAGAAAAGTAAAACTAAAATCAAATCACATCAATTCATAGTCTGACCCCTCGCCAGTTAGTCCAACTATGGCTTTCGGAGGTAATCATCAACAACTTGAGCAATCTGATATCTAATTGCAGAAAAGTAAACTAAAATCAAATCACATCAATTCATAGTCTGACCCCTCGCCAGGTAGTCTAAGCTATGGCTTTCGGAGGTAATCATCAACAACTTGAGCAATCTGATATCTAAACTGTCTAACGAAGCAAATGAACTAAACTGAAATCAACAAAATAGAACTGGAATTAAAAGCTAAGAAAAGCAAGTCAGCAGAAAGACTGATTCCATGTCACTAGTTTTTGCAAAAGGAAATGTATGAAGATGCCCGGGCCTACTGTAATCTGGAACATGCACATTGATCAGTGTTAACAGCAATGTACAAAGCATGTAAAATTATGAACAAGAATGAAGCGTTAGTACCATAGTAAATGAAATATACATAAGTGAATAACTATGGCATATTTGCAATAAACATAAAGAAACACAACATGAAACTGTACAGCAATAAGAAACGAAACCTCGGCGTGTGCAGGGGCCCTCTGCACAACCTCGGGCAACAGCTATCAATCAAGAATTACGCTTCACACAATCATGTAGAAACAGAGTCTTCTCATATATTTCAAAACGCAGTCACAACAATGAAACTAGTGTCACGGCACAGTGGGCTTTTTATCAGCAAAATTATATTCAAAAGACTAACTCCTATGCGTATAGAAATGCATTATTTATAGCAAAAGGTTACATAAATGTTTTCCTGTAAACTACGCTGACAGAGGACACGTAAACAACAGTGTCCATGGATTTAGCATCATGGCTGCCAAGATTATGCAATCTATTGAAGACAACTTGTTGGATTCACATCGTGGGCAGCCTACAGGTGTCAGTGTGCCTCCAGAGATCTAGAAATGGCCAAAATCTTTCACGTGCTTGGAAAAGGAGTCTTGTTGCCGTAGGACTCTTCTGTTTGACCACCGTTGACCACGGCCTCCCCTGATGAATTCGACTGAGCCAATAAGACTCGGTCCATGTCCAAGTCATTTCCAACTTGCCCATGTGGCTCGCTTTGCCTGATGACACCTGCAATGTAGACTTTAACAAAAACATCTGCGGAAAGTGACAGGATTCCGCAGCTCAATGAGAAAAAATCTAGTTCAAACAGCAGACACAAAACATAGTTAAAAAAACCACTTTCAATGCTCTTTTATGATTAATATGCAATGATGTTGATAGCTTAGGAGGTCCAAGTGAATGGGAAGAGTCTAGGAAAGTGTATAGGAAATATGCAAGTTCAGGGCTCAACAATATCTGAGCATGCATGTGCTCATTGGCAATTTCAACTTCACCAAATCCATAAGTTGCAGCTAGATTCAGCAATTCACATCTCACTTTGCAGTCATCATCCACATGTGTTTCGTCACAGTGGGATTCACCATCATCTGCATCATCCACATTACAATGTAGTCCTTGAGCATTTATATGTTATTTCTCTATTTCACACAGAGAGTTCAAATTCTCTCTCTACAATCTTTGTTGCATCTTCTTCATCCATATGCATGTCTGCATAATGGGTTTCAATTTTATAGTATTCATGACCATCATCCACTTTTGAGTGGGATTCTCCAAGCTCTGTTGTCCTCTCAGAGTCTTTCTCATATGCCCTTAGATTTGTGACTGACTTCTCTTCATATGACATAACATGTTGCTGCATGTCACTTTCCTTTGCACCAAATTCTTCTTGCAAGATCTGCCATGCTTCCTTGGAAGATGTATCTTTTTCTACCTTACACGGAATTATTTCCTCCATTGCTTTTTGAATGAAACTCAAAGCTAGGGCATCAGTAAACATAGGAGGTGGTAGCAGATCTACGCTACACCAATCAACCTTAGTTTCTTCTTTGTCTTCTACTAGACTTCTCAGTTCCTCAACGGTGGCCTAAACCTCTCTAAACATGCCAATGATCTCTGCCTCTTCTTTTCAACTCCTTTTCATAATATTCTTTTGTCACACTTTGCGATCCATACTGATATCTTTCCTCTATCTTATAGTTTCTTTCTATATTGCATGAGGTTATCTTCCATATCACCCAAATATATATAATTTTTAATATGTTCCCTTGTAAGGCACAATCTTCACCCAAAAAACTCATGCACCTTTTTTGAACGTTCAAACAATGTGCCCTTCTTCTTAAAATTTTCTTCAGCCTTGACTTTCTTACACTGAATTTTTGGATCACGATAAAGGGGAAATTCTACTCAAAAAACTTGTGGTTATCGCAGTGGCGACAATATATATATATATATATATATATATATATATATATATATATATATATATATATATATATATATATATATATATATATATATATATATATATATATGAGTTTTTAATATGTGCCCTTGTAAGGCACAATCTTCACCCAAAAAACTCATGCACCTTTTTTAAACGTTCAAACAATGGGCCCTTCTTAAAATTTTCTTCGGCCTTGACTTTCTTACGCTGAATTTTTGGATCACGACAAAGGGGAAATTCTACTCAAAAAACTTGTGGTTATCGTGGTGGCGAAAATATTGTGTGAACATTGACTCTCACAGCGTGCTTGTGGTTTATGATGACGACTTTTCCAATCATCTAGGGGCACTTGACTCGAGACTATGGATCAACAACGACGAAAAATAATTTCCACTTGTTGTGACTTATTACTCACACTATGTGGTTCTTCAAGCTGCGGCTACAAATTATTTATCTCCTTAGATTATTTAGTTATGATACTAATTTGTTGGAAAGGAAGAGAGGAGAAACACAAAAAATTAACACACACAAGCCATAGGAGTTGCTGCTCTTCTTTATTGATCATACAAAATTGATTGATTACAATGAACCCAATGAGGGGTATTTATAATTTTTGGACTAACTACTCGCCCAGAATAATTCAACATGCACACACACTCTAAATTCGAATTTTCCCAAAATATAACTTAACTCGAACTCACTCAACTTAACTCAATTAACTAAATCTCCTAAATTTAGCCAACTTTGGCATGCATGAGTGATTACAATTTCTAACATATAATTGTTTATTTATCAAATCATTTGTACCTAGTTCACTGAAAAGAATTTTCATGGTAGGTTTCAAGCTTGCATTTGGAATTCATGGGCAAGATAGTTGTACCTAGTTCACTCAAAATAAGTTTCATGGTAGGTTTTAAGCTTGCATTTCGAATTCATGGGCAACTATCTTGTAGAGATAACACTTATGTTTCATGGCACAAATATAATTTCCAAACAATCTCATACTAAAGTCCAATTACCATTAAGTATATTAGATTGAACATGTTTTCAACAATCACTTTGATATATCATTTTTCATCTTTCAATATTATTAAAATTGTATAGCACGACATCCAACCAATGAGCAATTTTTTTTTGGTTTTTTTTTTTATTGTACTTGTTATGGCTGCATTTTTTTTAAATAAACATATAGAAATATAAGAATGATTTTTATCGAACAATTATAAACCATTGTGCTTTTAGCATTTTAGTGAATGCTTAACAACGAGGGATACCATTGCCGACATCTCCTGTTAACAAATAAGATATGTGTGGAAACAAAGTCATGCATGATATTATCCATCGTTTATATGTGTAAAAATAGGTATGGGGTTAACCAAACTATAAATCAAAATATTTGACCACATATCCAAATATATATATATATATATATAAGGTAAACGAGTCATAGCAGAAAAAATTGAAGTATTTCATTAGAAGCATCACATGGTTAAAATACAAAGTCTAACTATGCAAATAGTACATATAAAGTCAATAAAATTTGTGGATGTAGTCTTATTAAAACGAAAGGGAAGAACTACATTTTACTTCTTTTTTTCAGTATGTTAATCTTATAAGAAGGTTCATTACAACTAGGTTGATTATCAATACATATTGCCCATCTAATGATTGCATACATGGATTAGAGCAGAAGCACATATGGGTTCCAATAGCTATTAATACTATGCAACATTCATTAGAGATCGAGAGCTATGAACTTCTGATTTGGTCGTGGGATCCATGTATCCAGTTGGTTGATAGATCACTCCACTTCTCAATGAGAGGGATATGACAATGAGTGATATAGTTTATTTTGGGGTCGACACATGGATGACCGCTAAGGCCTTGACCATGTGGTGATGCATATTTTCTCGTTGTTGCTCAGGATCAAGTCTAGTTGTAGACCAGTAGAATCTCACATCGTTGAGATGCCTTGGTAAGATGTGCTTCATGGTTTTGGGTTTGGACCTTATAGACATTTTGGCATGTGATTCCAGGAAAGGAGGATTCAATATGAGCACGAGGGGTATTGACTTGTGAACAAAGTGGCGCAACATCAATGTGGTAGTCTCTTTCTGAGAATTGCATGTGATCCCAACATTACAAGGCTTAGTAGTTCAACTACCATTAGGGATGAGCTAGTTTTTATAGGGAGATATCACTCATATCTTCCATTGGACCCCAGTTTCGTGGAGAACGTTTATCTTCTTCGTGATTCGTTGGTATTATGGAGTGCCTCACTAGCATGGCAGTGTGATCAGAAGGACGAGGCAGTGGTTAGTTCATGTGAATGAGGACCCTTTTTAGGGGAAGTTGGTTTATACTTTCCGGAGTTCACTCTTCAGGTACATGGGATTGGTTTTCCGTTAGAGTAGCTTCTCGAAGAGTTGATCGATATTTTTCATTATTGATATTCTCTACTTAATGGTAGTATATAGAGGGCATATGGTGTATATACCTTGTTGAGGAGTGAGTGGAATGAGGAATGCTTCATGATGATCAAGATGGCTTGGGTCCCAATATCATGAGGTCCATTTAGGTTGGGGAAGTACAGTGGTCTAGAGTGTCTCAATGGCACACTTGGGACCTTGGTATTAGTTTGGATCATCTTGTGGAGTAGTATCATGTGATGATATTAGTTAAGGACGAGCAATTTTTGGGAGGGGAGATTGTAATGTCCTCAATTTTCATATTACCTTATGATGAGATTAGGAGAGATTTCTAGAGCTTATATCAACCAAGTCATAGGATTTGGATTCCAATATTGGTGGGAAAAGAGGGTTCTAAGGAGTTTTACGAGGTATGGCTAGGATTTCTTGCCATTTTTCATCATTAGGATTAGTTTCAAATAGCTCGATATTGGTTCCACTACATTCTGATGATTTCCGTAAAACAAAGTTTTTTTTTTGTTTCAAGTTGTCTGTGACCCTCCAGGCTTCACCTGTGGCTTAAGAAGCCGCGACCCAGGGGCATCTAAGTTGTCAAATCCACCCAGGGATCGCACCCAGCCTGGGCCACACCAGCCCTTAACTAATCGGATTCTTTTAGCATGTCTCCTCCCCCTAACACAAGGCACAACCACCCCCTGTGATGTTTGATCCAAAGGTCGACTTGCTGACGAGGCCCATCCTTAAACGGTTGTGCTAGTGGGACTTTAATTTCATAAAACAAAGTTATTAACATGCATATTTTAATTAATTTCACTTAAGGTGTTGTTTTAGATTGACTACTTGGAGAAATACCTTAGTGTAATAGCTTGTTGGAATCGAGACAAAAGGATATACAAGACAAAATGATGAAAATGGGCTTTGGGACGCTGGTGTGATCATGGTGGTAGTTTGAGCATTCTCTTGAGTTAAAAGTGACTTTAATTAGTAATAAAAAGTCACTTATTAAATAAAAGGATAAAAAAGTGTTTTTATCTAAGGGGTAAATAAAAGGGGGCAAAAGTCACTTGGAAAATAGGAGGAAAATGCACTAAGTGGCTTATAAATAAAATAATAAAAGGAGATTTCTAGAAGATTGGAGAAGATTTGACAAAATCTTATAAAAGGGGAGAGAAGGCTATTTTTCATTCATTATAGTTTCTCATTATTTCTTTTTAACAGTTTGGGGCTCAAGATATTCAAGCTTGAGGGTTTTAGGCGAAGCTCTCCAACCGGTTTTGATGGACATGCAATTCCACCCTAACTTATATAGCTGACTTCGGTGGACAGCATTGCCACCCTAGTTGGCATTGTGAGAAGTCATTCAAAATTCTCTTTTGTTCTTCATTGCAGGTAATTTGAAGCTTAACTTCTAATTTCTAGAGTTATTTACCTATAGGGTCGAGTTGCTTTAGTAGTTGGTACTTATCTATTGAGGGCCCATATATTCTATAACATTTTATGGAGAAAAATTATCATTGAGGGGATGAACTCATTTTTTCGTCGAAGCAAAATTTGTTTGTTGCTTCCATGAAATGAATTGTTAATTATCTTCAAGGAGACTGAGATTTAATTTATCATTTTAGGGATGAATTTCTCCAATCAAAGGGGGCGAATTATTGATATTAAGAGAGGTCGATTTGCCTTACTTGGAGATCCATAATTTGCTAAAAATATGGAGAGGCCAAGAGCATTATTTGGGGAATGATATACACTCATTGGGGCAAGTTCTTGATCAGTAGTTTGGAGGTTTATTTTATATTGATTTTCCAGGAGCATCGTTGAGTTATCTTCAACATTAGGGGCCGAGTGAGTCCTCCAAGAGCAAGATTAATTGGAGGTCAAGTTTTATTCCTTTGCAAGTCAATTTTCTTTCATGGGAGACTTAATTTCTTTTGCCCTTGGAAACCAAGAGCCTCTCTTTTTAGCATGTTGAGACCACTTCTTTTGGGGGTCGAATCTCATCCTATTTTGCAGGCCAAAATTATTGTTCTTGAGAGGTAGAATTTCATTGCTAATTCAAGGAATCAAATATATTATCTTGGGCAACCAAATTAATTCCTATGAGGCAATATTCTATAACTAAGTTATCCATTCCTAAATTTTAGTCCATCGCTCATAAGTTTCAAGTTTCTTGGAGGCTAGGATAATTGTTATTCTTGGAGGAAAAAATATATTTATAACTAGCAGGTCGAGAGATTGCAATCTGTGGAGAACAAAAAAGCTAAAATTGGTTTAAATTATTTGTTGTAGGGGCTCTGTGATATTATTTGTGTCGAGGGGAGACTCTCCTTGCGTAAAATGTTTGGTTAAGAAAGGGTGTTAAGTTGTTGAAATTTTGGATGTTGAAGTAGTAAACTATTATCAACATAAACAAACTGAATCTCAACATCTATCAATGGAAAACAAACTAAATCTCAACATCTATCAATGGAAAATTGAAATATTAACTTGTCTACGAAAATTTCTATGTTAGCCTTCAAATCATGGAAATGCATTTCGGAGATACACCCGCCTTGATGTAAAGACGAAAATGAGATATATGCCCTATGGAGGGCACTTGAAACCCAAGTTATTTCTTTTGTTTTCCATTGATAGATGTTGAGATTCAGTTTGTTTATGTTGATAATAGTTTACTGCTTCAACATCCAAAATTTCAACAACTTATTTGATTTTCATGAAGTATTGAGTGAATATTCCCAACCACACAAACAAGAGCTATGCATAGCCTGAGAGTTAAGTTGTTATTAATATAATGTTAGACAATCGAGATTTTCTTCACAAATCTCATCATTTCCCCATTGTGCTTAAAAGATTGATATAACATTGTTACAAGTTATAGGAAATACTATAATGGTAGGTCTCACTTCCTCAAGTAGACAAACACATTGGATACCAAATGTTCTCTTTGCAAATTTAATGCCTAGATCAAGGGTAGAACTCAAAATAAAATAATTATCTAAAGGAAAAATGAGGCATGAGTCCATGAATTATGCCACTTCCATGTATCTCTTTCAAATGAGACCCGAGGCGATATCAATTGTAAAATAACACTTTGTCTTGAGTATGCTATCATATTTGTAACCAAAGTATATTCACTAGTCCTCATGACATCTTTAGAATATTATTTATGACCCTCTTGTGAGTACTGATCCCGCACCCCCCCCCCCCCCCCCCACCCCTCAACCCCTTGCCTCCCCTTTTTTTCAAACAGATGTCGTTTATTCCATTTACAAAATATGATGAGTTATTTTTCTAATAATCACATTTCCCAAAGACCTACCATGTCACCTGAAAATAAAAAAGCTCCCAAGGTTATGAATTTAACAGCTTTTTTTCTTATGATGAATTATGGTGCATATTCAACACTGAGGAACCACTTCGAATTATTTTAACACTACCATTTGTAGGAATGTCTTCCAAGTGCACATGTTTTATGAATCAAAGGAGACCCACATCAACATTGGTTGTGTATATTCATTTTCCTCTCATGATGAGAAGTTTCCTTTTCCTTTATAAGTAATGGAAAGCAGTAGGTGCAGAAATAATATTTACCACATTCAACCTCTCGACATGTCTATAAAGGAAGTCTTGCAATATGCCACAAAACAAAATAGTCGCTTTCAGCTACAAACTTACGATGAGATTTGTGAAGAAAATATCAGTTGTCTGACATTATATTAATAGAAATGTAACTCTGAGGCTATGTAGAGCTCTTGTTTATGTGGTTGTGAATCTTCACGAAATACTACATGAAATATATATATATATATATGCTTCTCAAATCTCATCATAAGTTTGCATAGGTCTTCATACCATGCTCATCTAGCAGGAAGGACATTCTAGCCTTCTAGATGATATAGTTGGAAGCTCCCTCCAATTTGCCCTAATCTCTAAGCCCAACTGTGGCCATCTCTACAAAATCTCGAACTAGGAAGGAAATATCCCCCTTTCACCTACTCAGTTGTTAACTCTGTTATTCACACTCCTTCCTGGAGTGAGAAAATTTGTCTACTGCTAATGCCAAATGCAATTGGAAATTTTGGATTTCTGAAGCTAGAAACCATATAAGAGAAACTCCCTTTGTGTTGAACTTTTTCTTCCACATCGAATTGAATCTACTCTAGCAAACTATTGCAAACCCTTTCTTCCCAAACAAGAAATATGCTCTGCAAAAATACTGAGTTGTTGCTCCCTCTACCTGTTAGAATTGCTTCCCTAGAAAAACAAAACCTTCTTGCCTTCTATAATAGGAAAATCAAACCCTATCTAGTAATCCGCACTCCCTGGCTAGGCACTACATAACCCCTGAAAAATTTTGGCCTGTTTCTCTCCCTGAACAGAAAAATTTCCTTCTTCTGACTCTAAGCCTTCTATCCTTCAAATATGCTCTAGTACCATGTGAAAATTCCTTAAAATACAGCAATTGGAAATAATTCTTCTAACTGAAAATTTAATTATGCATTTTATTTTGTTTACAGCAAAATAACGAATTATTCACACTACAATTTCTTCATCAACTAAAAATACTGAGGAAGAAAAAATAGGAACTGAGAAATACCAGCACACACACATAAAATGACACAAATTTTTTTGGACAAATGTCCCTTGGAAAACCCAATGTTGGAAAACCGATGCAGCAACTGAGGGTTTTATTATTATGCAACAGTCAATTATGAGTACAATAAATTTCGGTGCCCAACTGGCTATCCAATCTTAGAGAAATACTGGAAAAATCACCTAAGGGAATTTACCCTCGTCTCCAAGTAATCTTGGCTAAAACTGACAACTGAAAAGCAAGTCACCCAAACCCTCCACGCAAGCTTTGCATCACCTCTGCACAGTCTGCCACCCGCTTGGCCCGGAAATTATGCTACTCAAACCAACCTTCTTGCTGCTAACTAGGGAAGTGTCACTCCTTCCTACTGGAAAATCCTCCCAGCCTCTAGAAACTGAAATGACCTCCTCTCTAGCTAAATCAAACTACCTTCTTGAGGCACTGCACATTCCTTGTGCAACCTCCTAGATAAATAATCCGACCTCATCTCTTGCCTCTGGAACTGGAAAATCTTCCTCTAGATCATTATTTCTACCCCTCTCTAGCCGTGTGTCCTCTCTTTGGCTCGAACTTTGTTTTTGGCTAGCTCAAACTACCCAAGGAACTCGCATTGTTGGCTCTCACTCACTGTGATTTATATTTCTCCATCTACCCATCGACCTTGTTCAAAAATGCAATAAGAAAATCTTAGTTTGACTTTGCCTTGGTCAAACTAGAGAAAATTTGAATTTTTATTTCAACAGAAAACTTGGAGGTAGTTAACTGAGATGACATGGCACTTGCCACTCAGTTAATTCGAGTTGGGGAAGCTTAAGTTCAATTCAGTATGATTGATTGCTAATTTCTAGCAATCTATTTTAGTTAATTTGAGTTATTATCACTTAAACTAGTTCTAATTATTAGAGGAACTAGCGGAAGGTCAAGTTGTGCAGTGTGACTTCAGCCACACTCGGTGATCATTCAGTTAACTGATCAATCAACACAAAAATAATTGATACATGCAGAGAACTTAAGTTTCCCAGTTGAGATAGAGATTCAAGGAAAGTTTACTATCAGTTGTAAACTATTCCAAGTTCTACATGTGGTGCATGCAATCAAAGGATCAGCCTAAGGAATTGTGAAATTCAAACTGAGGGAATTTCTTAATTAATAGGGGCCTAATTCCTCAAGGAAAAATGCAAGGAAATAGGAGCTTGGAGGACTTGAAAATTGGCTAAGTGTTGGCCAGAGTCAGTCAGTCAAGAAAAGGGATAAGCTATACACTTGCAGCTTGTGCTCAGGCAAGCATATGTCTTCATCTCTATTCTTCGGTTAATGCGATACAGATAGGAATGGGTTTTGAGTAGTTGCTTTCCCCTAAATAAATCATTGTGTATGTGTGATGTTTCCTTTTGCATGTCTATGATTTTTGTACTAGACCGTGAATTGAATTATGTGGATGAGTAGAGTAGCTTTGAGTCTTATGATTTACTAAATTTCATGAGCAGTTTCAAATATCCACATAATTTCTACATGGTATTGGATCAGGATTCACAGTAGAGAAGAAATTTCGAGTCTAGTTCTTAGAATAATCAAATTTGCATATCAATGTTGCAGGATCTCTTCAGAGTTGAGCATATGAGCTCCAATGGGTTGAGGATAGAGTATGCCTTGGAATGCAACTCTAATTTTTTCACATGGGAGGATTGCATGGAGGCGGTATTGGATGACAATGGATTGTTGGAATATGTCAAGATAGACATTCCACAACCACCTTCAGTGAAAGTCCAGGACCAGGTTCAATGGAAGAAGGATGTGGCCACGGTGAGGAGAATTATCATGGAAGGAGTACAAGATCATATTGTCTCAAATTCCATGAAAAAGATACTATGTTTGTAATGTGGAAAGCATTGACAGAATTGTTTGAGAATAGTAGTGACCATGGGAAGTTGGCACTCAAGGATAAACTTTGGAATATCAAGATGCAGAAGAATGACTCCCTACCTCATTATCTAACCAAGTTCACACAATTTCATGATAAACTTGGTAGGGTTAGTGTTATCATTGTAGAGGATGATTTGGTAAGCCTAGCACTTCTAGGCATTCCCAAGAACTAGCACAGCTACAAAGATTCGGTGAACGGGAGGGAGAAACTACCAAATTTGGAATGCTTGTGGTCTGATCTGGTACAAAAGGAAATGAGGCAGTCTGCCAAAGATGGGACTTCATCCAAGGGTCGGGATGAGGAAATATTTACATTGGCTAGAAAGGAAAAGAAGGGGAAATGGAAGAAATCCCAATCCAAATTTGAATCCAATCAAGGGGAAAAGAAGAAGGAATTGTCCAACATTAAGTGTTTCATTTCTCACAAATTCGGGCACTATGCCACGAAGTGTCCACACAAGAAGACAAGCAAGAAGACCTCAAGAGGAGCAGCATTTGAAACCTTGGCTTCACAATTCGATCTTGACTTTACTCTCATTACATGAATGGCTAGCAAAGTGATGGGAAGCGTGTGGTACCTAGATAGTGGTGCCTCATTCCATATGACGGGGAATATATATTTTTCAGTGACTTGGAGGATAAATACTTTCATATGCACATAGAGGTGGGGATGATGGAAGGTACAACGCGACCCGGATCGATATAGTCACCTTTTAGAGGGATTTGGGCTCCCCCCTCAGGCTCAAGGATGTCATGTTCGTTTCGGGCCTAAAGAAAAATGTTGTCTTTGTTGTAGTATTGGAAGACCATGGTCACGATGTGATCTTTAGAAAAGGAAAGGAATTCCTGAGACACATAGCCACGAGACATGTGAAGCATATCGAGGTTCGGGTGAAGAACCTATATAAGCTAGATGTGGAAGATTGTGCTACATTAAGCACAAATGCAGAGAAGGTGCAAAGCCACGATGTCAGTGAACTATGGCATAGAAGACTTGGTCATTTGCGTTATGGATCCTTGAAGATTTTGCAAATAATATCCACAAGCCTTCCCCAAGGTGCACTAGAGAAGTAGGATGTGTGCAAAGGATGTACTTTGGGGAAGTACACAAAATCAACTTTCCATGATCGAGACAACAAGGCACATGCAGCCCTTAAAAAGGATCCACTCTGATGTCTATGGACCTTTCTCGATAGCCTCCAATGCTAGGCATAAGTATTTTTTTTATCTTTGTAGATGATATCTCATAGAAGTGTTGAATCTACTTCATGCAGAAGAAAGATCAAAAATTCTCGAAGATCGTTGAATTCAAAGCACTTGTTGAGAAGGAAACCAGCAAGAAGGTGAAGGATCTCAGGAGTGATAATGGAGGTGAGTACGTGTCAAATGAATTTAAAAAAAAATTGTGCAAAAGAAGGCATTCGACAGGAATTGACAACACCCCACAACCCACATTAGAATGGGGTGGCTAAGAGAAAGAACTGCAACATTGTGGGATTTGCGAGGGCTATGTTGCATGACCAAGGCCTACCACTGCACTTGTGGGCAGAGGCATGCAACACAGTAGTATATTTGTAGAACCGGATTCCTCATTGGATTCTGGGCATGATCACATAGGAGGAGCCTTTCTCAGGGAGAAAGCCAGATGTGTCACACTTCAGAATTTTTGGAGCATCCATTTACTGCCATGTCTCCAAAGAATCAAGGAAGAAGCTCAAGCCAACAACAAAGTCGGGGGTTTTTGTGGGGTACACATAAACGCCTCATAACTAATGTATACACTTATCATCCCTCAGAATGATAGTTGTATGAAGGAATGTGAAGTTTGATGAGGAGAAAGTGATGCAGTGCTCTCTTGAGAGGGAGCTTCATATTCCATCGGTAGAGGAGCTTTTAGCTCCAAAGGAAGAACCTCAGGAAGTTGTGGAGTAGCCACAAATTGAGGATCAGAGAGTGGAGACATCCACTCAAGTAGAAACATCTAGAGAAGGTTGGAATGTTGGGTTGTGTTATATTCTTTCCACGACTAGCCCACGTAGTTAACCGGGGGTTAGAGGGGGGGAGGTCACAGGGGGTTTAAGGGGTACCCGTAACCCCACTTTATGGGGTCTGGGGCAGCTCCCCGAAAAATTTTGGTTTTGGACCCTATGTTAGGTTGGGCGGACCCACCTATGGTTTTGTGCATGATTTTCGCACATGTTTTTTGGACGCAATGGTTTTCGGTCCATGGTTTTGGACGTGATGGTTTTCGGTCCATGGTATTGGATGCTTCGGCGTGTATAAATATGTATTGTAACATTGAAAGGAATATAATGAAAAATCAAGCTGGTAGTTCTGGTTTTGGGATACAGGGGAAAATCTCGGTGTATATGTGTTTTATGTGTTATGCTCTCGCATTGTTTATTTTCTGTGTTTTAGAATTTGTATGCAGGTAATTTCAATATGGGGTTAAAACCTACATTTGGTATCAGAGCAAATTTGGCTTCAAGGGGACGCCTTTGTTGCTGAGAGGTTTCGCTCGGGCCTATGGTAGACCCTATTCAGTGGGAGATCTGCGAGATCGATTGTGGTGGTGAAAGAAGATGGCGAGCAGTGGAAAGATAGAGATCGAGAAATTTAATGGTCAGAGTTTTGAGTTGTGGAAACTCAAGATGGAGGATCTATTGGTGGATAAAGATCAATGGATTGCGATAGATCCGGGTGCTAAACCAAGGGGAGTGTCTGATGAAGAATGAAAGAAGTTGGATCAGAAGGCAAAGAGCACAATACGATTGTGTGTCTCAGATTCAGTATTGCTAAATGTATCAGGGGAAGCTACGGTGAAGGCTTTGTGGGACAAGTTAGGGACTTTGTACCAATCTAAGTCTATGGTGAATAAACTGTTCCTGTGGGAAAAGTTGTATAACCTGAGGATGAAAGATGGAGACTCGGTGACGGAGCATCTGAACGCATTTAATACTGTGGTAAGTCAGTTAGCATCTGTTGATATTAAAATTTCAGATGAAGATAAGTGCATCAGTTTGTTGTGTTCTCTACCAGATTCGTGGGATAGTCTGGTTATTGCAATAGGTAGCAATGCAACTGCCTTGTAGTTTGATGAAATTGTCTCAGCCTTGCTGACGGAGGAGATGAGATGGAAAAATATGGAGAGCCAGAATGGTGATGCCTTGTCTGTATGAGGACGGTCACATAACAGAAACAAAAAATAAGTCATCGAGTGGGAGATCTAAATCTAGAGGGAGATCTACATCTCTAGGAAAACCTGTAAAGGTGGTGTGCTGGAAATGCGGAAAGGAAGACCACATTAAAGGGATTGTAAATCTAAAGCTCCTGATAAAGGAAAGGGATCTGATGAGGCTCCTTCTGCAGAGGCGAAAACCACCTCAGATGAAGGTGGGGATGCGTACTTGGGTTCTTCAAGTAAACATGTATATCATGAGGCATGGTTGATTGACTCAGGTGCATCATTTCACTTCACTCCCCATAGAGAGTGGTTCTGCGAGTATGAGAAATATGATGGTGGTGATCTGTTCTTGGGGGATGACAGGAAGGCTAGAATCATTGGTCATGGAAAAGTAAAGTTGAAGTTGCAAGGTGGAAGGGTTAGAACGCTTCCAGGTGTTCTACATATTCCTGCATTAGCCAGAAATCTGATTTCTGTAAGCAAGCTGGATGATGCAGGTGTAAAAACAGTGTTCGAGAAGGATACCTGCAAAATGGTTTGGGGAGCACTGGTATTGATGCGGGGAGTTCAGATTGGAACTCTGTACAAGCTGCAAGGTAGCACTGTTATTGATGGGTGCAATAGTTCTATGGTTCCTGAAAGTGGAGCAGAAAATCTAGTGGTCTCTGGAGAGAAGACCATGTTGTGGCATCAAAGGCTTGGACATATTGGAAAGAAGGGCCTTCGAATACTTCATGGTAAAGGTATGGTAGAAGGTATGAGTAATAACTCTTTGGATTTTTATTTCTGTTAAAATTGTGTATATGGGAACTAGAATCGAGTGAGTTTCGCCTCTAGTGGTAAGAAGGTGAAACAGATATTAGAGCTTGTGCACAGTGATGTGTTTGGACCTGTGAAGGTTCCATCACTTGGTAAGTCTGTGTACTATGTACCATTTATAGATGACTTCTCAAGGAATACATGGATATATTTCCTTAAGAAGAAATTTGAAGTCTTTGATAGGTTTAAAGAATTTAAGGCTCTCGTGGAAAATCAGACAAAGAAGAAGATAAAGGTGTTGAGGACAGATAATGGTGGAGAGTATTGTAGCAAGGAATTTGAAAATTCTGTAAGAAGTGTGGTATAGCACGGCAGAAGACTAATCCATATACACCTCAGTAAAATGGAGTTGTAGAAAAAATGAACAAGACGTTGATGGAAAGGGCAAGAAGCATGCTCAGTGGTGCCGGGTTAGGACGAGAATTATGGGCAGAGGCAGAGGATACTGCATGTTACCTAGTCAACAAGTCACCTTCATCGGCGTTGGAGGATAGGACTCCACAAGAGGTATGGACTGGTAAGAAACCCTCTCTTTCACATCTGAGGGTATTTGGATGTGACGCATATGTACATGTTCCAAAGGAGAAACGAACCAAGTTGGATAGTAAATCTGAAAAGTGCATCTTTATTGGGTATAAGGATGGTTTAAAGGGTTATAAGCTTTTGAACCCAGTAACAAGGAAGGTTGTGTACAACCAAGATGTGGTGTTCAGAGAGGTGAAAGATGTTATTAAATATGAAGTTCAACCAAAGGAACCTGAGAAGATAGAGTTTGAGCTAAAAGAGGAAGAATCGGACTCTAAAGCAGAGGAGGAATCAGAAGATGAAGAGCCACAAACTCTGGCTCTGAGAAGATCAGTTCGAGAAAGAAGGCAGCCAGAAAGGTATAGTCCATCTGATTTCTGTTCAAATTTTGCTTTGTCTGTTACTGATGATGATCCCAGAACTGTGAAGGAAGCAGTGGATTGAGGGGATGGAAAACTCTGGAAAGAGGCCATGGTTGATGAAATTGCATCTTTGCACAAAAATAAGGCTTGGGATCTGGTCGAGTTGCCGGCTGGAAGGAAACCCATTGGCAGCAAATGGGTGTTCAAAAAGAAGACAAATGTAGAAGGAAAAGTGGAGAAATACAAAGCTCGGTTGGTAGCAAAAGGTTATTCCCAGGTGTCAGGAATTGATTTTGGTGATATTTTTTCTCCTATTGCCAAGGTAACTTCTATTAGATTACTTTTATCTGTTGTTGTTGCTTTTGATTTTGAGGTAGAACAGATGGATGTGAAGACAGCATTTCTTCACGGGATCTGGAAGAGGAAAACTACATGAAGCAACCTGAAGGCTTTGTGGTGAAGGATAAGAAAGAACTAGTATGCAAGTTAAAGAAGTCTTTGTATGGGTTAAAATAGTCACCAAGGATGTGGTATCAAAAATTTGATACATTTATACATGGACTTGGCTTCACCAGAAGCAAATCAGATCACTGTGTGTATTT
Source organism: Pinus tabuliformis (assembly GCA_031772625.1). NCBI lineage: Eukaryota > Viridiplantae > Streptophyta > Pinopsida > Pinales > Pinaceae > Pinus > Pinus tabuliformis. Next base: position 1,455,507,492 of record CM062819.1, on the reverse strand, counting down.
TAAATTAATTGGTGACCATGTTATTTATCTGGTCTTGTATGTGGATGATATGTTGCTTGTTGGAAATGAAAAAGAAATTATCCAGGATTTGAAGACCCAATTGTCCTCCAAATTCGACATGAAAAATCTTGGTGCTGCAAACTATATTTTGGGCATGGAAATTAAAAGAGATCGGGCAAAGAGGAAGCTCTGGTTAAACCAGAGGAAGTATGTCAAGACAATACTGCAGAGGTTTAATATGCAGGATAGTAAACCGGTGAAGGTTCCTATTCCTGTAGGTGTGAGGTTATCTGTTGAACAGTGTCCCAAGACACAAGAAGAGGAAAAGGACATGTCCCATGTTCCATATGCAAGTGTAGTTGGTAGCCTAATGTATGCAATGGTCTGTACTAGACCAGACATTGCACATGCAATGGGAGTATTGAGCAAGTTTATATCAAAACCAGGAAAGGAGCATTGGACAGCAGTGAAGCGGGTTTTCAGGTATTTGCGTGGCACTAGTGATTATGGTTTGTGCTACCAAGGAAGACCAGGATTAGACAGAGTGTTGGATATTCGTGGCTTTGTTTATGCAGACTAGGCTGGAGATCTGGATCAGAGAATATATACAAGTGGGTATGTGTTTAACCTATTTGGAGGTGCAGTCAGTTGGATGAGTAAGAAATAATCTATAGTGGCACTATCAACTACAGAGGCAGAATACATGGCAGCCACTCATGCAAGCAAGGAAGAAGTTTGGTTGCACAGATTGTGTTCAAGTATGGGGTTAGTACAGGAAGCTATAAGGATAGACTATGACAGCCAAAGTGCAATTTTCTTGGCAAAGAACCCCGCATATCATTCAAAGACAAAGCACATTGATGTTCAGTATCACTTTGTAAGGGATATGATAGAAGACAAAAAGGTGTTGTTGGTAAAGGTGGACACTTTGAAGAATACTGCAGATGCATTGACAAAATCTGTGAGCTCTGAGAAGTTCTCTTGGTGTAGAGAAACAATGGGCGTTGTAGGGCTGGATAAATGAATAAGCTCTCTTGTGGCCCCCTGTGGAAAGAAAACAACAAGTGGGAGAATGTTGGGTTGTGTTATATTCTTTCCATGACTAGCCCACATAGTTAACCGGGGGTTAGAGAGGGGGAGGTCACAGGGGGTTTGAGGGGTACCCATAACCCCACTTTATGAGGTCTGAGGCAGCGCCCCGGAAAATTTTGGTTTTGGACCCTATGTTAGGTTGGGCAGAATCACCTATGGTTTTGTGCATGATTTACGCACATGTTTTTTGGACGCGATGATTTTCGATCCATGGTTTTGGACGCGATGGTTTTCGGTCCATGGTATTGGATGCTTCGGCATGTATAAATATGTATTGTAACATTGAAAGGAATATAATGAAAAATCAAGCTGGTACTCCCGATTTTGGGATCCAGGGGAAAATCTCTGTCTATATGTGTTTTATGTGTTATGCTCTCGCATTGTTTATTTTTTGTGTTTTAGAAGTTGTATGCAGGTAATTTCTGTACAGGGTTAAAACCTACACAGAAAAGAACTAGGGAAGCTGAGAGATTATTGCATGATGTTAGAGAGAATGTGGGAGCACCAACTTCATAGTGCAGGCAAAGGAGGTCATCTGATCGATACACTGGATACATGGATCTAATGATTGAGCTTGTAGAGATTGAGCCATCCTCTTTTCAGGAAGCAGTAGAGAAACATTTATGGGTTGATGCTATGGTGGAGGAATATGATTGAATTGTCAAGAAAAACGTTTGGGAGGTGGTCCCAAGACCAACAGACAAATCAATGGTAGGTTTGAGATGGATCTTCAAGGTAAATCATGCAGCAGACAGAAGCATAAGGCTAGATTTTTGGCCAAAGTACTCTCTCAAGTTGAGGGGATTGACTATGAGGAGACCCTTTCTCTTCTGGCAAGGTACTCATCCATTAGATCTACTCTTGCATTGTTTGCACAAATGGGGTTGAAGATCCACCAGATGGATGTGAAGACAACATTCCTCAATGGATTTATTGAGGAGGACGTGTACATTGAGCAAACAAAAGGTTTTGAGACCTTTGATTAAGATTCACATCTGTGCATACTCAAGCAAGCATTATACGGTCCCAAGGAGGCACCACATGCATGGTACACTAGGATCGATAGCTATCTCACTGGGTCAGGGTTCACCAAAAATGAAGTCGATGCAAACCTTTATCATATCTTGGTTGAAGGTAAATTGTTGATTATTTTCTTATATGTTGATGATTTTATTTTAACTAGTGATGAGAAGTTGATCAAATCTTGCAAGAGAATTCGAAATGAAGGACATGGGACTCATGCACTACTTCCTCGAATTATAAGTATGGAAAGGAGATGGGGAATTGTTTGTCTCTCAAGGAAAATATGCAAATGAGATACTGAGGAAGTTTCGGATGGAGAGTAGCAAACCCATGGAGACTCCTCTAGCAACTAGTTGGAGGAAAGAAGATGCCACATCAGCTGAGGAAGTGGAGGCTACCATCTATCGGAAGCTTCTAGGTTCACTAACGTATTTGTGAACACATGAACATATATGTGTTATGCAGTCAACCAGCTAAGTCAAGCTATGGTTAGGCCAACCAAATTACTTTTGAAGGCGGCTAAGCATGTTCTACGGTACCTCAAAGGCACCACCCAGTTTGGACTATGGTAAAGACGGACAAAGGGAGTGAAGTTATGGGGCTTTACATATGCAGATTGGGTGGGGAGTCTATTAGACTGGAAGATTACATCAAGAGGAATTTTCAATTTTGGGTCCAAAGATGTTTCCTGGTATAGCGGGAAGCAAAGATCAGTGGTACTAAGCTCAGCAGAAGCAGAATACATGGCTACCAGTCAAGCAACACGTGAGGCAATCTGGATGAGAAAGATTCTTGTGGGACTGTTTGGTTAGATGATGGATCCTACTGTGATCTATAGTGATAATTAGAGTTTTATCAAGCTCTCTGGAAATATTATATTTCATTATCGATCCAATCATATAGATATCTGGTATCACTATCTACGGGATTGTGTTCAAAGGCGGATAATGTTGTTGGAATACATTCCTACATAGGAACAAGATGCAAATATTTTGACAAAGGCATTGTCAAGAAGAAAATTCAATTTTCATAGAGGCATGATTGGGGTGACAGATAATCCCTTTCTTGCTGAGAGGGAGTGTTAAAAAATGCATCAAGAAAATATCAGTTTGACTTTGCCTTGGTCAAACTAGAGAAAATTTGAATCTCTATTTCAGCAGAAATCTTGGAGGTAGTTAACAGAGGTGAAATGGAACTTATCACTCAGTTAACTCAGCTAATTCGATTTGGGGAAGCTTGAGTGTAGTTTATTATGATTGATTGCTAATTTATAGCAATCTATTTCAATTATCTAGAGTTATTATCAGTTAAACTAATTCTAATTGTTAGAGGAACTAGTGGAACGTCAAGTTATGCAGTGCGACTTTAGTCACCCTCAGTGATCATTTAGTTAATTGATCAATCAGCCCAAAAATAATTGATGCATGCAGAGAACTCAAGTTACCCAATTGAGATAGATATTTAAGGGTGGTGTACTACCAGTTGTAGACTATTCCAAGTTGTACAGGTGGTGCATGCAATGATAGGATCAGCCTAAGGAATTGCGCAATTCAAATTGAGGGAATTTCCTAATTAATAGGGACCTAATTCCTCAAGGAACAACGCAAGGAAATAGGATCTTGGAGGGTTTGAAAATTGGCTAAGTGTTGGCCAGAGTCAGTCAGTCAGGCAAAGAGATAGACTATACACTTGCAGGTTGTTCTTAGGCTTGAGAAAGCATATGTATTCATCTCTATTCTTTGGTTAATGTAATACATATAAGAAGGGGTTTTGAGCAGTTATTGTCCCCTAGATAAATCTTTATGTATGTGTGATGTTTCCTTTTGCATGTCTACGATTTGTGTTATAGATCATGAATTGAATTCCGTAGATGAGTAGAGTAGCTTTGAGTCTTATGATTTAGTAATGTTCATGAGCAGTTTCAAATCTACACATGATTTCTATAGACCTCATCTTATAATCTCCAGTTTGGACTCCAACGACCAAGATTAAAACTTAATCGATGGTTGATATCATCTCCAAGTTTATTTATGTCAGTTTCTACAAAATTCTCACCTTTCTCAATTAATTATTATTAATTAACCAGTCTTCCTAAGTTAGACTTAGGAAAAATTTCAATTATGGCCAATTAATTTAATTGAGCTATCTCTAGGTGGAATTTCCATAAAATATTTATGGGTTTTGGAGAACTCATGTATTTTAGACTCTCCACAAAGTTTGAGACTAGAACGCCATCTGATGCTACAAAAACTAATACTTCGATGCCTCTTGGTACACTTAGTGAAAAAGATAGCTAAATCTCTCTATACTTCTTCTTGTTTCTTATTTACCTACAAGGTGTCCATCTACATGGATAACGAGTGTAAAATATCTATTTTCATATCTTCTAGTAATCCTTCTAACTCACGTCTAGTGAGGATTTGTAGGATGAGAGGATTGTGTTGCCATAACTTTAACGTTTTTACCTTTCTTCCTAGTTTATGTTTTAATACTTTCTTAATGTCTCAATAACCCAACCAAAATAAATATCCACTTGTCAATATATTTAGTGTCTCCATGAGTTTTTCTCTTACTCCTCTTAGCAATAAAAGTTTGAGTGAGTCTTCATTTAAAGTGTATTTATGTGCTCTCTTGTAGGTAATATGAAATCTTTCCTCATAGTCCTCTAGGGATTCATTATCCCCTGGGATCATTTAAAATATATTTTCTCTTATGTCTCTTGTTTTGAAATAGTCTCTATACATATTGCTAAAGGTTTGCTTCATTTGATCCCAAATAGTAATGTCGTTGCCTTCTAAGAACGTGAACCATCTCAAAGTTGAGCCTCTCAATCTATAAGGAAATAAATTGATATTTTTCTCATATGAAGTGTAATCATAGGTTCTACATATAATTACTAACTCAAACAAGAAAGTGTCAATATATTCTATAGTTAGGACAGGAAGTGACGGAGTGGAGGTGGATTGATGTTTTAATTGTTGTTTCTTCATTGATGTGTCTTATGGGAAACTTAAATACTTCCACTTGGTCTTCATCACCAACCATTATGTAGTGAGATGGGGCTCCTTCTTCCTCTGATATATTCACAAAGTCTCTTGCTTCCACTTCTAAGCAGTCTTTAAAATTTCATGTCCTTCCTTGGGAGGAATGTTCACAATCAACTTGTTATTGTTGATTGTCAAGTCTTGGTTCAATGGTGGGCGTTTTGGGTTAAAATGTTCCTAATTTGTCCCTAATTTGATGCATGCATGCTTAATAAACTTCAAAAATGAAACTTATTCTTCATGCTCCCTGAAATTGTTCTTGTTTTCTTTTCTTTTCTTCTTTTCTATTAAATGATGAAGATTTTAAAAATGATATGCATTCTTTAGCACCTCCCTAGTAATAATACCAAAAAGAAATGGTGGGCCTCAGAATAGTAGCAATAATGCTACACTTATAAACTCTTCACTTTTAACGTCAACCTGGGGTTTGCACAAGCATAAGAGGTACTATGCACTATATGTGTAGACTATCACCTGCATTTATCTACAGTAAGAGTCTTAAGTCTTCCATAGACCACCTTAAATTAATCAATAAGAGAGAGAAACAATTAACAATTAAACAATCCTAGAAAAAATAAAATCTAAGTGTGGAAAAGTTGTGAATTGACTAAAGAAAAATAACAAGTAGAGTTTAGAGGGAAAAACAACTGAGTTACCAGTCCCAACTTTCGTGGTAGTGGAGAGCTAGGGTAAAATTATGCAATAAGCATATTGCAAAGTTGCAAATCTAGGTGTGTTAATATGGGTTGCTTTGTCAAAGCCAAAAGGTAATCATGATATAAATCAAGTTACGACTATCTATGTGAGCCAAAGCAAGGTAGACCCTACATACAATGCACTCTATTGCATAAGTTGAACTAAAGCATAAAAAATAAAATAAATCCTTGGTTAAGCAAAGATAAATATTTCATGGTCCAACACACTCTTTCTAATGCCTAGCAATGTTTGTAAATGCAATAAAACAAACCTAATAACAATGATACATGAATTGTGTGTAATTACAAGAAATTCTACAAAAATATAAAGAGTGCTACATGAAAATGTATAGGAAATTAGAAATGGCTAGAAGGGGAAAATACCATCATAAACATCCAATGCAAGTGCAATCTATTAAATTGAGCCAGATGTAAAATGGTTTATTTTTCCATAAAATAAATATCTACACCATAAAAATCGTGTTACTATGATGCTACGATAAACAGACAATTGCCTTTACATTATATATGTGCAAGAAAAGACAACCAAAATGGATGTCTTAACATAAAAACAAGTAGACAAGGTCCTTTAGAGTGTTCTTCGGTGGGTTCTATCCAAGGTCCTCACAAGGAACCTGTGAATCAAATAATAACCACCAACTGGAAAATAACACTTGACATTAACATATCATTGAGAATAGAGTTACAAAATCAAAAATATCAAAGTTTTCTAAACAATACAACAAAGGCCTACATATTACTATCAAAAGACTAACATTTTTATGTTGAGCCTTGAGTTCATCTTACAAAAAGCTATCATAAGCTCAACCCTTCCATCACCCCTTGATTGAAGGGTTATTCTTCCCCAAATCCTTATAATTAAGGACCTTGGTTCTAGGAACTAGTTCCTTAAACAGATCATTCCTTAGCTCTTGTAGTGCATGTGAGTGGATTGGAGGTGTCTTGAAAGGTTTGATAATTTTTGGAGGAGGTTGAGGGGACAAGATCCTTTCTTTTCTTCGTAGTGTGTTGGTTAGAGATCCCCATATGAATTTGAACTACAAGAATTGATCTCACACATACACATTTACCTTGAAATAAAACATTAATAGTCAAACATAGTCATCTAATTTACCAACTTCTACTCATTTAATAATTAATTGCAAAAACCATACTTTTTATTTATTATGGTAAAAAAGGTGAGTTTACCAAGTACAAAATGAGTTCAAAATGAATTTTAGATGGCATTGAAATCTACAATATGGGGCTTATTGACATGAAAGAATACAAAATTTGGGGCTTATTGACATGAAAGAATACAAAATTTGATGCATTTGTAGGTAGCATGTGTGAATGCTAAACATGAAATGCATAAAGAACCCAAATTCATGAACCCACAAGGGACCATTAAGTTTAGTTAAACAATGATTTAGATCTCTAGTGTAAGTTATGTAAAATGGTACACAAGGAATTGAAATTATGTATGGTCCATTACACCCGATGTGTTTATAAGCTATATGGAAGAAAATTTAAAAGTTGGTTTCTCAAGAATGATAATTTAGAGGGATGAAGCCAATGGAGTAAAACAAGGATTGTGATAACTACATATGCTTGCAAAATGTGGCAGTGACGGAGTCCATGTTTGTATGAGTCACATATGTTGTCCATCATAAGGACCAATAAGAAATTCAATAAGAAATTACATTTTCCAATGGAACTTGGCATACATAATTACATTTTCCAATGGAACTTGGCATACATAATTTCTTACGCATCATATAATGAAGAACCAAGGGTTTAATATAAAAATTTCTTGTACCAATTTAAAGGAGTGAGGGGGTGATTTGTGAGAATAATACCTCTTAAGCATGGTCTCTTAACGTGTTTATGAGTTGGAGGTATATTTTTAATCATTAATGAAATCAATAATTTCATTTTTACTTGTTGCATTGAGCTAAGCTGACATTGAGATAATTTATCGGTGTTGATCTTTATCATTTATTTAAATTATGTCGAAGTGAGCATAAGTCGGTTCTTTGCAATAATATTTAATCTTAGATTCTTATTATACATATTGAAAAGCATAGGTATATAGTGATCCACATCGCGGTAAGCAACCATTAATTACTTTTGACTTTATTTCTTATCACCCTTTTACCGAATGTTTTGGTGAAAGTTTGTATTTTTAAATATTTAATTTTTTTAATATATTGATTGTTATTGTTTCCATAAGATTGAGGTCTTATTTGAGACTTTGTGTCTACCAATATATTATGTTGATTTTAAAACTTAGTATAAGATCAGTTTTCAATGATACCATTGATTTTAATCTTCATACAAATAAATTTATTCGAAGTCTTTTTATCAAATAGCATATTTGTTTATATACATTCGAAATCTTTGAAATCTTCCTTCTTTACTTTAAGGTCAGGGTTCAAATCTCTCGTCCTTTTGGAACTCGAACAGCAGTGAAATCAAACAGGCTTAGGCTCAGTCAACAGTGAACTCAAACTCGACAGGCTTGACAGGGAGAAGTTGTAGGCTTAGTCGTGCAGGGCTGACTGGGAACTTCGAACTCTTTATGTTTCGAACATTAGATCTACTGTGTTTAGTCTCGAACATTGACAAAAGGCACAAGACTTTTGACCTCTACATTTTTGGACTTGTCTTCACTATTCACAGTCAGTCAGTCGACTATTCTATGGACGAGGAGCAGGAGAAGGGGGCGCAAGTGTTGTATTTCCAATGCTTGTCTACCCCCCACTCCCCTTTGTGTTTTGATCTGCTAGGTAAGAGGTAAGTAATTCGTGGCATCTGAATGTTATTTTTATATATATTTGATTAAACTTTGAAGAAGGAGAAAATAGAAACTAACACAAATAATGTACTCTACACAGTCACCATTTTCATCTCTAACTCATCCTTCCATTTCATCTCAGTCATTTCATTTCATTGCATCCTTCCATTTCATGTTGTAACTGTTAATTTATGCTTCAGTTTTGAGTCGATTCGATTCTGGGTTTGGGTTTGGCCCTTTCAATTCTGGGGTCATATTTTTAGGTTTGAAGAGTGGCAGTGGAATACAAGTTTAAAGTTTTACAAGTAGCCTCATCCCAAAATGGAAAACAATGGCAAGGAAATCTTAGATTTTGTGGAAACAAATCACTTAGGCCAAGTCAAAATTGCTTCAGTAAGCAAAACAGGGAAGTGGATTTGGGTAAATGCAAAACAATATTGGGGAATTTTAAAGCACAAACTTGCTTGTTTTAAATGGGAACAAAAAAGAAGAAGAAAACAGTCCCAAAAAAAGAAAACAAATAAGAGCAGAAAAAATAAATAGGAGTCAACCATTTACAATCCCACATCTACACCTCTTACTTGGTCGTCAAATCTCTATGTCCAGGAACTGATGAAGGCCAGGGAAAGGCTGGAAATTTTGGAAGCCAAAGAACAGGAAAGGGATCACAAAATTTCAAAGATTACACTTGCAAATCGATCTTTAATGGAAGGTAATAGGATCCTAAAAGAGCAAGTAACAATGCTACAAGAGGCTTTAGAGACAGGAAAACAAGAATGAGAAAACATGAAGACAACATGGCAAACCATGAAAGAATCAATGGCAACAAACAAGGAAGTGATAATTTCTAAAGAAACTCAGGTGGATACACAAATATCTCAGTAGAAAATAGTCATTTCTGGAAAAAAAAAAAAAAAGATCAAGAGGACAAGCATTCCAAAAGAAATCAAAACCAGAGCTGAGGACACTAATGGTTAGATAAGGATGGTGGGGAAGAAGAAATGCTCGTAGAGCATAGGAAAGAGAACACAAAGACAGAAAATATAGGGAAACAAACTTTATTATAAGAGGAATGAGTGACTATGGAAAGAATGAAGCACTCTCAATTTGACAACAGCCTTTTTGAAAGAGAAATTACATTCGAGAGGGAAAATTTGTCAAGCAAGAAGGCTGGGAAAAATATGTGAAGAGGGGCCTCGACCCATAAAAGTAATCATGGCAAGTGTACAAGATAAACACTATCTCTTAAGCAAAAATAAACTCTTGAAAGGCTCACACTTCTTCTTAGATGAAGATCTAACTAGCAAACAACAAGAGGAGAGAAGAGAAGAAGTGGAGAAAATTAGAGCAGCAAGAAACGAAGGGAAAAGAGCATGGTTGTACAATGGTAAAGTGGTTATTGCAATGTTTGGGCCTCATGACAAAGCAGGGCAGAAATTTGGCAGTAAAGAAAAAACAGTTAATTCTATAATAGGGAGGAAAACAACAAGATCAACATGGATGAAAAGGGGTGAAGACTCAAATTTGAGTCTTGTGTGCCAAGCTGCATAGCAATCAAATCCTACCCAGGTCTACCTAAGTCTAGTTTGTTGGAACTATAGAGGTTACCCTTGGAGGAGGGGACCTAGGATAGGGCCTATTGCAGAAGGTAGAGACATAATTTGTCTCACATAAAGTTATGAACATGATGGTTGTAAAACTCCTATGTTTGATGGTTATTTGAAATTAGCTGTTTGGAATGAGGCAGCAGAAAATGGAAAAGGGTATGGAGGAATACTGGTTTTAGTGAAAGAAAAAGAAGGTCATCACATACAGTTTATGAAAGAAGATACAAATAAACAATATTTATGGTTCAAAATAACAGAGAATGAGAACCACATAAGAATTGCAGCATGTTATTTTGCACCTCAAGTCTCAAAAACTTACAAAAATAAGGGGCTAGATAGCAAAGACCCATATGTAGCTTTAAAGAAAGATATTTTTGTATATTCTCGGCAGGGAGAATTTATTTTAGTGGGAGATTTCAATGTTAGAACAACAAATCCTAGTATTTTTTGTTGCAAAGAGGATCACAATCCTATCTAGCTCATTGAAGAGGAGAATCCCCAATGGCTGAGATGTTCATAAGATGACAAAGTTAGCAATCATTTTGGAGAGGAGTTTCTCACGTTGTGTGGTGCTTTCAACTTAATTATATGCAATGGTCTAGATAAATGGAAAAGGTTTGGGAACTTCACTTGCAACACATACAATGGGGCAAGTGTTGTTGACTACGTTATTTGTTCGCAAAGCTTAATTGAAAGGACAGATGAAGCTAAGATTGGAGAGAATATGTGGGACTTAAAATCAGACCATAACCCAATTTATATAAAGATATATTGGTTAGAAGAAAGTCGGCATAGGAGGAAAACCCAATGTTCTCGACAATCAATATCAAGGGGCAAAATTCTTCTAACACAAGAAAATTGCACTATCTTCAAAACAATGTTGGAGAGATCAATTCAAAAAGGGAAGAGTGGCTCCCAAACCCTCAATAGTCATGAGTTCACAAGTGTAATTCAGAGTACTCTTGAGAAGTGCAAAAGAGCAAAAAATAGGAAATTTGAATCAAATTATTTTCCTATAAATACTTGGTTTGATGAGGAATGCAAAATGGCAAGGAAAACCTTGAAAAAGGAAGGCGAGGAGAAGATAAATCTAAAGTTATATAAGTAGATTTTAAAAAGGGAAAAAGATGAATTCATGCGAACAAGGCGAGAAGAGTTAATATATCTAGGCAAGAATTGCCCAAAGCATTTTTGGCAAGAACTTCAACCAAGGAAGAAGCAAATTGAAAATAATATTATAGCCAATCAATGGTTTGACTATGCAAGACAACTCTATGAGAAAGAATCAGACGAGGAACCTCCTCCCAGGATCAACACAGCCACAAAGCTTTTCACATTACAGGAAGTAGAGACAAGAATTAAGGATCAGCTACCCTATTCTCTTGATTTGGCTTCCTTGGTCTACCTTATAGTATACAAAAATAATAATAATTTAAAATAGTTCAATGAGAACAATAATCAAGAAAGAACTAATTTAATCTTTAAATTCATCTTTCAACTAAAACTCTATAAATTAATAATTAACAAAGATATAATTGTTTATAAACATGAAAACTTAGGAACAACATTAACATAATATTTAATAATTATTAATAAGAATATTATATTTTTTTCATAAATTCTAAAATAATTAAGATTAGTAATTTGATTGAAAACAATAATCAAAAATGAATTATTTTTATTTCAACTTTAAATTCATTTTTAACTAAAACTCTATAAACTATTAATTAACAATTAATAATTAACAATGATATAATAATTTACAAACATAAAGACTTAGGAAAATCATTAACATAATACTTAATACCCCGGATGCGGGTGATATCTGAGATGGGACAAGCGTTGGGAGATGGCCACATGCCAGCCCGTGGCCATCACGTGGCAGCAGTAAAGAACATAGCCATCGACTGCAGCTAGTATAAGGTGGGATGGCAGAAGAGAGTTAATGATCCGCGAGGTAATTTGGCTCGAGAGACGGCAGCAGTTATGGCTGGGGAGCTCCAAAGCAGAGCCGGCGAAGTTATAAGGGACATCGTTGCTTGGGATCAGAGAATGTTTGGGGTTTTGCAGTTGCCTGGCCTCTCCGTCTCTGTCGGGATTTCTTCTCCGTCTGTCTGGTTCATCCCTCAATCGGCGTTGGGTGCAGGGGGTCTGGTTGCAGGGGATTTGAACTACCCTGTGGTCTGTTGGAATTTCGTTCCTCTGCATCCCACGAGAATGGTGAGACCTCGACAGCGCATGCTTAGCCGCCGAGGCACTTCCAGAGGGGGAACCACGCGCAGTCATGAAGCGGACAATGCTATCCATTGTTGCCACTGCAACCTCGCTCGCTCTACTGTCGCCAACCCCCTCCACTCCAGCCAATTCATGGATGCAGGGGCTTCGAGCTCGAATGCCCTGCCTGCCTTTGGTTCGGCTATATTCAATTTCAGCAGTGCCATGAACAATCCGCGGATTAGCGCGCATGTCTCAGTCTTGTTCATAGAAAATGCCCGGGAAGATGAGGAAGCCCTGGATGAACAGGGGCAGAGGACGAATGACAATCAGAAGCATGAAGCAGCGACCTCTGAAGCGGACAAGGAGCAGAAGGTTAAGGGTGCGGCCTCAGACCCGGAAAACGTAATGCAACGCAAGCAAGATAAGAAGTCGGGAACTTGCGAGGAGGATGACACCTTTCCCACTGCGGCTGAAAGAGAAGCCTATGGCTGGTGCCGGGTAGAGGAGGTGCAAATGGACGACTGAGGACGCCCGCACATAAGGTTTCTATGGCTTTCTGTTTGGTCTTCTGCTGTTTGTTTTTTGACTCTGTTAAAGTAACAATGCTTCTGGTCTCTTTCGTGTCTGGGTCTATGTCCATGTTCCTGAATTTTGTGTCAATGATTAGGGTAAGGTCGGTGTCCCCTGCGTGGGATGAAATGGTTGGTGCCCTTACGTGGGCGTGCTCCTATGGAAGTCTAGTTTTTGTGTCTGGTGCCCTTGTGCGGGATAGTTTTGGGATGACTCAATTGCTCTCGGGTGACATACCTAGAGCCTGACTCTCTCTAGTTTCACCATGATGTATTTTTGAAACCTGTACATAATATAATAGTTTAGTCTTTTACCGAGAAAAAAAAAACATAATACTTAATAATTATATATAAGAAATTATATACTTTCATGCTAACATAATTATTATTAATAACTTGATTCAATTTGAAATTAATGAAAAATCAATTAATAATGCATAATAAATTTAATTAATTTATACGCATTAATAAATATTAAGTTCTCAGTCAAAGAAACATCTCGAATACTTTGAAATATTAACAAGAAAAATAATAATTAATTAGCAATGCTTTAAGATTAGGTTAGTTTAGGATCATTATCTATTATTATGTTTCAATTATCAATTAATTTTTAAAAATAAATATATATATATATATATATATATATATCAAAATAAATTAAAAATTAGAAGAAATCTAAAATATAATTGTCAAAATAATATTATAAGAAATCAAAAAACTAAAAACCATTAAACTTGTCGGCTCCTTTCACTCACTTCCCAACCCTCTCCTCTATTTATTGATCCCTTGAGGTTCTGACTTATTCACTCATCTGATCCTGATGATGAACCACAGTGGTTGGTTCAAAACGTCGATTCCAAGAAAACATGAATGCAATGGCTCTGGAAAATATCACCATGCGAAGAATTAAGAATTTGAAAATAGGAAAGGCAAAGGACTTGGTTGAACTTCAAGCAGAATATCTAAAGTGGGGAATGAACATTCTTGCACCGCACATCATGGAAATATTCAACAACGTCATTCGGCAAGGATTCCCAAGAGATTGGACAACTAGTCTAGCAATACCCCTTTTTAAAAGTGGAGACATTAATAATCCTTCCAACTATAGAACCATTATGATCAATCCTTTGTTTGCAAAGCTCTTCAGCAGCATGGTGGAAAATAGAATCAGTAAGTGGGCGGAAGTCAAAGAAAAGAGGGCAAAAGGGCAAGCAAGTTTTAGGTCGAAACATTCTACAGTAGATCATGGTATCATGTTGAGACACATTATTGAAAAGGTTTGGGAGGGAAAAGAAGAAGTATTTTGTTTCTTTGTTGACTTCAAAAAGGCATTTGACACAGTCCCTAGAGATAAGTTGTGGAGTAGAATGGAAGAACTTGAAATTCCTTTGCATTATAGAGTTGTTGTCCATAGGCTTTATGAAGAGGTGAAAGTCAAAATTAGAACTTCAGCAGGCATTTCAAAAAGCTTTAGAAGTGACATTAGAGTCAAGCAGGGCTTCCCTTTATACCCTACTCTTTTTTGTTTATATATTGATAAATTGGAAGAGTGGCTAAATCCATAAGGTTGGGATGGTCTTTGGTTGGGGGAGTTTGTGATAAAGCTTCTTTTATATGTTGATGACCTTGTATTAATTGCTAAATCGGCCCAGGGATTGCAGATGCACCTATGTGCCCTTGAGAATTTTTGTAAAGCAGTGTGGATGCAAGTCAATACCAGCAAGACCAAAATAATGATTTTCTCAAATAAAAAGAAGCAGATCCATCATACATCTTCTTTGAAGGCAACATTCTTGAAGAAGTAAATGAATACAAGTACCTCGGGATTTATTTCAACAACAAGCTTAATTGGGAGCACTGCAGAAAGAAGAGAATTTTAGGAGGGTGGAAAGAATTATATGCTCTTCAAAATAGATGTAGAGAGGCAGAGCTATGGGATTGGAACACAATTAAAGTGTTTTTTGGGCTCCTAGTTTGTCCACTGATATTATATGGGTGTGAATTTTGGGCTAGCAACATCCCTATCTCAAAATGGAAGCAAATTAAGAAAAGCCAAAAACACTTGATCTTGAGCAAGTTTAAAATAAAAAGTTTGGTTTCTTATGAGATAATGTTGAGTGAAACAAGAGCAACGTCCGTCGAAGAAATTGCTATGGTGTGCCTCATAAGGTATCTTTAGAGAATTGAGCAACTGGTAGAAGGTAGATGGCCTAAAGTTATCTTCAATGAAGGAATGAGTGAAAGAAATAAATCATGGATGAGACAAAAAAACAAATGCATGCAAAAATGGAATATTTACATCAATGCATGTCCCACAAATAAAAAGGATTTGAAGAGTTATGTTATGGAGAATTTTCGTAAGCATATATGCGGAAAAGAGTTGGGTAGAAAGAAGAAGTGTTATGTTCAAGAATTAAACCCCACATGTGATCTCCAACAAAAAGAGTACATTGGAGCTAGCATTCCATGGAGATCAAAGATTCTTATTTCTCAATTAAGAACTAACTCGCATCAATTACAGTGCGAAACAGGTCGGTGGAAAATACCTAAAGAAGCTTGGGAAGAGTGGGTGTGTACTTTTTGCACTTATGGGGCAGTGGAATCGGAAAAACATTTCATTTTGGAATGTGATGCTTTCAGAGACATTAGAGACAGTTACAGCAGTATGTTAACATCGGTTCCTTGGCATTGTCTTTTTAGTGAGGGGATTGTTAGAAGGTTGGGTCAGCTCATCATTAATTTGAATAATAAGAGGATTGAATTGCAAAAGGCAAAAAACAGGGAAGCTAGTGGTCCCATAGACTATAGCTAGTCTCATGGACGTTAAAATTTCATTCATTCATTCATTCTTTACTTTAAGTAAACGAAAGCCACAACATGTCGATGTCATCAAAACACTTCTCCCATCTACCACTCATTTTGTTAGTGTTAGTTGTGATAGACAGACAAACATGTTTCACCGCCTCCTTCATGTTGTTTTTTTTGTGTAGCATTGGGAGGTATTCATGCATGCCTAAGTCGGCCTAGTAGAATTATGAAAAATTAAAATAAAATTTGTTGTTTGGAGCATAAAGTTCGCCTAGGAAAGCAAGTTGGCCCAACTCATGAAAGGGTATGTCCCTTGGGTTATTTCACCCCCATTTGACAAGTATAAATATATGATGTGATGCCTCATAATCTTATCAACAAAAAAAGAAAGTCTAAGATTTGTTTTTGGAGGTTATCTTTTCTACTTTAATCTCTCTCTCTCTTGGTTGCACGTGTGGAGAAAGAAGATTGAGTTTATCAATTGCTTTACAGAGTGATTTAAATGTGCATTTGATCGTTGAACAAGCCAAATTTGACAGCATAACAGGCCAAGTTGGACTGTAAAACAGGGCAGAGTTGACCACAAGTCGTTGATTGTAGGGTCGAGTTGACCGTAGGGCCAAGTTTGAATATAGATTTGAATTTTTGCTAGTTTGATCAACATTGACTTGTTGGAGCTTTGACCAAATTTGACTGGTATTTGACTTGGATTATTGACATATATTACTAGACAAAATTGTTGTTTTTGTAAATCTTATTGAAGAATAATTTCTCATAAAGAAAAGTTGTTGGGTTTTCTCCCAAGGTAAAATTTGTTGTTTCTGTTGTGCATGGTTGTATTTCTATTATCATTAATATTTCCGTTGCATTTACTATTGATATTTTTTACAGTGTAATGCTCAATGATATCAATGGCATAGAATATTGTGTGAAAATCACTAGGAAGTAATTATCTAGCAGAAAAATGTGTTATATTGTGCATCTTGTAGAAAATTCAACATGGTATCATAGATTTTTTGAAAGAGCAGTCATTGAAGTTAGCCTAAGAGATAAATATTCAACATCTTGATTGGTTTTTGGATCTCTTGTCAAAATGGCACTAGGTCTTAGAGTTGATGACATGTTAGATGGTGCCATCAACTTTAGACCTTGGAAGACCAAGATACTCCTTATCTTGGAAGATAATGAGCTTGAAGATCATGTGGAGAAAGTCATTCCAAATCCAAAGAGATTTGAGGAGAAAGAAAAGTATAAGAAGAATGAAGCCAAGGTGAAGAGAATCTTGGTAGATTTCATAAAGGACCACTTGATTGCTCACGTTGCTACATTGAAGACTGCCAATGAAGTATATGTTTCTCTGGTAGGATTGTATGAGAGCAGAAACACTAGTAGGAAGTTAAACTTGAGGAATTGTCTCCATAATGCTATGATGACTATATCATATTATGTTGTCTCATATCTGATCAGAGTCTACCAGATTAGATAGGAGCATGTGGGCATTGGAGATACAATTGATGATACAAATCTTGTTGTAGTGACTCTCAATTGATTTCCCTCCTCATGGGAGCCATTTATTTAGGGAATTTGTGCACGAGAAAAATTTCCCAAGTTTGATAAGCTATGGATTGATTGTGTCCAATAGGAGACCAAATTTTTGTCTAGGAATAGCTTGTAGAATCCACAAGATGAAGAAACTCAAGCTCTTGCAGCTCACACAAGGAAAGGAAAAGGAAGAAGGAACTTTGGAAAGTTTAATAAGAAGAATATAGGTAGAAGACCAGCTCCTGTTTAGGATCATAAGAAGAAGGATATGCCAAAGGTGAAGTGCTTCATTTGTCATGATTTTGGACACTATGCATCCCAGTGTCCTAAGAGGAAAATAAAGGGAAAGCAACATGCATCAGCAACCAACGTTGATAATGATGATAATGAGCATCCACCTCAGAAGAAGTCAAAGGAATCTTTCCTTTAGAAACGATTACCAATAATAGTGATGTTTGGTTTTTGGACAAGACACATGATAGGTTTTCGAGACTCTCTTACAAATTTCTTAGAGAGGAAGTTAAAAATTCCCTACAATCCTCGGATCGAGAGATACGTACTATATATTTTTTCTCCCTTGATTATTATTATTATTACTTTTATTTTTTAGTCAACCTCTTGCCCTTGTATTTTGCTTGGTTGTGATTTTTTCATTTCTTGTCCTTGTATTTGGAGGTTTTCATGTAGATGATTCACACATCATATGGCAACATACAAGTGATTTTTGTTGCAATAGGTTTCTCCCAGAAAGAGGGAGTGGAATATGAGGATATTTTTTCTCCAGTCACTAGATGGTCAGGTTCTTGTATGGCCTAAGGGTCTGAGCATTGACTCAACAAGAAGTAATTGATGTTTGAGAGGGAGGATTGTATAGATTGTTAGTACATCTAGGACTGTGTTAGATGGCCAAAAGAGCTTCCATTTCCGAACAGTCAGGTAGAATGGAATGAGCAGCCTTCTAAGACGATGTCATGGGTTGATATCAGACAAGATGCTCAAAAATGGGAGGTCTGTAAGAGATGTGTGCCTTTTATGAGGGGACCATGTTAGAAAACATAATATTCTTTAGTGATAAAGGAAGCAACAATGGAAGAAGGACTTTCTTACATGACAAAGGGAGCATCATGGATTACCATAGAAGGGTTTGCTTCATTGTTAGAGGAACTTGGCCTCAGAATTTTGAGATGAAATATCTTAGCCTAATGCATTACTAATTAGCATTGGAGGTGTGAAAGAGACCTGATGAGATCTTTCTTGAACAAGGGAAGTACATTGTTCATATTTTGAGGAGATTTGGTATGGTGGATTGCAAGTCCATGGCTATACCTATTGTGACCAGTCTAAAGAAGTTGAGTGATTCTACTTTAGATATATATTTTTTGGATCGCATATGATGTATATGTAGTTGATCAGATCCTTGATGTACCTGGTTAACACTAGGCTTGATATTTGCTTTGTAGTGAACACCTTAATTTGGTATGTGGTTGAGTCGAGGCAGATACATTGGGTTGGAGAAAACATGTGTTGGGGTACCCACGTGGTACAGTTTGATATGGTCTGAG
The DNA here is from genome assembly GCA_031772625.1 of Pinus tabuliformis. NCBI lineage: Eukaryota > Viridiplantae > Streptophyta > Pinopsida > Pinales > Pinaceae > Pinus > Pinus tabuliformis. Next base: position 1,455,488,536 of record CM062819.1, on the reverse strand, counting down.
ATATATCTTAGGTGTTGGAGTGACATTGTAGGGATATATAGATTTAAATTTATCAGAGAGTGAAAATGACTGAAAGAGCACCTCGAGAGTACTACTTCCGCTTGGGATCAACTATGATATCTTAGTTTAGCAGGAAGCATACTTTTGTCTCACTCAATACAATAGAATCAGGGTATATCGTTGCTAGTGCTGCAATTCAGGATGCAGTCTGGGTTCTTAAGCTACTTGCAAGGTTATTTGATCAGTTCAAATCACATTAAGATCAAATATCACTTCATCTGAGACATGGTGCAGAGAGGAGCATTGAATCTCCAATACATATCCATAGATGAGCAGATTGTTGACATTCTCACCAAGCCCTTTTTTAGAGTGAAGTTTGTATAAGTCAGAGACAAGCTTAGCGTGATGTAGAACATCTCCCTCATTAAGAGGGAGTATTGATGTCATTGTAATATCAGACAGATCATCTCCTAAGAATCCATGTTGGGTTGGGTCATGTTGATTTGACTAGGGGAGATGGATACATTCACCTGAGAAGCCGTGAAGGAATGTAGTTGGGTCATGCTAATTTAACCAAGGATGAATGGCCCAAGGCAATTGCAGGATTGGACAAACCTTCTCCTAAGAAGCCATGAAGGACTTTGGCTATGTCATGCTAATTTGACAAGAGGAATTGATGTAATTCACCTGAGAAGCCATGGAGGACTTTGGTTGGATCATGCTAATTTGGCCAGGGGTGAATGGCTTAAGGGCATATCCTCTCTTAAGAATCCATGAAGGATTGTAGTTGATTCATGTTGATTTGACCAGAGGAGATTGATACATTTACCTAAGGAGTCATGATATTCCCTATTCTAGGATGAAGTGATCTATAGACATGTATGTGAAAAGACACTACATCAACATAGAAAGGTCATGAAATTTTCTTGTGAAGGAGAAATTTCAGGTAAGGAGAAATATGTTTGCAAATAAGGAGAATACCTCCCTCTCTAAGAGGGAGTGTTAATTTTTTTGTGAAGCATCGGGAGGTATTCCCTCATGCCTAGGTCAACCTAGAAGAATTATGAAAAAATAAAATACAATTTGATTTTTGGAGCATCAAGTTGGCCCAGTTCATGAAGGGGTGTGTCCCTTGGGTTATTTCACCCCCATTCAACAAGTATAAATATATGATGTGATGCCTCATTCTCTCATCAATGAAAAAAGAAAGCATGAAATATGTTTTCGGAGGTTATTTTTTCTACTTTTATCTCCTTCTTTGTTAGTTGTACATGTGAAGAAATAAGACAAAACTTATTAACTTTTTTACCGAGTGGTTTGGTTGGGTGTTTGACGCAGAACGGGCCAATTTTGACCACAAGACAGATCGATTTGACCGCAGAACAGGCCGAGTTCGACTGCAGGATAGGGCAAATTTGGTCGTAGGTCTTAACCGTAGGTAATTAACAACATGATCAAGTTGACTGCACGGCCAAGTTTGACCAAGCCAAATTTTGATTGCATATTTGACTTTTGGCAGTTTGACCAGTGTTGACTTGCTGCAATTTTGACTAGATTCTACTAGTATTTGACTTGGATTATTAGCACACATTTCTAGAACAAATTGTTTATTTTGTAATCCTTGATGAATAATAATTTATCCTAAAGAAAATTTGTTGTGTTTTCTCCCAAGGTTGGGTTTCCCAAAGTAAAAATTTTTGTCCCCGTTGTGCATAGTTTTCTTTGTATGATCTTTACTATTTATGTTGCATTTACTGTTAATATTTTTTGAAGTGTAATTTCTCAATGATAGTAGTGGCATAGAATATTGTGTGAAAATCATTAGGAAGTAATTATCCCGCAAAAAATTGTATTCTAATATGCATCTTGTAGAAAATTCACACTTCAACTACCTAGCCTCCAAGAGTTTCACCACCATTGCATTGCTTCACCTACACAAAAATTTGTTATCACTAATTTTCCATCACTAGATGTTTCTTGCATAGAAATATAATTTGCAAAAGACAAGATCTATGAGGTAGCAGATTCTATGGGAGAAAGTTTGAGATAAATGAAATCAAGTAAGGCTAAAAAAGAAAGGGTTGATCTCATGAAAAGTATGATCTCATGTCATTGTTCATCTTATCAAATGAGTAGTTTTTCCTTGATATCTTCGATTTTGAAAAATATTTCTACAAGATTCAAATTAAACTGAATTTTTATTTGTACGATAAGCTAAATGAAAGCCACACATCTATTAGAGTTCTAGGGGCGAAATTATGGTGGCGCTGGGTAAAAGATCCAAGGGCTCAATGGGCTAGTATCTGGAAAGCAAAATATGCTAGCAATTGGCAAGAGAATGAGCACATACGGATGACTAGCATCATTAAAGGTTCACATATTTGGAATAAGGCCTGGGAAAATAGAGGATTAGTACAAAAAAATAGCTTCTTGGAAATCAGAGAGGGGGATCTTGCTTTGTTTTGGGAGGATAAATGGCAATAGGAACCTACACTGCTAACAGAGGACTTTCTAGATCTCAAGAAAGAAACTGATGCCCAAGGTTTACTCAGGGTTAAAGATTTTTGGGTTCAAAACAACAGAGAAGGAAAATGGAGAATCTGGAAGAAGTTTGATTATAGGGATGATAACCCCTTAAAAGCAAAAGCGGAGGCACTAATGAAAGTGTTGGACCAAAGAAAAATTTTAGTGACAGGGGGACATGATCAACTTAGATGGGGTAATAATAATGAAGGTACCTTCAATCTTAAGGAGGCTAAAAGTATACTCCTTGAGCTGGACCACAATGTACCGGACAAGGCTTGGAAGAACCTATGGAGGCATCAAGGATGGATGAAGATCAAACTCTTCATGTGGCTGGTTCAACACAAGAAAATTTTGACTTGGGATAATATTCGAAAGAGGGGTGTTCTGGGTCCTTCCAGATGCCAGCTCTGTGAGGCCCAGGAGGAAACCATAGAGCACCTGCTCAATAATTGCAACTTCACTTCCAGTTTGTGGGACTCATTCGCCACTATTTTCCAACAGACAGACAGGGACAAAGGAAGCATTATCAACACCCTGAATAAATGGAGACGAAACTTCTCTGATTATGAGTTTCTCTGCTCAGCCTGGGCTTTAATGCCAAGTTTCATAATATGGAATGTCTGGAAAGAAAGAAACAACAAAGTCTTAAAAAATGAAAAAAGATCATCCCAACAAATCTTTGAGCAGATCTTAAGACAGCTTAAAGAGACGGTAGGCACTGTTGTGAGAAATTTCCCAAAGAATCCACCTTCAGAAGCTGAAAGGTAGATACTTCTTCAGTTGGGGATGCTAGAGCTCATCCCACAGGGCTTGGACAGAAAGGTCATGAAAATGAACACTAAGCAGGATTACTGGCACCCCCCACCTCAAGGTTTTTTTAAATTCAACATTGATGGGGCCTCAAAAGGTAACCTGGGTGTAGCCGGTTTTGGAGGGGTGTTAAGAGATGAGAATGGCTGCATCCTTTTTATTTTTCACTGCCATTTGGGAAGAGCCACTAATAATTTGGCAGAATTAATGGCTCTCGAGCATTGTTTAGAATTCCTGAAGCAGAATAATCTCCAGAATATCATAGTTGAAGCTGACTCTGAGTTAATCATTAATTCGGTTAAGAGAATCAGTTATGGTACGGAGCCAGAAAAAGTCTCAAAGCAATGGAGGTTGTTGCAGGTCTTTCAGCGGATTCAGCTTCACCTTCGGGGCTTAAGTACAGTGGGCTTCACACATGTGCTAAGAACAGCCAATAAATTGGTGGACATCCTGGCAAATCAAGGGGTACTCTGCACCATGAGCAGGGTTGAGCTGAGCTGGCAAGAGCTGCCTCAGAATGGGTTAAGGGTTCGCTGTCTAGATCAGGTGGATGAGGACAGAAAGGTGTTTCGTAATAGAGACACAGAACCGGCGTCTATATGATTTGGGTTTTTCTTATGAAGAGTCAGTTTTGTAGGGAGGTCCCTTTTGGGAAGCAGTTCACTGTTGGCCTCCTCAACCGTGGTAAGAATAATCTCAGAAGTCTCTAGAGGATGTGGTTAGGTAGAAGTTGTTACTCGGGCAGACGGTGGAACGGAGGACTTTTCATCTTCCTTTGGTGCTTTAGCGTGAGGAGATGGGCTAGTGCGAGAGGCCGAAATCCTGGATATCTCGGCAAACTCAACAAACTGGTTATTCTTCCGACGATAGAAATACCGCTCAGGAAGTGGTTTCGGGTTCATCGCAAGCCCTTCAAGCAGTTTGTGGTTTTTCAGATTTGGGAGCAATTTCATTCACATATCAACACGTGGCCTAGGTACAGTAATAAATATGGCCCTCATCGAGAGCTAAATCTAGGTGCTTTTGGCCCGTGCAATATGCATCACTGTCGTTGGATCAAGCAATATGTTTCTATGGTCATGATTAGTCATGCAGGTTGGAGGGTCCAAGGGGTTCAGTGCGCGGTTATTCTCCATTTTTGTGGGTCGTGCGATATCTTCCTCCACCGTTGGATCTAGCAAGGGGAAGCGACGGTCAAGGATAAGGTGCAGGGCAGGTCGATTGTTATCCTCCGTGCTTGTTACACATCATGGTGGGCATTGGTGGATTTCGGGCCAAAATTATGCTCAAGAGTTATCCCCTTTCAGACCCGAAATCCTTTCAGAATGGCTTCTTTCCCCTATTCGAATCCGAGGCTTATTTTATCATAGTCGGTTAGATCTCTGGAGGGTGATTGAATGGTTTAGACTTTGGCCTGCTTTTCGAGGGTTTTGCGGTACTGTTTGTGGTTCTATGGCTGTCAGTGATTTGATTTCTCTTTTGCTCACAGTTCCTTGAGGACTGTTGTACCTTATGTAATTCGTTTTTTGATTTATTGAAATAGAAGGCTTGACTCTTGCTTTAGCAAAAAAAAAGAAAGCCACACATCTATTATTTAATGAAGATTGGAATTATGAAATATGGAGCATATATTACCTAGTGAAGATTGGAATTATGAAAGATGAAACATAGTAACTTACAAACATAAGCTGCTACAATTTTTTCTCTTCAAGCAAATTAATATAAATTCATTCATTTTGATTAAGATATTTGTTACTATTCATTTTGTAATACAATAAAGCCATATATCGCTTTTAATTAGTATAAGAAAAATAACAAACATTATCTATGAGTATATCCTTAATATAAGACAGTGCAAAGAGAATTTTATGAAAAGAAAAACTTATCATCCTATCAAATTAATTAATATCACATGGGAACAAACTAATTAATATCATAGGGAAACAATAGCAATATATCAAGCAAATTGAAATGATGCACTTAACACTTTCGGAAAATAGTATAAGGATAACAACGGTAGTAGTATATGACGTAATGTGAATGATTTACTTAACTCTTTAAGAAAACATGAGAAGGATAGCAACGATAGTAACATATCACCCAATTCAAATAATATACTCAATACATAAGAAAACATTAAATGCAATGATGGCATTGAGGTTCAATGTGTACAAAACACTTATCATGATATCAAATTAATTAATATCACATGGAAACAAATTAATTAATATCACATGGAAACAATAGCAATATATCAAGCAAATTGAAATGATGCACTTAACACTTTCGGAAAACATGAGAAGGATAGCAATGATAGTAGTATATGACGTAATTTGAATGATGTAATTAACTCTTTAAGAAAACATGAGAAGGATAGCAACGATAGTGACATATCACCCAATTCAAATAATATACTCAATACATTAAGAAAACATTTAATGCAATGATGGCATTGAGGTTCAATGTGTACAAAAAACTTATCATGATATCAAATTAATTAATATCACATGGAAACAAATTAATTAATATCACATGGAAACAAATTAATTAATATCACAGGGAAACAATAGCAATATATCAAGCAAATTGAAATGATGCACTTAACACTTTCGGAAAACATGAGAAGGATACAATGATAGTAGTATATGTCGTAATTTGAATGATGTACTTAACTCTTTAAGAAAACATGAGAATGATAACAATGATAATAACATATCGCCCAATTCAAATAATATACTCAATACATTAAGAAAACATTGAATGCAATGATGCCATTGAGGTTCAATGTGTACAAAAAAATTATCATGATATCAAATTAATTAATATCACATGGAAACAAATTAATTGATATCACAGGGAAACAATAGAAATATATCAAGCAAATTGAAATGATGCACTTAACACTTTTGGAAAACATGAGAAGGATAGCAACGATAGTACTATATGACGTAATTTGAATGATGTACTTAACTCTTTAAGAAAACATGAGAAGGATAGCAATGATAGTAACATATCACCCAATTCAAATAAGATACTCAATACATTAAGAAGACATTGACTGCAATGATGGAATTGAGGTTCAATGTGTACAAAAAACTTATCATGATATCAAATTAATTAATATCACATGGAAACAAATTAATTAATATCACACAGAAACAATAGCAATATATCAAGCAAATTGAAATGATGCACTTAACACTTTCGGAAAACATGAGAAGGATAGCAATGATAGTAGTATATGACGTAACTTGAATAATGTACTTAACTCTTTAAGAAAACATGAGAAGGATAGCAACGATAGTAACATATCACCCAATTCAAATAATAAACTCAATACATTAAGAAAAAATTGAATGCAATGATGCAATTGAGGTTCAATGTGTACAAAAAACTTATCAAGACATCAAATTAATTAAGATCACAGGAAAACAATAGCAATATATCAAGCAAATTGAAATAATGCACTTAACACTTTCGTAAAACATGAGAAGAATAGCAACGATAGTAGTATATGACATAATTTGAATGATGTACTTAACTCTTTAAGAAAACATGAGAAGGATAGCAACGATAGTAACATATCACCCAATTCAAATAATATACTCAATACATTAAGAAAACATTGAATGCAATGATGGAATTGAGGTTCAATGTGTACAAAAAACTTATCATGATATCAAATTAATTAATATCACATGGAAACAAATTAATTAATATCACAGGGAAGCAATAGCAATATATCAAGCAAATTGAAATGATGCACTTAACACTTTCGGAAAGCATGAGAAGGATAGCAATGATAGTAGTATATGACGTAATTTGAATGATGTACTTAACTCTTTAAGAAAACATGAGAAGGATAGCAATGATAGTGACTAAACATATCACCCAATTCAAATAATATACTCAATACATTAAGAAAACATTGAATGCAATGATGGCATTGAGGTTCAATGTGTACAAAAAACTTATCATGATATCAAATTAATTAATATCACATGGAAAAAAATTAATTAATATCACAAGGAAACAATAGCAAAATATCAATAAAATTGAAATGATGCACTTAACACTTTCAGAAAACATGAGAAGGATAGCAACGACAGTAGTATATGACGTAATTTGAATGATGTACTTAACTCTTTAAGAAAACATGAGAAGGATAGCAACGATAGTAACATATCACCCGATTCAAATAATATACTCAATACATTAAGAAAACATTGAATGCAATGATGGCATTGAGGTTCAATGTGTACCTCAATCTAACGCGTTATTTTTAGAGTAGTGTAATGAGGTTATAATTTTTCTTGGAATACAGTGGAAATTCTAGCTAAAATTTGGTAGAAATTTTGGGTTACAACTGTCAAGCTTGAGGATTTTGGGTGCCTAGAGGTTTTTGATGGTGCTGAATCTATTTCCACCATCAAAAAATGATTCAAACATTCCTATGGTCAGATTTTTTGAAAAAAAATGACTTAATTCCAGTAAAAATAACTTTCCAGACAAAATTGTAACCTCCATAGACAACGTTGTTATTTTTAGCTAAACATGTGTTTTTTAATAGATTTATATATTCCACCAAAATGTATACAAGTACCTACTTAGCTTCCGATTCAAACGAATTACCCATTTAGTCTAAATGTTAAATAGGAGAACCAACCTCGATCGCTACACTTTCAAGGCCACATTGACAACCAACACATGTTTGCACTTCACTTGGAGGTGAGTGAAGCTCAAATCCTACACTACTGCTAGATTTGAAATGGAGTAGACAACGAACACCAAATGAACCAAGTCCAACAATGCTACTGACAATCCTCAGCCATATTGATCAAAATGAGTCATCTATAGCTAGTGTAAATAAGATTTTCATTAGTTATATATTAAATTTTTGTTTAAGTTTGATTTTAATTACAAAACAATGGATGAAGCAAGGCACCACATAGGCCAAGTTTGGTTTCATAGGATGTTAAAGAATCGTTAAAAAAAATATTTATGAAAAATTATACAATGTGCAATGTGCAACAATCCTCTTACCATTTCTATGTAAATAAATTTCTTGTTTGGATAATTTTGCAATACTGCAAAACATAATCCAAGATGTACTGAACTACAACCGCCTGTAAACAAAAACCCAAATTAGAATAACATTAAAAGTTCAACAACATTATTTCCTTCCTCTTACATGAATTGTAGACACAATTATTTTTTTCGGCGAACTGTGATGAACAAGTTAAAGGGATAAATGAAGGATTTGACCTGAATTGCATTTTTAGAACCCACATAATTCTATTCGGAATGAGATGAAAAATTAGTTTGCACTACATTGGGCTTTCCGTTTTGTTGTAATCAATTGCTCATACTACATGGAAAGAAGGGCCCTTCCCTAGGATGACCAAAGTTGTTGACCTTGTGGCTCCAATTAGGTTGATCGAATCCACCCATAAAATAAGTCAGTTCATCACATATCTCCAGTCTCATTAGAGATTGATTCTTTCATTCTACTTGTGGTTTGCAAGGAATATCTTATTTTTGTATGTTTATCATTATTTAGTTGTCAAACCAATAATGAGGACAGTGATCACAAACTATTATCAGCAAATGCAGGTTGACTCATCACTGTTATTTAATAAAAACTATGCCATCTAGAATTACCAGCTGGTGGTCCATAAGGAGCAGGCTTTCACTCCGGCGAAGTGTCTCTAGTTCTTGGACCCTTAACCTGTTTCCTTACATCTGAGGAAGTGGAGCTCTTAGCCAAGAAAAAATAGTTTTAGGGCATCTATGATAAGTTACTAGATGGAAAAAAGAAAATTTGAAGTTTTTCACTCAAGTTCCATAATAAGCGAATACATTGCAGGAACCCAATTGTGCCAACCCAACAAACCTAGAGCTTAGAGTGGACGTACCCCAATTTAAAGTTTTAGAGTTTAGAGTGGACGTACCCCAATTTAAGGCTTTATATATTTGCATGGAGGGAGATTGAGAAAAAAGCAGATGGTTTCAATGGTAGTGGGAAGACTACCTTCAAACTTTGCATAGCCAAATTTGTTATTTTTTGCCCATTTAACTTAGTTGTAGAAGGTATTTTATCTTCTACACCTAGTATTGCAAAGAACAAAAGATTGAAATCCTTTCTTTCTTTGGTGCCTATCAAGAGCCACCTTGAGACAGAAAATGAACCTACGGTAATGTGCCAAAATGCTCAACTATGATGCTTAGTCCAGGGTTCAAAGTTCCATCAATGGAATAGTCTCAACCATGGGGTTTCACTGCCAAATATTATTTTGGGCAATTTCGATATCACTACATTGTTTACATCCATTCTTTGAGAAAATATTTCCCACCATTTTCTTTGTTGTAAAGGCATATTAGCCTGTTACACTAAAATTTGTCACCATGACTATTTGCAGTCAGTATGGCTCCATCAATAACCATACTGTCCTCCTTGGCAAGTCTTATACCTCTGCTCCTCATGTCAAACTCCAAAAAAGAGAGAAAGCCTTTAAAAGTCAATATAACTCTGGTTTCGCAGTTTCTCTTACTCTTACCTGCGTGTACGCACCTCAAGTACATAATACCTGCGTACTTGTACGCTCTGTCTGTAAAGGGGTGGGTGCGTACTCCTGTAAAGGTCAAAAGACGCAAGTTTTACTTCAAAAAACTTACTTGTGGTCGATTCTAGAGCATTCTAGAAGATGGTTTGACGTGGATTGAGCGCCTCCAGATGGTTCATGCATCCCAAAGAAAGAGGAACTTATCCCATGAAGAAGGGAGCTATCCCTTTGAAAGATGGGCTTATCCCATTCATGGTGGACCTGTTTAACTTCCTCCAAAGCACTATAAATACAGGCATTGGGCCAGAGGGAGGGGAGGTTGAAAGCTGAACATTCCTAAAGGTAGATGCTGCTGAAATTAGGACTCCCTTATAGAGCTTGAGAGGAGAGATTCCAATCCTTTCTTAGCTTCATTTGGAAGTGGGTGAGCTGATCAAAGTAGAGGAGAACTCTTGCTGGACCCTGGAAGGGACCTGCACAACACCAAGGCACTGGTTGTAAGGTTTCTTTTGTTTCCAATTAATACAATTAAGTTCATTTTTCTCAACAAGTTGTTATATATAATTTGTTTCATAAACTCCTTGGTCTTTATGATGAATATGTTTTATTATATGAGTTATTCAGGTGCTATGTAATCGTTTGCTTGTTAGTGAATGCAAGCTTCAAGGAGAAGGAGCTCATCTGGATCAGAGAGGCTTGGCTGCTACAAACAGCGTTGGACTAAACGTAAGACTTGAACACCTGGTTGCTTGTATTTTAAATGCATATTTAGGGAAAGATAGTGCTTGATTGTTTTGTTTGTCACTAGAAAGCCTTAGCTTCTAGGGAGGTCGGTTTTGTCCGCAAAATTGACTCTTTCCGCATGACAAAAAGGCGACTCCACTGGGGACTTGATTGTTTTCTTTGTCTATACTTTGACCTGAGAAACTGTATTTTCTGTTTCTGTTTTTGACTTGATGATTGTGGGATTGGGTGAATTTAATTAATTTTGAGTTGGTTTTCATTTTTCATAGTTTTGGGAGAGGTACGCACCCTCTGAGTTAAGCACAGTGCGTACTTGTACGCACTTTTGCTTTGTGCACAGAGCGTGGACGCACCTGTGTAAACAGGTTGCCTGCGTACCCTGTCAAAAATTTGAAAAATTTTAAATTTTTCTCTTTTTTATCAGTGTAGAATTTGTTTATAGGTTTTAGCCATTGCCCAAACCTGCTTGTTCCCTGTCAAAAACTTTCCTTGGTTAATTTCATTGGCATTCCTGCTCTAAGCTTTTATCAATTGGGTGTTTTGAGTCTCTTTTTTGAGAAATTCTAAATTTGATTTCCTTTGGTCATTACTTGGAGGTTTGTCTCAGTCTTTTCACAATTTTGCATCTTTTTGCTTTTGTGTATGAGTGTTAATCGCCTTTGAGTGTTTTTATTTTTTGATCTTTGGAACTCTCACCCAATTTTCTCGACTTGCACTTGATTGGTTCTTAGATTACATTAGAATCATCTTGTGTTTGAGAATTCTCTTACATAGATCACATTTGCATAATTAGAATTCTCATTTTCAGAATATTAATGAAAAATGTGCATAGATTACATTTGCATACTTTTCAAGTGAATTGTGCATAGATTACAATTGCATAGTTTACATTCTGAAAAATCAATCGTAGATTTAGATCAGTTTTCTTTGATTTGAATTTACACAAAAATAAAAATAAAAAAACTATTTTGGAATTGATTTGCATTAGTTTTTCTTGATGAAATTAGTGCATTAGAGAATTTGTTATATTTTCTCTTAGTGATCAATTTTTTGCATTGTTGGAAGTGAATGGAAACTCTCTCCTTACTTTAGTTAGGATTCATCGAATTGAAAGGATTACATTATCATATTCGATTGCATTCAGTTTTGAGTCGGGTCATAACACCATTGGTTTCGTATCCATTTACCCCTTTGAGTAATAACAGCCTAAATAAACACAGCGCTTAATTAAAATTCATCTAGTAATTTTTACATTTCTAGGGCTCTGATACACCAACATAGCTTAGGCTAGTGTCTTGGAGTAGGAGAGTAATTAACTCTCCAAGACAGTAAAAACAAACAAGTAGTTGTATCTTGTGGTAGGAAGAAATCCAATTGTTGCATTTATGCTCTGGGAAAGCTGCTCTTAAAGGAGAAGCACGAGATCATGTCCGAACCAGTGTGGGAATCAATCCTTCCTCATTGGGAACGACGCCAGATATTCACGTATTAAAAACGGTAAACCTCGGATTAACCATTGTCGAGGAGCCTGGGGTCATTTGTTGGTAAACCTTGGATTATGTCAAGGAGCCTTCAAGGGGATTGAGCTTGCTACTCTGCCCTTGCGTGCGTATCGGATCGTAGACTGTTCCCCCAGGTATATTTGTTTCAGTTGGTAACCTTAGTGGCCATATTCTTTAGGATTCTTCCTGAGGTGACAGTGGTGGGAAGATCCCACTGTACCTGGAGTAGACGTCGGCTAGACTCACTTGGATTTTCTGGGGGGTTCTCTTCACTCGAGACGGTTAAGTGGAGGAGCTTGTGCCAGTCTATTCATTAAGCAGGTTACCGGGGTAACTGTTCCAACTGCCATTTCTATATTGAACTCTACGACGTTGGATTTCATCACCAACTAGTGTTTTCAGTACGGAAAGTTACTGTTTGTGTGTGGTTTGACTCCTAGATTTGATAGTGCGTGTTAATTTGTTTGTTTTTACTTTTAGAGACCATAGGTGTGAATTGTGAATTTTAATTGTTAGGTGTGAATTGTGAATTGTTAATTTTAGTTTTAAATTGTTAATAAAATTCACTGAAGTTGAATATAATGGCAACTGTTCCGGAATTTACCAACCTAGGAACCCCTCTTAACGAGGATCCTAGTACTTTTCCTTTCTTTGGAAATTTTGGTCCTCCTTACATGGCTACTTTGTCATTACCTGGATTTACAATAGTTTTACCGATATGGTTATTTTCAACTTCGTTGGCCCCAAATACTCCAATTGTTCCACCTCAAACGAATGCTTCACCTCAACAGAGTTCACCATCTCAACATCACCAACCTTCTGTTGACCCTTTACCTTCTTCGCCTAATTTTTCTTCCTCCATTTCTTCCTCTTCGCTTGGTAAAAGCCTTTATTCTAGTAACCAGGTGGCCAAGAAGAAGAAGAAAGGGAAGAAGAAAAAGAAGAAGAAGAAGAGAGATAAGAAAGAAATCAACCAACCAACCACGACTGTAAGTGTTAGTTGTGTTGAGGAAACCTCAAACATGCATCGTAAACCCAAATACCCTTGCAGGCTTTGTAAGGGTGACCACTTCCTTATCAATTGTCCTGGTATTCCAAAGGTCTTGGAAGTATGGTCAGAAAAATCTCATCAACTTTCCATTGATCCATCAACCAGTGATAGTCAGGTTCCTGGGAAAAAGGGTAAAGTTAGGTTTCCTTGTAAGTTATGCAAAGGGAGTCATCAAACTCACATTTGCCCTCACATGGATGAAGCCTCAACATTGTTGGAAAACCTTACTGTTCCACAGCAAGAATTTCCGACTGGTTACTGTAAACTTTCTCCCAACCTACCGTCAACTGACGGAGTGATTGATCTAAATTCAAGTACAGTCGATCACACTCTTCCATTGGAGAGTGAAACTCATGTCACTCAGGTTGATGATCCATTAGTTGATCAAGTGGTCGATTCAATTTCACATTCAGTCGATCCCACTTTCCCTTTAGAGAGTGAACTTCATACCGCTCAGGTTCTTTTTGTCACATCAGATTCTTCTACGCCGGGGGGCATTTCACCTGTTTCTACAGAACCCCCTCCAAGTACTGATGTCTTTTCCTTTGATTGGAATAGACTGACAGAACCTCGTCTTCCTTCCTCCATCCCTTTCCAAATCATTGTCAAGGCTGGTGGTAGGGACATACATCGTACTCAGGTAGATGAAGGTGCTTCTGTTAGTATTTTATCCTCAACTGTTTGGAAAGCTTTGGGTTCCCCTCAGCTTGCGCCTATTACGCAGAATCTGAAAGCTTTTAATAGAACCATTAGTGAACCTTTAGGGATCCTTCCTAAGTTTTCTATTACCTTGGAAGGTAAAACTGTCTGTATTGATCTTATGGTAGTTCGAGGTCCCTTGGATTTCAATTTACTCCTTGGGCGAGACTATGTTTATGCAATGAAAGTTGTCGTATCGACACTCTTTCGCGTGATGTCTTTCCCTCACAATGGCAGTATTGTGACTGTAGACCAGCTTTCGTTCCCTAGTCTTGTTTCAACTACCAATAATATGACACCCCTAAATGTTCCTGATTCTAAAGTGGTATCTACCCTGCCACGGGTTAATTATGTGGCAACTGGTCCCATGTTTTCAGTTACCAATGTAAGTGAGCCTCTCACTGTCTGCTCATCTTCCTTTGATTTAGATCCGGTAATTAACATGGAAAACTCTATGGGATTACTTGAACACGATGTTCTTATCCCTTTTGAGTCCCTAGACATGTGTTCCTTCCAGAGAACTATTCTTCCTTCTCATGAAGACCTCTTGGAAGCCATGATCAAGGTGTGTCGAGTGACATGTCTTTCTTCCGGTTGGAAGCCATGATCAGTAGATACGAGGATAGTTTGTTCCTCTCTCAACCTCGTTTAAAAAATGAAATTGGATGTTTCGAGGAAAGTTCCTGTTACTAAGTCAACCTCGTTAAAAAATGAATCAGGTCCAAGGATTTCGAGGAAAGTTCCTTTTACTGTGTCGACCTCGTTAAAAAATGAATCAGTGAGTATGAGGACAGTTCTTTTCCTGTGTCAACCTCGTAAAAAAATGAATCAAGGATGCGAGGATAGTTCCTTTTCCTGTGCCAACCTCGTTAAAAAATGAAACAGGTGTCCATGAGGACAGTTCCTTTTACTGAGTCAACCTCATTAAAAAATGAATCAGGTAGATTTAGGTTATATAGGTAGATATGAGCATAGTTCCTTGTCTTGTGTCAAGCTCATTTTCAAACATGAAACAAGGATTTTGAGGATAGTTCTTTTCTTGTGTCAACCTCCTTAAAAATGAAACAACTCCCTTTTCGAGTCGAATCTTTTCAAGAACTTGAAAGTAAACCTTCATTCCATCCACCTGGTTGAATGCAATGAAGCTTGGGGGGCATGTACCTCACTTTGCATCATTATGCTGGGGGCATGCGAACTTTTTGAGCATAGTTCCTTGTCTTGTGTCAAGCTCGTTAAAAAATGAATCAAGGATTTTCGAGGATAGTTCCTTGTCTTGTGTTAACCTCATTAAAAAATGAAACAAGGATAGGTTATTTAGGTAGATTGTAGAGAGTAGTCATGAGCATAGTTCCTTGTCTTGTGTCAAGCTCATTAAAAAATGAATCAAGGATTTTAGAGCATAGTTCCTTGTCTTGTGTCAAGCTCGTTAAAAAATGAATCAAGGTTTTTAGAGTATAGTTCCTTGTTAGGTAGATTGTAGAGAGTAGTTATGAGCATAGTTCCTTATCTTGTGTCAAGCTCGTTTAAAAAATGAAACAAGGGTTTTGAGGATAGTTCTTTTCCTGTGTCAACCTCACTAAAAAATGAAACAACTCCCTCGAGTCTTTCCAAGATTTCGAAAGTGAACCTTCATTTCATCCACCTGGTTGAATGCAATGAAGCTTGGGGGGCATGTACCTTGATTTGCGTCATTATGCTGGGGGCATGTGAACTTATAACAAGCATAGTTTTTCGTTTCAAGCTTGCATAAACATGAAACTGAATCCGAGCATAGTTCTTTTCCTGTGTCAAGCTCGTTAAAAAATGAAACAAATCCTCCTCTACTTGAGTCGAGAGTTTGACTAGATCTCATAAATGTTTTTTTTTTTTCTGAATAAAGACTAATTCTATTAGGAAAAGAAGAGTATAATACAATCAAGCTTGCAAGCAAGCGAAGCAGAAAGCAAGGGAGCCAAAGAGGGAAGGCTCCACCTTGCTTCTTGACAAAGAACCAAGAGAGGGCAAGAGCGAGCTCGGACTAACAAAAAGCATGAACTGAGCAGAGAGAACTACCCTGAGGGGGCAGTTACTATCACACGACTTTTTTTTCCTTTTTTCTTGCTTACTATGACCCATCCAGAGGAGCTTGGCTGAGCTGAAACAAGTTGAAGACTATTCTGCCCTGGTGGCGGAATATCCTTATCAGAGTCTGAGGACGAAGTAGAATGAGAACGCTTCTGAGATATCTGAGAGACTGAGGGGATTGCCGGGTCATCCAAGGGAGTATCTAGCGGAATCTCAACGTTCTGCTCATCTGCTGCAATTTCCTCCTCATCCGAGCTGGAGGAGCCTGAATCGTCCATAGGGGGGGGAGGCACACAGGGATTCCAAGCTTTGGACTTGGGTTTGCGCTTTAGATCCTTCTTTTTGTCTAGGTACTGGGAACAGGAACTTTGGAGGTGCCCTGTTTGATGACAATGGCGGCAACGGAAGGCGGTATTCTCGTAATCCAAGATTTGAGTCCAATGGAAATCACCATACTTGAGATTTATCTGATCCGGCAGTCCTTTGCTAAGATCTATTTCTACACAGAATCTAGCATAGGTGAAGATCCCTTGTTCCTTCCGAGAAGAATCTACTGCTAGGTAGCGTCCTAAAGTTCCTGCAATGGCTAAGAAAACAGAGACATGCCATAGATGTGCCGGAAGGTTCGGTAGCCTGACCCAAATGGGAATCTTGGTGATAACAGTTGTAGAAGGGTCGAAGTCTGGAAACCAAGGAGTAAGGAAAAGTCCAGCTGAGCCCCAAAACCAAGGGCCTCCCGTTAAGGCCTTCTGGTAATCTTCATCTAAGTCAAAAGCCACAATGAAAAATCCTTTTGAACATAAGTATATCTGGCTTTTTTTTGTCCAATTGGTATGGATCCATTGGTATAGATCTGATGTTCGAGGCCATAGCCCATTAAATCTGCAGACAAGTGCAGATTCTGCAAAAAGCTGATAACGATCGTCAATCCCAGGATGGGAGAGATTGATGGAAGGGATGTCCTCTAACTTGTCTACCAGAAAAGGCTTTGGAGCCTCAGATGGATGGCCTGCTGTCGAAGAGGGTTGCGGATGGGCAGCATCTTTGCGGACAGCATCTTTATAAGAGAAAGAAGGGGCAGAGGAGGTCTTCCTACAAGAACCCCCTCTCAAACGAAAGGTAGCTACAATAGAGGCGTCCCTCTGAATGCTGTAAAATGAGAGAGAACGGGTATTCATGAGTTGCTTACCCTTGTATATCAGTCTGAGGTGAGATGAGGGGATCCCTAGCTGGCATTCAAGATTCTGCAAAAGGTCCTGCACCAGATCCGTTGCGCGTGCCCATTGCATTGTTGTCTTGCCCGATAGATTGACTTGGATCTGGAAAACATGTGGTTCTACATGCAGATCTTGTTCAGATCTGGCCTCTTCTACCCTGCTCCAACAGATCCAGGAGTCCTTAGATCCATAGCGCAAATAGGGAGAGTTATTCTCTTGACATGCGTTCATCACATTGGTCCCAATAGCCAGCTTGCTGCCACAGCGAGCAACAGTAAACGCGTCTCCTCTGCAAGCAAACACGGGTGCTGTAGCTTGGGAAGGCGCCTTAAGAAAGGGCTTTAGCCATACGCATCCAATGCATTCCTTCCTTGCCTCCGCTGGCCCTATTGTGTCCTCTGAGCGCGCTCTCGATGACTCCCTTCGATCCCCAGTGTGCCCTCTACGCTTCGCAGTATTACTTTGTTCTTCCTGCGTTAGGGTTTGAGCTGAAACGCTATACGCTGCATTAGATCCATGCTCTCGCTTAACCTTCGACCCTAATCCAGAGCTACAGGGCCGTGTCCTTAACCAGAGGAGCTCCGAGCCAAGTCTGCCTCCCTCACCGAGCAGAGATGCCGCGCCGCCATGGATTTTGAGTGAAACAGCTTCTCTGCGCTCGGCTGCCATTTTTTCCCCCCCTAGATCTCATAAATGTTAAGTTGTATATTTAGGTTAGTTATTTCAGTGTTTTGCATAATTTTCTTACAGTTTTAGGTTGAGTCTTTCAAATGATCTCGTACATGAACCTTCATTCCATCCAGCTTGTACTTAGTTGAATGAAATGAAGCTGGGGGGCATGCGCTCTAGCAGTTACGCTTAGGGGGCATCAAGCACAGTTTTCTCTTTGTTTCAAGCTTGTGTAAAAATGAAACTACTTTGAAGCATAGTTTTTCTCTGTTTCAAGCTTTTGTAAAAATGAAACCTATCTCGAGTCAATTTTAGTTATTTTCAAGACTCGTTAAACTCATGAAAATCCCGAGATTATTTTGCTATCTTTCATTCTCGTAAAACAAATGAAAATGCCGAGTTCTTTCCGTCTTTTCCTGCTCGTAAATTAAATTGAAAGTCGGCCATATGAGTACATTTTTATCATTTTTTCGAACTCATTAAAACTTACGAAAAAATGAAAACCATGAGTACATTTTTATCATTTTTTCGAACTCGTTAAAATTTACGAAAAAGTGAAACCTTAGAGTCACCTTTAAGCTCTTTTCTGACTCCTAAAACATGAAAAGATCGCCGAGTTTTTCTTTTAAACTCGTTAAAACGGAATTAAAAGACGGTCCACTTACAGCTCTTTTCCGACCGTAAAAACATGAAAAGATTGCCGGATTTTTGTCGTTTCAAATTCGATATTGGTTATAAAACGACGTGTCGTTGATCGCTTTTTTACTTTTTCGGATCAGTGACACTAATAACGAAAAGTACTCCTTGGTCGTAAAAGATCAAGCGGTTCTCTCAAGTATTATTTTATACTTTTTCGGGCTTGGGAGACACAAATTTATGAAAAAGTTCAACCCTGGAGTCTTCTTACGTTTTTCAGACTCTCTAAAATTGAAAAACGCAGAGTTTCTCCTATACTGGACTCGTTAAAATTTCACAGTAAAGGACCTGTTCGATTACAAACAGGAACGGACCACTCCTTCTTAGGGTTCGAATCTAAACTAAGTTGGACTCATCCGAAGGATGAGCTTATAATCAAGCAAATGTTATCCTCCTCAAGCTTGTAAAAAATAAAGAGGTACTTGCCAGAAATGGTGGGGGAAAAGAGAGGAAAATGAGCCTATTTGTTACACTTTGTCTTGGAAAAACCTTATCACCACTCTTGAACACGACACTTTTCATTCACCTGGGTTGGGAAATCCTTTGCCTAACAGTTGATCAAACCACATTGAAAATCTTCAGCCGGTTTCTGGGTATTAACTTTGGGTCAATTGTCACCAAGCCATCTGTTGTGTCGTTATGTGTTCAAGAGGTCACTGCAAGTAAACCATTCATCTGCAAAATATCTGTCATCCATCTTGACCATCCCTGAGTCAGTCCTTACAGCTACATTTCTTCAACTTGATCTATGATTTCGTGTTGTGGGCTTGCCTGCAACGGGTCGCTTTCTATCGACATCAGCACATTATCTAGAAAGATGATCTAGGAATCATCAGTACCTTGAAATCTGCATGCCTCAATGGCAGGTTTCTCGCCTTTGACGACAAGTTACATCAATGACCTTCGATCAAGGGATTCTGTGACATGTTCGACATCAACACATTCATTCACATCTCATGGATTGTACTGGGTACTTTGAGAACCATTGACATCACTGGTGGTCTCTCTCACACTTGTTAACAGTTTACATCATTGACTGGTAATCAAGTGGTTTCTACCATGTTCGACATCAACTCATTTATTCGCATGGATAGAATCGTACTATTTCGGGAAGCAGAAATGAAGACCCTGGATCTAGTTTCCGCCATCCAGGCTGCGAGGAGTTTTGTATTCATTATACAGTAGACTAATTATAAACAGATGGCTGCGTCCATACTGTGTCTACATGTGTCTATGATTATGATGTATTGCGAAATCATTCCTATATCAGAGCAGTAGTTAGTTTGTTAGTTAAGTTTTCAATCTGAGTATGGGAATGCCTACCTCAGCGATGATATGATCTCATATATCTATTTTGTGTTGAATATTTGCAGGTTCCAACTAGGCTCTCCACAAGATAATCCTCGAAATGATAAAGTGCTTCACCCTTCCTAGATGATATAAAACCCTAATCTACTACAGACTTCGCACTTTAGGGGGCAATCTGTTACACTAAAATTTGTCACCATGACTATTTGCAGTCAGTATGGCTCCATCAATAACCATATTGTCCTCCTTGGCAAGTCTTATACCTCTGCTCCTCATGTCAAACTCCAAAAAAGAGAGAAAGCCTTTAAAAGTCAATATAACTCTGGTTACGCAGTTTCTCTTACTCTTACCTGCGTGTACGCACCTCAAGTACATAATACCTGCGTACTTGTACACTCTATCTGTAAAGGGGTGGGTGCGTACTCCTGTAAAGGTCAAAAGGCACAAGTTTTACTTCAAAAACCTTACTTGTGGTCGATTCTAGAGCATTCTAGAAGATGGTTTGACGTGGATTGAGCGCCTCCAGACGGTTCATGCATCCCAAAGAAAGAGGAACTTATCCCATGAAGAAGGGAGCTATCCCTTTGAAAGAGGGGCTTATCCCATTCATGGTGGACCTGTTTAACTTCCTCCAAAGCACTATAAATACAAGCATTGGGCCAGAGGGAGGGGAGGTTGAAAGCTGAACATTCCTAAGGGTAGATGCTGCTGAAATTAGGACTCCCTTATAGAGCTTGAGAGGAGAGATTCCAATCCTTTCTTAGCTCATTTGGAAGTGGGTGAGCTGATCAAAGTAGAGGAGAACTCTTGCTGGACCCTGGAAGGGACCTGCACAACACCAAGGCACTGGTTGTAAGGTTTCTTTTGTTTCCAATTAATACAATTAAGTTCATTTTTCTCAACAAGTTGTTATATATAATTTGTTTCATAAAATCCTTGGTCTTTATGATGAATATGTTTTATTATATGAGTTATTCAGGTGCTATGTAATCGTTTGCTTGTTAGTGAATGCAGGCTTCAAGGAGAAGGAGCTCATCTGGATCGGAGAGGCTTGGCTGCTACAAACAGCGTTGGACTAAAGGTAAGACTTGAACACCTGGTTGCTTGTATTTTAAATGCATATTTAGGGAAAGATAGTGCTTGATTGTTTTGTTTGCCACTAGAAAGCCTTATCTTCTAGGGAGGTCGGTTTTGTCCGCAAAATTGACTCTTTCCGCATGACAGATCCAAAACACAAATTTCACTCACAAAACACACGAGTTGCATCTCTTCTATTGATCACACAAAAATTGATGATTACAATGAACCCGGTGAGGGATATTTATATGTTTCCAATCAATGACTTGCCTAAAATAACTTGACATGCAACCACACACTAAATTCGTCTATCTCTTAACTCGACTTGACTCAACACTCAGTTAACTGACTCTCTAATTTTAGCCAACTCCTCATGTGGGAGTAATTAACTTATTTTAACACTCCCCCTTAATTACCACCGTTAAACTAAGACATGGCTCATGACAACTCAAACATGAATGTTGGTTTATGTCTCAGTTAGGATTACAACACCAAAGTTTCTTCTATGAAACTCAAACACGTCTTTTGCTAATGACTTAGTAAATATATCGTCCAATTGATCACTAGATTTACAAGGCTTCAAGTGAACTTCTCCATTGCTCACAAGTTCTCTAATAAAGTGATATCTAGTATCAATATGCTTGCTCTTTTGATGAAACACACCATTCTTGGATAGTGCAATCATTGAGGTGTTGTCACAATATATTGTTGTTGATCCTTGTTTTTTCTGCTTGAGTCCATCAAATACTCTTCTTAACCACACTGCTTGACATGCTACTAATGTTATTACTACATATTCTACTTTTTCTTATGAAAGTGTCACAATAGGTTGCTTTTTAGATGCCCATGAAATCACACCTGAACCAAGATGAAACACATAACCAAAAGTTTTCTTCCTATCATCCAAACTGCCTACCAAATCATTGTCTGTTTACCCAATCAAATCCTTTTTTTTAGTGCTTGCATACATTATTTCACAATCTCTATTTCCTGTTGTTATCACTCCTCTGGATCTCCAAGGCTGAGGAAGAGTCTAGCTGAGGTAACCATAAACCAATATTTTAGCTTGGTATCTAGCCCTACCAAGCCGGAGAGGCTCTCTCCGAGGAATCATAGCCAAGAGGGCTGGATAGATTAGGGTTATAGGCTAGATGTAAAGTGCAGAGGGTTGTTCGATTTGATTTTGGTTGGGTTGTTGGAAGAGGATTAGGTCAAAAAGACTAGATCAGGGCAAATGAGGGTATGATTGCAGACATCTAATGGAGCAAGGTAGGTAGGAACTCAAACAATTTAAGGTTATGAAGTGAGATGGATAAGACTGGTGAGGTGATAGAAAGAGCAAGACAAGCATGTATTCTTTCTAAACTGAAGAAACTGGACAAACTATGTATATTTCCCCAAAACAGAGCATATAAAATGTATGTTGCTTATCAACTTGAAAATCAACGTATAATAGAAGTGAAATGCAATATGGGAGTACAAAAAATTCAAACATATGCAACATAAGAAGAAACTAAGTCAAAATTCCATACCACAAGTATTCCACCAAAATAGATGCAAGTCATTCATTAAATTCTACGAAATATTGATTACACCGGCATCTCTGATCAATAGCCAAACATCCAACTAATTCCAACCTATGAAATGACCAAAAAATACATAATATAAGCCTCAAAACAACTCATCCTAGCCTCAGGGGGCGAATCCATGAGAGGAGGAGCAGTTGCAAGAAAGGTTGAACTAATAGCTGGAGTATAGGGTGGTCAAAGTGACTCATCCCTGACTTAAGCACATTGATTCATTACATGCCATGTAGGCCATTTAACTAATGTATTTACCCTAGATAATAGTAAAAAACATAATAATTACATCATCTTGATCAATTACATGAGTAAAACATCAATTTCCCCTAAGTGAAAGTCAATTTAGAGTGAGACAGTAAAAATTGCAGAAGACTGTCAAACGCGCCCTTTCAGTGTCAAACATGCCCTTCAAGTTTAGGTCTGCCTTCAAGTTTAGGTCTGCTTTTGGGTTCCTTCCCGGTGCCCCAATTTTCTCCAAGATAGCTCGTTGGAAAGCCCTTCAAGTCTACTTTCTAGATATGCCTTAATCTTACAATTTGGAGGTCATGTGCTTTGTCAAAATTCCAATCTCCTAAGACTGGTAAATGAGCAGCTACCAAGCTAAAAAGGAGGCAGAAAGGTGGTTTTTGATGGTTTTTTTACCCTTTTGGCTGACCGATTTTCCTCAAAATGCTTAGAAAATGCACAGGGTGTTTGTCCTCATCACTATGAATCCAAAAATTCTAACCATTTTCTCATTGGATGCCCCAAAAAAGAGCGCAGTGCCCAAGGCGTTGCGCGTTTGACCATTTCATTGTGTTAAAAATACTTCAAAAAACACAGAAAATCATCACTTAAAAAATTTGTTCAAAATTGGTCAAAATTGGTGGGTTGATAGCTAATCATATGTTTGAGGCATGGGCTCTTTTCCATTTGGCTCTTGCAATTTTTTTTCTCATGGCATAGTACTTTGACATCCTTCTTTGAATCTCAAGATCCCTATTGGCCTTGTCTAAGAGGCTCTCAAGATGACCATTTACCCTCTCGAGCCAATGTTCCTGGTTCTCATTTACCATTTTGGCAAATTGCTCATTCAAGGTGAGCTCATTGGCTAGTTCTGCCTCCCTTTGCCTTTCTAGCTCCAAAGCTCTCTTTAGGCCTCTAGTCCTTGGCCTTCTTCTCGGTACCTATTCATCAAGTTGTTCACCATACTGTCCATATGCCTCATCAAGTAAGGCCTTAGCCTTTTCAGCCTCTCTCTTTGCTTTTCTGAGCTGAATCTCCATAAGCTCATGTTTGACCTCAAACTGCCTGTTCTCCTGCTCATAGTATGAAATAATGTATTTGGCCCTTTGCAAGTTGACTTGGAGCTCTCCTATGAGTGCATTCTTCTCCTTGATGACAATGGTTGTGTTCTCACTGTCATCATGTTCATCTAAGTCAACTAACTGAAAATCATGCTCTATCTCATGGAGGTCTTCCTACTACTGGATCTTTGCCTCTATAACCTTTTCCTTACCCTTTTGTACCTGCTTTGTCGATGAAGAAGGCAAGACCCCTCCCACAATCAGTGGGGCAAATACTTTCCTATGGCCTCTCAGATATGTTTGTGCCAAGGTACCTAAACTAACCCTTTTAGGCTTGTTTCTCTCACCATGATCAATATGATCTTGCCCACTACCTTCATCTCTGCCAGGTGAATGAATAGGCTCATGAAATGGTGATCATGGAGATGATGGTGTGGCTAACTCATTAGATGAATATGGATGATGTATGGGCTAAGGTGGAGGAATGGAGGTGGATGGGTGAGAAGATGAAAGTGCTTCTTGGCCATGCTGAATAGGTGGGACTGTGAAAATCTCATTGGATATTAAAGTGTCCCATGCAATGTTAAGCTGATCAAGGTGGTGTAGGACTATCATCTTGATGAGAGAGTGGTGAAAGATGCTATGCATTTGATGATCACAATCCTTCCTTCGGGCAATGAATTACATCTTGTCAATGTCCCGGTAAAGATAGTAGGGCAGATTGAGCATTTTGACTCTTGTGAAATGCATGAGTAACTAAATATGATAAGAATAGAGTCTAGAAAACCTACCCTCACATGTGAAGTACTTCATGATGATTTTCATCATCAGAACATATCTGCCTAGGAGCTAAGAGAAAGGAAAAATCCTCTTTCTCTCATTCTTGTACCTTGGTTTAAGATATGGATCATAATAGAAATGATCCAATTCTCCTTGTTTAAATCATTTTTCTCCAATATTTGGGATCCTAGTGGCAGCAGATATGATAGCAGGAGATATAGTGAAGGTGACACCAACAAGGGTTGTCTAGTTGTCATGGAGGTTGGTGATAAATAATCTAGTCAACTCATGATGATGCTGGATCCTTTCCACTTTCTCAAAAACTCAAAACAGCCCATATGTTTAAATCTTTCCACAGTGATGAGAGATGCCATGAGTTCTTTGGTGTTAGTTGGCTCATGTCTAATGATTCTCCCTCCTTTCTTATATTGCCTCCTCTCTTGTCTTTCTACCTCACTCTAACATCTGTGCTCTTCTTCTGCCATGAGTTGTTGTTGTCAAAACCCTAGGGAGATGATAAAATGGACTATGGGTGTGGGAAATATGGAATAATGTGAGGAGATTTGATGAGGAGGGAAAGGGGATGTGTGGTATGAGGGAGTGGTAATGAAATGCCAAGAACTGTGATTTAAGAGTAAAAATATGTTACTAGGGTTTTGAGTTGAGTAATGACAGCAAATGACTATGAAACCCTATGTAAATCAACAATGGAGGGGAGGAGTGAATGTATTTCCCACCTACCTCATTTACTGGAGCATTTTATGACAATTTTTTAAGCTTGGAGCAAATGGAGGACGTTTTGGGCAATTTTTGGTCTTCCCAAGAAAACGCAGAGCGACCCAGTCAAACACGCCCTTAAGCTACAGGCGCACAGCGCCGTTAGAAAATGCACTGGATTTTCTGGCAAACGTGCAGCGACCAGGCCAAATGCGCCCTCCCTTGTCTAAACGCACCCTCTAGCCCTGTTTTGCCTAATTTCACCTGAAATCCGAAAATCTTCTTTTGCTGAGGAGGTTTAAAAGTGTAGGATTGCAAATGAATGGTGCCTAGATGTCTTGAGAGCTTTTATACTTGAATGAGTTTTGATTTATGAGTTGCACGCCCATTTTCTAATGTTTCGCATCACTTTTCAAACTTTCATACTAATGCTTTTTTGACTTTCTGACCTTTTTTCCTTTGACAGGTGGATGATGCTTTGGCAATCTTGATTTTGACCTTTGTTTGGATACTATTGGCAATGGAATTGAGTAGACAGCTGAAATAGTGACTTATTACATATAATAGACATAAAATTACATAAATGAAAATAAAAATTATTACATCTATTTTGAAGTAAAAATTTACAAATTGGAAAAAATTTCCTTTTTTGAAATCAAATTTGGGGCTTTAAGTAACCATGGTTACATGCTTGTAAACCTTTATTTAACTGAAAAAGATATTATTTGCTTCACTCTCATATTTGTTGACCTTATGTAGTGAGATGGTGATTTATTGGACCTCGGGAAAATAAAACCCAGGTGACCTAATGTAACCTTAAATGATTGAACTTCAAGTGGACTTGACTGGTATAAAACATGATGAAATGAGCCTTTATGGTTAATGGATGCTCAGCAAGACACATGAAGGTGGGCCAGCAAATACAAATTTTTGAGAGGGGAGAGTGATTTTTTATTTTGGGCTACCATCAGTGAGCAAATTTTTGCATGATGACCTAAGTGGAATGCAAAAAAAAATTCAAACGGGACACTAATATGATATAAAAGAGGGATTTTGATCACTGATGGCAGTATGCAAATACTGACTCTAACATCAGCCTTATTTGGGGATGGCAGCTCCTTGGAGGTCTCAAGAACACCGTAGACCAAGTAGCCTTACCATATGGGCCAATACGGTCAAAAATTCAAAACTGACTCAAAACTGACTCGAAACTGACTTACATGACTAAGGACTAAATATTAAAATAACAGAAAATCAGTGAAGCTCCATGGCCTTCACTTCAGGCTCCGAACTCCAATGATATTTAGCTTCACGCTTGCAGAAAATTTAAAATGTATGTACAATGAAACCAGGACAATTCAGAAAAGATAATGTTTCAGGAGCCTACCATTGATTGGTCCTCCTAAGCATGGTTCTCCATTCATCTTCTCCAACAAGAAAGCATTTTGTCCCCGAAAAGCTGAAATCTGATAAGGGCCTTTCCATAAATTCTCGAATTTTCCATGCTTACCCTTGTCCTCGTTTCTAGCATCCCAATGAAGTACCACATCTCCGATTTTGAAATCATCTTCCTTTGTTTTCCGGTCATAGATCCTCTTTATCTTCTCATGAAGCTTGGAAGTGTTTTGAAATACCTCTTCCCGTGTCTGCTCTAAGTGAATCATTTGATTGATCCAGCGTTGCATATCATTCTCTTCACTTCTCGCTTCTTGTAACAATTTGATGACCGGGACTACTAATGATGTAGGAAAAACAGTATCTACTCCATACACAATCTGAAAAGGATAAAGCCCAAGAGATTTCTTACTACTCACCTGATCTGCCCACAATGCATTGATCATCGTTTTGTGCCAATTCTTTTTGTTGGCCTCCAACAGTTTCTTGATGATGTTGATTAAGGATTTATTGGAGGACTCTGCCAAACCATTTCCTTGCGGATAGTATGTTGTAGAATGTCCCAACTTTATGTTGTACTTGTCACAAAACTCAGTCATCTTTTTGGACTTGAATGATGTTATGTTGTCTATGATAATCTTATGAGGACAACCAAAACGGGACAAGATATTAGTTTCTAAAAATTGAATGATAACTGAATCAGTTGCTTACCTGGTTGGGATCGTTTCAATCCACTTTTTGAAGTACTCCATAGTTGTCAATATCTACTTGTGTTGTGCAGATGATGATGTGTTGATCTCACCTATCAAATCCAGGCCCCACTACTGAAAAGGTGCATTAACTAATATTGGTTGTAGAGGCAAAGGAAGAAGCTTTCTTTTACCTTGGAAAACTTGATACTTGTGACAACTCATCACTGCCTTGTAGATATATGCAAAAAGTGTAGGCCAATAGTAACCCGCTCTCAGTACTTTGTTGGCTATAGTCTTCCAATACAAGTGACCCCCACAATCTCCTTTGTGGAAGTCATTTATTACTTCTTTGGACTCATCTTCAGTCAAATAGTTCAGCAATACACCTCCAGGATCTTTCCAATAAAGTGCATTGTTCATGATACAATATTTGGAAGCCTTCAACTTCAATGATCTGGTCTTAGCCTTAGACATGCCTGGAGGGGGATTCAGATGTTGAAGTACATAAATAATATCAGAATATCGTGGAGACAAAAGAAAGATTTCAGATACCTGAATGAGATCCACTTCTTCTTGATTGTCCGATAATGCTGCCACAAGGTTGATGTCTAGAGCATGAAGGTTTGACTCAGCCATGAGTTTGGCTAAGCCTTGACCCTTGATCAGCTTTGTAGGCCTGATCTCAAGATCATATTCTAATAGTGTTGCTATCCATCTACCTCTCCTACCTTCTGGGTCATTCTGCACAAGGACTTCTTTTACCACTGCATTAGGCACATAAGCAAAAGTATGTGAATTTAAGATGTAAAATATAAAATCTTTGATTGCCTTTACCAAAGCTAAGGCATGTTTCTCAATGATATTGTACTTAAGAGTTGCATCCCTGATGTTGCGACTGAAAAATGCAATTGGCAGCTTGGTTTTATCCCTTTTTTGCATTAGTACCACTGCCATAGTATGCTCGGAAGCAAATGAAAATATGATAAAATCATTGGTATAATCAGGACTAATCAAAACAGGGGCAGTAGTTAAGGCAAGCTTGACCGCATGAAAGGACTTACGAGCTTCTTCAAACCATTTTACCTCATTATCCTTTTTCAACATATTGGTCATTTCTCTAAGATGTTCAGCCAAATTAGGAATAAATCTTCGTAAGAAATTCATCTTACCATTGAAAGCTTGGATTTCCTTTTTGTTGTGAGGAAAATCAATTTGTTGAATGGCTTCTACTCTTGAAGGGTCGATCCGGATGCCGTCTTTCGAAATGATGTGGCTGAGGAGTTTGCCTTCCTCCATAGCAAACAGACTTTTCTTTGGATTGAGAGAGATTCCAAACTTTCTACACTTCTAAAAAATGATTCTTAAATGATGCAAATGTTCATCATCTGAATGTGAAAATACGGTTACATCATCTAAGTATACAACTAGGAAAACATCTTTTTCGTCTGAAAATGCTATGTCCATGGCACGCTGAAAAGTGGCCCCTGCATTTTTTAGACCAAATGGCATCTTTGCATATTTTAATGTGCCCCAAGGTGTGGTGAATTTCATCTTAGCCTGGTCGTCCTCATGCACTAAAACTTGATTGTAACCGGAATAGCCATCCAAAAGTGAAAGCCGAGAAGCGCCAACAACTCTTTGAAGAATATGGTCCATTTTTGGAAGTGGGTAATTGTCTTTCAGAGACACTTTGTTCAAGTTTCTGAAGTCTATGCAAAGCCTTATCTCCCTGGTCTTCTTTCTCACCGGAACTAGATTTGATATCCAGTCGAAAAATCTGATGGGAACAATGATGCCTGCCTTGTAAAGTCTATTAACTTCTTTTTCTATGGATGGCAACAATCTTGGATTGATCCTTCTTAGCTTTTGCCTAAAGGGCTTTTGATCAGGCTTAATTGGAATTGTGTGCTAAATTATCTTCTTATCATACTCCTTCAAATCTGCATAATCCCAAGCAAAGACATCAGAAAATTCAGACAGTAAACGAATGTATTTCTCTTTTGCTTTGGGAGATAATGATTTGGACAGCTTGATCATTTTTGGTTTGTCTATTGTTCCGATGTTCACGTCTTCGACACCTTTTTTTGGAGGAACCAATGTAGGCTTCCTTGTTACATCATCTTGATCAAACAAGTCTTCCAAAGGTATGAGACCTTTCGGAATATTGTTATCTTTCAGCTGTAGTATATCAACCCGAGTTGCCTCGATGACTTGATCATGTTCATCATAGACTTCATCCATAGAACAATTTTCAAACTCTCCTTCACTCTAAAGAAAGTTATTTAGTTGTTTGTCATCCCACAATACTTGCCAATATCGCAAGTTATCAGGAAATGAGGGTCGATGCTTCACATGAATCTCAAATTTCTTGTTAGAAAAAAATGGAATTTTAAAATTACTTGCAGCTGTAGCCAATGAATCCACCATAAGATTTTGAGTCCTTGGTACAACTGAAAGTGTATATTCGAGAAACATTCTAAGAATATCTAAAACCACATTTCTATATTGTTTCATTCGTGGATGGTGAACTTGATATTCACCTTTAACTTGCTTTATTACAAGTTCTAAATCACCATACACGGAAATTCTGCGGGCACATAACCTCTTCAAGATCTTCAAACTTGTGAATAGTGCTTCATACTCTGCCTCATTGTTAGTGCAATCAAAAGCTAACTTATATGAGCACAATATAACATGTTGAGGGATATTACCTTGTTGATGATGATGTGGACTTCGAATCCAAATACCAATACCTGCTCCGTCTTTCCCAAGGGCACCATCAAAGTCCATGGTCCAAAGTCCATTTTCCTCCTCCAAGAGTTGTTCGTCTAATTGTTGTTTTAGGTCTATTTTCTGAATTTTCACCTTAGACTCTTCGAAATTTTCCATTACCTTTTCTGATGACTGATCTGAACCTTTTTCTGCCTTGTCTAACGGCTTTTCAGATGAGTTTGGCAGCGCTTCTCTTTCTTGGTCTGAAACTGTCCTTATAGTGTTGAAAATATCTGGTACATCTTTAATCTCTACAAGCTAACTATCTACATTGTTCAGTCCACTATCATTATACAAAATAAATGATTCTAAATCTGTATGTACAGCATTTATGGGATGATTGTTGGGTTTCTCCTTGCTAGTTATCATAAACTTCATTTTGTTTTCACAGTACAACTTTCTCAATTGCTCGAAAACTGGGATGGTAGCATAGGAGAAGTCTAATTGCAGTGTGCCTCTTAATTTTTCTCCCCAGGATCTTGACAATAACATGCCAAACCGTGGTGGTATATCAGCTACCACCACATCCATTAAAACATTCTTGGCATGGATTTGATCTAGAGATACTACCAAGTCTTTAATTAGACCAAGACAGCGAACCTTTCCAGAATCAAAAGAATACAAGTCATGATACTCACGAGTTATATCTAGACCCAACCTTTCCATGATGGCTTTTGGCATTAAGTTATGAGAGGCTCCGGAGTCAAGCATGGAGTTGTGAAGAATAAATTGGTGAATTCTCAAACTGAGATAAAACAGAGGAACATCACTATCACTTGACTGACCATCTATGGCTGGACAAAAAATCAATTCAGGTTGGTCGTCTTCAATATTATCCATGTCGGACGTAGGATAAAACTTAAGCATTTTAATTATATTGGACTTGTAATGGTTATTTTTGACAAGTTCAGTAAGAGGGATTGATACTTTCAACTTTGAAATTTTGGTTTCTAGATTGAAAAAGCTAGTTTTATCTACCTTTTTTTGGACATTGTCTCTCTTCTCGAGCAGATCTATTGGTATCTGATCCTTCCTTTGGTTGTCATGATCCTTGTTTGGACTACTTGTAGATGGTTGTTTCGCTCTCCTTTGATCAGTTGCTGCTAGCTCCTTACCTTTGCTTTGACTTCCTTGAGGATTTGATTTCTATTGGGTGTCTTTCTGTTGTGATGTCCTTTTCTGAGTGATTGGGACATCTCTATTCCTCAAAGAATATTGATTCTGCTAAGAACTGAGAGCATTCAAATATCCTCTTTGATAATCATTGGTTTGGGTTTCCAATGCATTGTCACTTGCCAGTATGTAGTCATCATCTTTAGGCTCCTCCACCTTCTCGACATATTTCTCATCTTCAGTCAAGAAAATGGGATGGTGATCTTCCCTAAAGAAGTGATTTTCCTCAACAACCGGTTTTGTTTCATCATCATATTCTCCTTGAGCATAATTCTGCTGCAAGGGTGTTCGAATAGGCTGTGGAGATGTCAATGCTTCAAAAGCCTTATGCTCTCTTTGTTTTATCATGTATTGAGGTTGTTGTTGATTTCTGAAGTTAGGATTTCAAACTTGTGGCTCCGGAGATCTAGTTGAATTTATCATCAGGTCAGCCATTCTATCCATGGTTTTTATTAATGCATCTAGTTTCAGACTAGTGGAAGTAGAAGGTTCTTCTTTGATTATCACTCTCTTTTCTGGTTTCTCATGTTTCAATTAAGACTTCTTGATCATCAAGTTGTCTTCCACACTTACCACATTATTTTGCATGTCTTCGAGAGTTGTGGGATCCCTTTCCCTCAATTGATAGGCCATCTCTGGATCAAAATCATCTGGGTAATGTTGAAGTTCCAAATCAGGTGGAGGTTTCTCGTTGTCCGAAATAGAATTGTAGACCTGATTGAACCTTATAGTGAATTCCTGAACCGTCTCATTAGGATTCCTCTTCAAGGTGTTGTATTCTGCCAAGATCTGCAATGGATTCTTCTTTTCCCGCCATCTGGCTAAAAACAACTCATTAAGTCTGGTTGAAGAATTAATAGAGCCTACTGCCAAACCACGGAACCATTTTTTCACGTCTCCTAAAAAACTTTGAGCTATCAGTCTCATTTTATCATCATCTTCATTGACTTCCTCTAAGTCAATGAAATCAACCATCTTATCAATATGTTGTTGCGTTGTTACTCCTGGGCTTCCATCAAACAAGGGAAGCCTCTGGCCATAGGTCTGAGGTAATGTTGCCAACTGACCAGGTAACACCAAAGGTGCAAATCTCGCCATAACTCCCAGAGAATGGTGGATGGGAACTGCAATGGGTTTAGTTGGTTGAGATGAAGATGGAGGAGGTGAAGTGGGTGCTTTCGGAGATGTAGTAGTGCGTATGGAAGAAGATAAGAGCTCAAGTTGATATTGAATATAGACTTTTTCAACAGTGATTTGTAATTGATTGGCTAGGCTCTGAAGTTTCTCAAAGTTAGACCAAACCTCATGCTCAAGTTTTGTAGACTGAGAGACAGTTGAAGGTTGGTTAAACAAAGACTTTGAGGCAAGAAGATATGAGTCAAACTTTATGGGATCAAAAACTTCTTCGATAAGACAAGACTCAGATTTTGAACGAAATAAGGATAGCTCAAATTTAATGTCAATAGGTATATCCTCAATACTATGTATTTGATCTGGCAAGGAAGTGGTCCTTTCCAATTTTATGGTTTCAGTCTCAGGGAAAGGGACTTTAGACTTTCTTAACAATCTTTTGAGATTGTCAAATGGAAAAGGAGGATTTGGGTCAGGGTTTGACGTGGTATATATTTTCGAAGCCAAAATCTTAACAAGGTCACAAACTATATGAGGTAAAAGACCTAAGATTTTGAGTTGAACAGATATATTTTCAGTGGAAAATCTTCAATAGTGAATCTAAAATTGGTAATGAATGAGAGCTTACCAATGAAATGGAGTCTGACTGAACTTGAGATTTGTAACCTTCTTCATTTCTTCGACTGAATCAACTGGATCAGGATGTAGAATTTGTCTTCATTGTCTCCTTGAGGCCAGCTTCTACAATCTTGACACTGAAATTACTGAATCAACCTTTGTAAAGCTTAGTCCCATCATCCAAAGGACCAAACTTCAATCAGAATTATTCGTACACCTAGGGAAAATGACCCTTTCACTCCCTGGCAATGGCGCCAGTATGTTATCGCTCCTCCGGATCTCGAAGGCTAAGGAAGAGTCAAGCTAAGGTAACCACAAACCAATCTTTTAGCTTGGTAGCTAGTTGTACCAAGCCGGAGAGGGATCTATCCTAGGGATCACAGCCAAGAGGGCTGGATAGGTTAGGGTTTTAGGCTAGACGTAAAGTGTAGAGGGTTGTTTGATTTGATTTTGGTTGGGTTGTTAGAAGAGGATTAGGTCAAAAAGGCTAGGTCAGGGTAAATGAGGGTATGATTGCAGACATATGATGGAGCAAGGTAGGTAAAACTCAAACACTTTAAGGTTATGAAGTGAGATGGATAAGACTGGTGAGGTGCTAGAAAGAGAAAGACAAACATGTATTCTTTCTAAAGTGAAGAAACTGGACAAACTATGTAGATTTCCCCAAAACAGAGCATATAAAATGTATTCTGCTTATCAACTTGAAAATCAACATATCATAGAAGTGAAATGCAATATGGGAGTACAAAACATTCAAACATATGCAACATAAGAAGAAACTAAGTCAAAATTCCATACCACATGTATTCCACCAAAATAGTTGCAACTCATTCATTAAATTCTAGCAAATACTGATTATACTAGTGTCTCTGATTAATAGCCAAACATCCAATTGATTCCAACCAGTGAAATGACTAAGACAATACATAATATAGGCCTCAAAACAACTCATCCTAGCCTCAGGGGTCGAATCCATGAGAGGAGGAGCAGTTGCAAGAAAGGCTGAACTGATAGCTGGAGTATAGGGTGGTCAAAGTGACTCATCCACCATGTAGACCATTTAACTAATGTATTTACCCTATATAACAATAAAAAGCATAATAATTACATCATCTTGATCAATTACATGAGTAAAACATCAATTTCCCCTAGGTGAAAGTCAATTTAGAGTAAGATAGTGAAAATTACAGAAGACTCTCAAACGCGCCCTTTAAGTGTCAAATGTGCCCTTCAAGTTCAGGGATGCTTTTGGGTGCCTTCCCGGTGTCCAAATTTGCTCCAAGATAGCTCGTTAGAAAGCCCTTCGAGTCTACTTTCCAGATATGCCTTCATTTTTCAATTTGGAGGTCATTTTCCCTATCAAAATTCCAATCTCCCAAGACTGGTAAACGTGCAGCGACTAGGCCAAAAAGGAGGCAGAAAGGTGGGTTTTTGATGGTTTTTTACCCTTTTGGCTGACCATTTTTCCTCCAAATGCTTAGAAAATGCACAAGGTGCATGTCCTCATCACTTTGAATCCAAAAATGCTGACCATTTTCTCATTGGATGCCCCAAAAAAGAGCGCAGCGCCCAAGGTGTTGTGTGTTTGACCATTTCACTGTGCTAAAAATACTTCAAAAAACACAGAAAATCATAACTTGCAAAATTTGTTCAAAAATGGTCAAAATTGGTGGGCTAATAGTTGATCATATGTTTTAGGCATGGAGTGATGCCTCAGAAAGAATATCTAGCCTCCTTTTCTCCTCTTGCTTGGTCTGAGTTTGGCTCTTGCAATTTTGTTTCTCATGGCATAGTACTTTGCCATCCTTCTTTGAATCTCAACATCCCTATTGGCCTTGTCTAAGAGGCTCTCAAGATGACCATTTACCCTCTCAAGCCAATGTTCCCGGTTCTCATTTACCATTTTGGCAAATTGCTCATTCAAGGTGATCTCATTGGCTAGTTCTGCCTCCCTTTGCCTTTCTAGCTCCAAAGCTCTCTTTAGGCCTCTAGTCCTTGGCCTTCTTCTCAGTACCTATTCATCAAGTTGTTCACCATACTGTCCATATGCCTCATCAAGCAAGGCCTTAACCTTTTCAGCCTCTCTCTTTGCTTTTCTGAGCTGAATCTCCATGAGCTCATGTTTGACCTCAAGCTGCCTATTCTCTTGTTCATAGTATGAAATAATGTATTTGTCCCTTTGCAAGTTGACCTGGAGCTCTCCTATGATTGCATTCTTCTCCTTGATGACAATGGTTGTTTTCTCACTGTCATCATGTTCATCTGAGTCAACTAATTGAAAATCATGCTCTATCTCATGGAGGTCTTCCTGCTGCTGGATCTCTGCCTCTATAACCTTTTCCTTACCCTTTTGTACCTGCTTTGCCGATGAAGAAGGCAAGGCCCCTCCCACAATCAGTGGGGCAAACACTTGCCTATGCCCTCTCTGATAGGTATGTGCCAAGGTACCTAAACCAGCCCTTTTAGGCTTGCTTCTCTCACCATGATCAATATGATCTTGCCCACTACCTTCATCTTTGCCAGGTGAATGAATAGGCTCATGAAATGGTGATGATGGAAATGATGGTGTGGCTAACTAGTCAGATGAAGATGGATGATGTATGGGTTGAGGTGGAGTGTTTATTCAATTTAGTGTCCTAAATTTCTACATAAATTATCAATCCGGGTGTTGTAAACTAATGAAGTGTAGTGCACTATATGTGCTAAATAACCCTTTCTTACCTCACTATTTTCAAGTTTATGTTGTTTTGGGGTTTTGTTCTTTTGACTCCTAGAGTTCTACAATGTAATTGAAATCTTAATCTACTGCTGAAGTGAGAGTCTAAAAGTGCTTTTTAGGCCAAGTTTGGAAGTGGAGTTTTTAAAACAAGAAAGTGAAGACAAAGCTTATCTTCTTGCTATTGTAATGGTTTCCAAAATATGAGCTTAAAAGACTCTTAAAACTGTTGTCTACCTAATTACAAAACCAAAACTTAAGTGAGAAAATGGAAGTGCATCTATCTATATCAAATTGAGAATGAAATACTGGAAGAAAAACTACTTTTGTTGTCTATTCTACTTGCGAAATTAAAGTCTAATGAACTACTACAATTAAACTAAAGGAAAGAAACAAAACTGAAACTGCAACTATACTATTTGTGAAAGTAAAACTAGATGAAGCATTGTTACCACTCTGCTATATAATTTAGGGAGAAATTAACTCCTTATGATAGCAACAATTGAGAGATTCCATTCTTCACCATTCTAAAAGAAGTAAACATTAAAAGTGCAAGGAAAAACTCAGTCATTAGCAAGGCATTTCACCACTTAGTATTAGGTTCAACCATCAACGAAGGGCTTTTGGAAATATCTCTTTAAATCATGAGTTGCTTGAATTGACAAGAAAATGGCATCAAGCTATCTACTTCTAAACTAATGAACAACAAGTAATCTCATTTTATAAACATAACACTTTGCCATTTAGTTTGAAGATCAATCATCAACGAAAGGCTCTGGAAATATTAGCTTATATCATGAGAAAATGACATCAAACTATCTAACTCTAAACTAATGAACATCAAGTAATCTCATTTATAAACATAACACTTCGCCATTTAGTTTGAAGATCAATCAACAACGAAAGGCTCTGGAAATATTTGCTTATAACATGAGTGACTACACTAAGAAGGAAAAGGTACTGAACAGCAAGAAAATCTCATTCATAAACTCCATATTTCACCATTTAGTTTGAGGGTAAACCATCAACGAAAGGCTATGGAAACATTCATTTATGTAATGAGTGACTATCTAGTAAGCAAAGGCATGAAACAACTTAAATTCAAAAGCTTAAAAACTAAAGAACAGCAGAAGAAATGATGCTACTTGACACAGTTTAAAAACTACAGTTAAGAAGCTAGAGCATGAAAGAAACTAAAGAACTACTTCTAAACTAGAATGCACCTATCTGAGTTAGTAGAAACAAGTGACAAAAGCTGCAATAAACACAGTGTTAGAAACGATTATAGACATAAATAAAAACACAATAAATGTACAGCTGAATGAAAGAAAATAACAAATGGAAATGTACAAAAACGAAAAGTAACCTCGACCAAGCAGGGGCCCTCTGCACGGCCTAGGACTAGCAACGCAAAATCACTTCACATGCTCAGGTATCCATATGGGAAAAAAACAGAGTTTTTATATTGAAAACAGAGTACTGAATGTCTCGTGCTTACAAATGGAAATTACACTACTTCAGCAGCCAAAACATTAACTAGTTATGTGTTCCAAACGCTGGAATTTATAGGAAAAATTCATAACAGTTTTAAAGAGAAAAGTCTTCTACAGCAGACACGTGAACAGGTAGTGCATCCGAGAATTTAGTCTTCGGTTGGCTTGAACAGTAAATCTCTGAATAGTGGTTGTTGGATTTGGTTATGCAGGTGGCAAGCAGGTGGCAAACGACATCCTCAGCTTCAGGAACATGCCTCAGATTCATTTGCGTGCCAAAACAGAGTTCTAGCTGTTGTAGGACTTATCCATTGACTCCCCTTTGACCGGGGTCTTTCTCCTTGAATTTGATTAAATGGATAGGAATCCATCCATGTGCTGACATTTCCCCAGCTACCCATGTGGCTCGTTTCTTCTATCGACACCTGTAACCTGCAAAAGTATGGAGATGGTTGCAGAATGGCCGGTTAGCTGCGGAAAGTGGCTACATTCCATAGCTGAAAAATAAAACCCTATCCAAATAACACACATAATAATATAATTTGAAAATCACTAAAATGTACTCCTGGAAACGACATGCAATGGCTTTTGATGGTTTAGGATGCATTGGCATGGGAAAACAAAGGAAGAAGGATGAAGAAATCACTTGAAAAAGAGGCAGTTTTGGGACTCAACATGGAGGAATGGAGGTGGATGGGTGATAAGACGAAGGTGCTTCTTGGCCATGCTGAATAGGTGGGACTGTGAAAATCTCATTGGATATGAAAGTGTCCCATGCAATGTTAAGTTGATCAAGGTGGTGTAGGACTATCATCTTGATGAGAGAGTGGTGAAAGACACTTGATGATCATAATCCTTCCTTCAGGCAATGAATGACATCTTTTCAATGTCCCGGTAAAGATAGTAGGGTAGATTGAGCATTTTGACTCTTATGAAATGCATGAGTAACTGAATATGATAGGAATAG
Source organism: Pinus tabuliformis (assembly GCA_031772625.1). NCBI lineage: Eukaryota > Viridiplantae > Streptophyta > Pinopsida > Pinales > Pinaceae > Pinus > Pinus tabuliformis. The sequence continues at coordinate 1,455,450,287 of CM062819.1, read as the reverse complement.
AGTCTAGAAAACCCTCACATGTGATGTACTTCATGATGATTTTCATCATGGGAACATATCTGTCTAGGAGGTAAGAGAAAGGAAAAATCCTCTTTCTCTCATTATTGTACCGTGGTTTAAGATATGGATCATAATAGAAATGATCCAATTCTCCTTGTTTAAACCATTTTTCTCCAATATTTGGGATCCCAGTGGCCGCTGATATGATAGCAGGAGATATAGTGAAGGTGACACCAAGAAGGGTTGCCTAGTTGTCATGGAGGTTGGTGATGAATAATCTGGCTAACTCAGGATGATGCTGGATCCTTTCCACTTTCTCACAAAACTCAAAACAACCCATATGTTTAAAGCTTGCCACAGTGATGGGATATGCCATGAGTTCTTTGGTGTTGGTTGGCTCATGTCTAATTATTCTCCCTCCTTTCTTATATTTCCTCCTCTCTTGTCTTTCTTCCTCACTTTGACTTTTGTGCTCTTCTTCTGCCATGAGTTGTTGCTATCAAAGCCCTAGGGAGATGATAAAATGGACTGTGGGTGTGGGAAATATGGAATAATGTGAGGATATTTGATGAGGAGGGAAAGGGGATGTGTGGTATGAAGGAGGTGATAGCGGATAGTCTTTAAGTGGTGGGAGTGGTAATGAAATGCTAAGAAATTGATTTAAGAGTAAAAATATGTTACTATGGTTTTCAGTTGAGTAATGACAACAAATGACTATGAAACCCTATGTATATCAATAATGGAGGGAAGGAGTGAATGTATTTCCAACCTACCTCATTCACTGGAGCATTTGAAGATAATTTTCGAAGCATGGAGCAAATGGAGGACGTTCTTGGAAATTTTTGGTCTTCCCAGGCAAACACGCAGTGTCCCATTCAAATGCGCCATTGAGCTACATGCGTGTAGCGCCATTAGAAAATGCACTGGCTTTTTTGGCAAGCACGCAGCAACCAGACCAAACGCGCCCTCCCTTGTCTAAACGCGCCTTCTCGCCCTGTTTTGCCTAATTTCGCCTGAAATTCGAAAATCTTCTTTTGCTAAGGAGGTTTAAAAGTGTAGGAGTGCAAATGAAGGTTGCATAGATGTCTTGAGAGCTTTTATACTTGAATGAGTTTTGATTTATGAGTTGCACACCCATTTTCTAATGTTTCATGTCACTTTTCAAACTTTCATACTAATGCTTTTTTTTACTTTCTGACCTTTTTTCCTTTGACAGGTGGATGATGCTTTGGCAATCTTGATTTTGACCTTTGTTTGGATACTATTGGCAATGGAATTGAGTAGACAGCTAAAACAGTGACTTATTACATATAATAGACCTAAAATTACATAAAGAAAAATAAAAATTATTACATCAAATTTACAGACTAGAAAAAATTTCCTTTTTTGAAATCAAATTTGGGGCTTTAAGTAACCATGGTTACATGCTTGTAAACCTTTATTTAACTAAAAAATATATTATTTGCTTCACTCTCATATTTGCTGACCTTATGCAGTGAGATGGTGATTTATTGGACCTCGGGAAAATAAAACCTAGGTGACCTAATGGAACCTTAAATGACTGAACTTCAGGTGGACTTGACTGATATAAAACATGATGAAATGAGCCTTTATGGTCAATGGATGCTCAGCAAGACACATGAAGGTGGGCCAGCAAATACAAATTTTTGAGAGGGGAGAGTGATTTTTTATTTTGGGCTACCATTAGTGAGCAAATTTTTGCATGATGACCTAAGTGGAATGCAAAAAAAATTCAAATAGGACACTAATATGATATAAAAGAGGGATTTTGATCACTGATGGCAGTATGCAAATACTGACTCTAACACCTGCTATGTATCTTAGAATTATTTTTCCTACACTCCAATGTTTTCTTTTGGAGTCACCATAAATCTGGAAATTAAACTCACTCCTTGCATAATATATGGTCTTGTAGTTGTGAGATACATGGGGTTGCCAACCAATCTTTTGAATAGCGCTGGATTGACATCTGATACTTCACCATCCTTGTTTAAATTTGTACTTGTTCCAACTGGTGTAGGGACAAGTTTGCAATTTTCCATCCTGAATCTTTTCAACAAATCTCTAGCATATTTATTTTGGCAAATAAAAATTCCTTTTTCAGATTGCTCAGTTTCTATGCCAAGAAAATATTTCATGAGGCCAAGATCTGTCATCTCAAATTCTTTCATCATGGCTTCTTAAAATTCAAAGTCATCTGTGTAAATCATGTCATCAACATATAAGCAAACAATCAAAATTTTTCCATGCTCATTTACTTTTGTGTGCAAGGTAGGCTCAATGTTGCTTTTGCAAAATCCATTCTTGATCATGTAGCTGTCAATTTTGTTATACCAAGCTCTAGGAGCTTGCTTGAGTACATAGAGCGCTTTATTCAACCTGTAAAATCTATCTTCTTTACCTTCAACTTGATATCCTGGAGGTTGTTGCACATAAATTTCTTCTTCTAGAATTCCATTCAAGAAGGATGATTTCACATACATCTGATATAATTTCCACTTGTTCTGAGCTGTTGTGGCTAAAACTGCTCTTATAATATCCAATCTGGCTACCGTTCTCCAAAGTCTATTCCCAATTGGTGCGAGAATCCTTTTGCTACAAGTCTTGCTTTAAATCTGTCAATTTCACCTTTCTCATTCAACTTTGTCTTGTATACCCATTTTACACCAGTGATATTTTTATCCTTTGGCAAATCAACCAAATCCCATGTATCATTCTTTTCGATAGCTTCAATTTCTTCATCCATGTCTTGCACCCAATTTTCATCTCTGATTGCTTCTTCAAACGAAGAAGGTTGAAAATACAACAATGCAAAATTTGAACTAACTTCCAAATCATCATAAATATCTTTCAGACTTCTCATCTTTCTCTTACCATTGCTTGATTCATCACCTGATTGATTGTTAGGAGAATCTCGATCTGTTGATCTGCTTGAAGATCCATATTGCTCATAAAACATTTGAGTCCTTGTTGGTGTGTCTCTATTTGGTGTCTTCACCTGTGATTCTTGTTGCTCCTTTTCCGCTACATCATCTTCTTCCACCAATGGAGCTTGTGCATCAATTGTTTTGTCTATACAACCATTCCACGACTCTTGTTCTTTGAACACAACATCTCTGCTAATTATGGTTTTCTTGGTGAGAGGGTTATACAATTTGTAAGCTTTTGATTGCTCATTATAACCAATAAATATGCATTTTTCACTTTTATCATCAAATTTACCTCTTAGTTGTTTAGGCACATGTGCATAAGCTACACATGCAAATACTTTAGATAAGATACGCTGCAAGACATATATGACCATGCTTATTTTGGTACTCTGTTCATCACACTCTTTGTAGGAGATCTGTTGATCGCATAAATAGCACATGCCACTGCTTCTGCCCAATACTCATCAGACAAGTTTCTGCCTTTCAACATGCTTCTTTTCATGTTCATAATTGTCTTGTTCTTTTTCTCTGCTACACATTTCTGTTGCAGTGTGTACCCGGTTGTAAACTATCTTATGATTCCATGTTGTTTGCAGTAATCATGGAATGCCTTTGAATCATATTCACCACCACGATCTGACCTCAATACCTTGATTTGTCGATCACTTCGGTTCTCTGCTAAGGCTTTGAATTCCTTTAACTTTGCAAAAGTTTCAGACTTCTACTTCAAGAAGTAAACCCAAGTCTTTCTACTATAGTCATCAATGAAAGTAAGAAAGTAACAACTTCCACCAATCAACTGTGTCCTCATATGTCTACACAAGTCTATATGCATTAGCTCAAAAGGTTGCTTTGCTCTATATGCAACTCCCTTTAGAAAACCTTCACAATGTTGCTTTCCCAAGATGAAACACTCACAAGTACTAGTGGGTTATTTGATGGGAGGTAATCCGCTGACCATCTGTTTCTGCTGCAACACACTTAAACAGAAAAGTGCAAGTGTCCAAACTGAAAGTGCCATAACCAATAATCATTAGAATATGCAATTGTAAAAGAATTGACCTGATCGTTGTAATTCATAACTAGAGGAAAGAGTTTGTTCCCCGTCATCTGCACCTTTGCTATCAACTGCTTGTTTGGGGGCTAGTCATATATAACACACTCTTGTCCTTGAAATGTAACTTTGTATCCCTTTTGCGTTAATTAACCAACACTTATCAAATTATGTTTGAGACCAAGGACATAATATACCTCTGAGATTGTCTTCGACTCCCCCTACTTGGTTAGAATGTTGACCAATCCTTTTCCATCTACATCCATAGTTTTGTCAGTCCCCAACTTTACCTTTGTCTTCACAGATTGATCCAAATTTGCAACCAAATTCTTGTTGCCTATCATGTGGTTACTACAACCACTATCCAATAGCCACACATTATCAGAAGGTTCATGCATGGTATAGCAAGCTAGGAACATGGAGTTAGTACTCTTTGTAGTGACATTAGCTCTCTGGTTCCCTTGATCAACTATCCTCTTCCTACAATCACGGGCATAGTGACCAAATTTATTGCAATAATAACATCTCACCTTTGATTTGTCAACTCTTTGATTATTGTTGAAGCTTTTGCAGTTGCTTCCACTTTCATGTTCATGCTCTTCTCGACCATCTCTCTGACCACCATGTCTTTCGCCTCGTCCTCTGCTTTGACCTCTGTCTCTTGAAATAGAAACCTGACTTTTGAAAGCAGTCTCTAAAGTGGAATCCTTATTTTTGTCTATCCTTGTCTCATGTGATAGAAGTGATCCCATCAACTCATCAATTGTCAGTGATGTCAAATCCTTGGCTTCTTCTATGGCTGCTACCACAACATCAAATTTGGTAGACAAAGATCTGAGGACCTTCTCAACCATTGTTTGATCTTTAATTTCCTCACCATAAATTTTTAACTGATTTACGACAGTCATGACCCGATTCATGAAAGAATCAATGTCCTTTGTCTCCTTCATTTGTAGACTTTCAAAATCTCTCCTAGTATTCTACAACTTAACAATATTGACTTGGTCATACCTTTATAGCTTGTCGCCAAGGTATTCCATGATTCCTTTGCTGAAGACGTGATCATAATCTTCTGGAACACTACTCGGTCCACTCCCGGCCAGATAAGCTGCAATGCTTATGCGTTCTTCTTCTTGTTTTTCTTCCATAGATCCTTTTCTGCATTAGTGAGAGCTCGTTCTTCTGCTTCATCCTTAGGTTCTGAAAACCCAAACGGGACATAATCCCGAACATCATGAGCCTGCAACGTGGTCACCATCTTAATGGCCCACACATCATAATCCTTCCCTATAAACGGTGAAAATTGGGATTGAAAATTTGAGAAAACCATCTTTCTTCGAAACTTCTCTTCAAAAAATAAAAATGCATTTCCATTTTTATTTTCTTTAATCCATATGGTTGATGATGATATATCCGCTGATGAGTTTATATATATATATATATATATTAAAAATAAATAAATAAATTGTAATTCTTTTTTAAAAGACTTTATAAAAAAATATTTTTAAAAATTATTAAAAAAACACTTTATAAAATGCCTTAAAAACACTTTCCGAATCCTTTATATAAACTCACCACTTAAAACAAAGCTTTTGGATAGTTTCAACACTACGTATGAAGTGAGCCACCGGTCCCACGTGGCTCCAATTTATGCATTGAAATGAGGTTTGATTTCGAATATGTTGAAAACCATCAACCAACGCGCCTTTCGACAGACTCGACCAGCTTTACATTGCAAAAAATCAACGAATCGTAAGTTTGCCGTAGTCAACACAGGGTATGAGAGAGTTGATCCAAAAAATTTAGTTATTCAACAATTTTGCAAACTGGAAAAATTATTGATCTTTTTCACTTGCCTCTCTTCTTGAATTGCTCTGCTGGCTCCATGAATCTTGTGATCATTCTTCGGCTGTGATACTAATTTATTGAAAAGATAGATGAGCCAAAATACAAATTTCACACACAAAACACACGAGTTGCGGCTCTTCTATGAAATGATATATTAACATCCACGAGACTAAAAATAGTCTATGGGACTATTAGTTTCCTGCTTTTCGTCTTTTAGAATTCAATCATTTTCTTGTTCAAATTGATGATGAGCTGGACCAACTTTCCAACAATCTCCTCACTAAAAAGACAATGCCAAGAAACTGATGCTAGCATATTCCATAACTTTCTCTGATGTCTTTGAATGCATCACATTCCAAAATGAAATGTTTTTCCGATTCCACTGCCCCAGACGTGCAAAATGTACACACCCGTTCTTCCCAAGCTTCTTTAGGCCTTTTCCACCGTCCTGTTTCACACTGAAGTTGATGCGAGTTGGTTCTTAATTGAGCAATAAGAACCTTTGCCCTCCACGGAATGCTAGCTCCAATGAACTCTTTTTGTTGTAGATCACACGTAGGGTTGAATTCCTCAATGTAGTACTTCTTCTTTCTACCCAACTCTTTTCCCCATACCCGTTTACGAAACTTCTCCATAACAAAATCCTTTAGCTCCTTGCTATTTGTGGGACAGACATTGAGGTAGATATTCCATTTTTGCATCCATATGTAGTTTTGTTTCATCCATGTTTTCTTTCTTTCACTCATGCCTTCATTGAAGATAACATTAGGCCATCTACCTACTCCCATTTGCTCAATTCTTTTTAGATATCTTATGAGCCGCACCATAGCAATTGCTTCGATGGGAGTTGCTCCTATTTCACTCAACATTATCTCATAAGATACCGAATTTTTTTATTTTGAACTTGCTCATGATCAAGTGTTTTTGGATTTTCTCAATTTGTTTCCATTTTGAGACGGGGGTGCTACTAGCCCACAATTCACACCCATATAGCATCATTGGACAAACTAGGAATTCAAAAAGCATTTTAGCTGTTTTCCAATCCCATAACTTTGTCTCTCTACATCTGCTTTGAAGACCATATAATGCTTTCCACCCTCCTAAAATTCTCTTCTTTCTGCAGTCTTCCCAATTAAGTTTGTTATTGAAATCAATCATGAGGTACTTGTACTCATTTACTTCTTCAAGAATGTTGCCTTCAAAGAAGAACGTATGTTGGCTCTGCTTCTTTTTATTAGAGAAAATCATTATTTTGGTCTTGCTAGTATTGACTTGCATCCCCACTTCTCTACAAAAATGCTCAAGGGCATATAGGTGCATTTGCAATCCATGGGCCAATTTAGAAATCAATACAAGATCATCCGCATATAAAAGAAGCTTTATCACAAACTCCCCCAACCGAACACCATCTCCACCTTGCAGATTTATCCACTCTTCCAGTTTATCAATATATAAGCCAAAAAGAGTAGGAGATAGAGGGCAACCTTGCTTGACTCCAATGTCACTTCTAAAGCTTTATGAAATGCATGTTGGGGTTCTAATTTTAACTCTCACCTCTTCATAAAGTTTATGGACATCGGCTCTATAATGGAAATGAATTTCAAGTTCTTCCATTCTATGCCACAACTTATCTCTAGGAACTGTGTCAAATGCCTTTTTGAAGTAAACAAAGCAGCAAAATGCTTCTTCTTTGTCCTCCCAAACCTTTTCAACAATGTGTCTCAATGTGATACCATGATCCATTGTAGAATGCTTTGGCCTAAAACCTGCTTGTCCTCTTTCCCTCTTTTCTTTTACTTCTGCCCACTTACTAATTCTATTTTCTACCATGCTGCCAAAAAGCTTTGCAAACAAAGGATTGATCATAATGGTTCTATAATTGGAAGGATTATTAATGTCTCCACTTTTAAAAAGGGGTATTGCTAGGCTAGTTGTCTGGTCTCTTGGGAATCCTTGTTGAATGATGTTGTTAAATATTTCCATGATGTGTGGTGCAAGAGTGTTCATTCCCCATTTTAGATACTATGCTTGAAGCTCAACCAAGTCCTTTGCCTTTCCTGTTTTCAGCTTCTTAATTCCAATCTCCACCTCCTGTAACATAAAGAGCTTTGTAGTTGTGTTAATCTTGGAGGGAGGCTCTGCCTCTGATTCTTTCCTATATAGTTGCTTTGCATATTCAAATCATTGATTGGCTGCAATATTATTTTCGATTTGCTTCCTCCTTGGTTGAAGTTCCTGCCAGAAAAACTTTGGATTATTCTTGCTTAGATATATTAACTCTTCTCGCCTTGTTTGCATGAACTCGTTTTTTTTTCCTTTTTAGTATTTGCTTATATAACTTTACATTATCTTCTCCTTGCCTGCCTTTTTCAAGGTTCTCCTTGCCATTTTGCATTCCTCATCAAACTAAGCATTTACGAGAAAACAACTTGATTGTGTTAGTATAATTTTGCCCCTTGATAGTGATTGCAGAGAGCATTGGGTTTTTCTCCCATTATGTCTTTCTTCCAACCATGATAACTTTATATAAATTGGCTTATATAAGTCCCAAATATGCTCTCCAATCTTAACTTCATCTATCTTTTTTATCAAGCTTTGTGAACACTTCACATGGTCAACAACACTTGCCTCATTGTATGTGTTGCAAGTGAAGTTCCCAGACCTTTTCCATCTATCTAAACCATTGCTAATACAAAACTTGATGTCTACAATGAACCCGGTGAAGGATATTTATATGTTTCCGATCACACAAAACTTGATGATTACAATGAACCCGGTGATGGATATTTATATGTTTCCAACTAGGGACTTGCCTAAAATAACTTGACATGCAACAACATATTAAATTTGTCTATCACTTAACTCCTTGACTCAACATTCAGTTAACTGAGTTTCTAGTTTTAACCAGATACAAAAATAATTAACTTATTTTAACATTCTCCTCCTTGCGAAGCCACCCGTCTCACTTTCCAGATTGCCACAACCACCTAGGGCTGAACTGAGTGGCTCTTGTTGTCACAAAAGAAAGTTGTCAGTGAATATATTGTAAAATCTGGCTCAAACTTACAAAATTTCGATCACAAAAAGGCAAAATGCAGAAATTCACGGCATAGAAAGGATTGAGATAGAGGTAATCGACCGAAAAGGCCTATGGTTCGAGTCCAACAATAAGCTAGTTTACATGAATGAGGCGAGGTACCAATCATAATTTTGTAATAAGCTAGCAGCCACTGAAGTGTTGTTAACTTTATATTTCCAATGAATGTTTTACCAGACCAGGTAACAAACAACATTTCCATTGAAATAGTTTGGTTCCCTGTGAAAGATGGCACCATGGTGGAATTTGACGCCGGTTATGGCATGATTTGTTAGTCAAATACAGTGAAATTTTTTTGCAAAATTATAATGATCTTTTTGAAATTGTAAAAATGGGCGAGAGAAGTGTAAAAACTGGTGGATTTGTTTTGACCATTATCTCATGTGTAACCATTATCATTTTTAAGAAATACAACTGTTGAAGTGACAATTATACAGCTTGCAAACTATAGTTAATACGCAACAACTGTATATGTACATTGTTAAATCCCACAATATACATTGTTAAATCCCACAACAAATATACTAGCTTATATCAGCACAGCAAGCTGCGTAATTGTTGCCCGCCTACGGCTGCCTCGTGACTATAAATTTCAGAATGGAACAAAATCAAAGACTAGCTTCGGCTGACATGATGCATTTTGCCGGCTAGTCCAGTTTTTTCATGCATATTGTTAGGATTTCCTTTGTTCGTTGTGGTTGACTTTACTCCAACGGTTGATAGGGATCTTAACTTGTCTCTTCAGTAGTTGGTGGGCACAGGTGTGGGTTTGAAATTCTTTAAACCCGTTATTGCACATGCAGTTTCTTCAACATCAACACTATTAGCTGGCAGAAAGTTTTTTTCAGGACAGAAAAAGCATAATTATATTTATATAAGAAATATAAAAAGGTTAAAATGTATATTCATCCCAAATATAGAAATATGTCTTCTGAAACATAGAAATATGTCTTCTGAAGTGCAAGATCTGAAACGGTTCATAAGCCGAGCCATATTTTGAACAGAAACATGATCAGGCCTTTATAAATCACTGAGATAGGACATAAAAGAAACACTTTTGCCCCTAGATGAGACCAAGTCCATATAAACCATATACAAAAACAAGATCTTATCAAAATAGTCCGCAGCCAGCAGGCGATGGGATCACAAATGCCACCCAGAAACGCCAAGAGTTCAAAAGAAGCCTGCTCAACCGACACATATGCAAAAAAACCAACTCTCAAATGAGAACACATATACAATCTTGTTGCGCGGAGAGCTTGAAATGATGCCTGCTCAACCCAAACATAAAAAACAATCTGATATATTGCATAAGAAAAAAGACCAAAAAAAACTATGAAACAGAAAATAAGATCCAAGATAAACCAACTATGCTGCCATAGAAAAACCCATAAATCAGGAAGGAAGAATTCCTGTATGGGAAAGGATTTCCCCCGAAGAAACCTGAGGATGCCAGAAGCCCGGAGCTGGCAGAAAGTATACCTTATAATTATTTATTCGGCTATTATGCATTGCAACATTGTGTTTATTTAAAGAGTTTTAGTACAATTAAAGTCATTTGAGTATTAGGTCTAGATGTTATGAATGTATTGCGCTTTTTATAATTTAATTGGTTTTCTAGATTTTGGTTTTGTTCTCGTTAATATGATATTATTCTTTTGCTATCGTTTTTATAATAATACTTTATCTATTTATTTATTTTTTGGTTTATAAGTATGGTGAATGAGTGTTAGGTTAAAGCATTTTATATAAAAAGTTACTAATTTAAATTTTTATAGATGTTTATCTCATAAATAAATAAATAAATAAATTGTTTTTTATTAAATCTTGTTTTTTTTATAAATATAAAAGTGTAAATATCATTGATATAGATTTATGCTAATCTTATATTTATCAAATGTAGAGAGATCAAAACTCTCGAAATGTAAACTTTCTCTTTTAAAATGTGAAATATGAAAAAAGGTTTGCACATCTAGAGATTTGATCCCTCTTGACCTTTGATAGGCCTAGTTGGGCTGAGAGTGCTCTTCATAATGGAAGAGATGTTGTAATGTCCTATTATGTTATTGTTATTTTCAAAACATGAAAAAGGGTTTGCACATCTAGAGATTTGATCCATCTTGACACTTATAGGTCTAGTTGTGTCTCAAAGAGAGCCTCTCTAGCCAAATATGGAAGAGATGTTGTAATGTCTTATTATATTATTATTATGTTATGTTATTTAAACATTTTGACTTTGTTAAATTACATAAAAATAAAAATAAAATAAATTTAAATTTAAAATAAAACAGTAAAAAGTCAATTTACCCTTGAGGTTTTTGGGCTATGTTGTATAATCATGTTATATTATTTTTATGCTATCTTATCTAAATAAAATTATTTCCAACCAAATATGGAAGAGATGTTGTAATGTCTTGTTATATTATTATTATGTTATGTTATCTAAACATTTTGACTTTGTTAAATTACATAAAAATAAAAATAAAATAAATTTAAAGTTAAAATAAAACAGTAAAAAGTCAATTTACCCTTTGGGTTATGTTGTATAATCATGTTATATTATTTTTATGCTATCTTATCTAAATAAAATTATTTAAAACCAGCTTAGATCCCTCTAACACTGGATCTATCATGAGGTGCAAAGTTCTTTACACCTAAAGGGATTTGATCCCTCGAGACTCATGATAGATCTGTTCGATGGATCTAAACTGGTGGTATCTTAATATTTATTATAATATAACAAATTGAATATTATATTAAATTGAATATTGCATTAAACTAAAGTTATTAAATTTAATAATATTAATACTATAATATATTAATATTAATATTATAATATCAATAATCAATATTATATTTAATGATGTTTTTTACATGGCATGATAACAAAATTTATAATAAAACTACATCAACTTAATATTTTCAAATATTACAACTTTAATGTAGAAATATTTATGTCTTTAAAGATTAGGATATGGCTTTTCCTTTTAAAGATTCATTTTACAAATGTTTAGTTAAAAAAAATATTAAAATATTTTGGAGTAAAATTTTAGATTCTTTTTGTTGAATTAACCTTTTTCTTTCGATTTAAAAAATGACATTGGATTTAGTATTAAGTAAAAATGTTTAAAATTTTACCTAATTTGGTAAATTTATGATCAATTCAAATTCAGGTATATGATAAACTAACTATTAAAAACATGAGATAATTTAATATCCATTCAAATACATAGTTATATTCTAATAATTAATATTAGTCCATTAATAAGATTAAAAATTTCTCCCCCGGATGCGGGTGATAGTGCGGATGGGACGAGAGTTTAACGCTGCCCACATGCCAGCCATGTGCCATCACGGGGCAGACATTTGGGCTCAAGTATGTATCGGTATGAGTGGAAGTAGGTATAAGGTCATTCAACAGAGGAGAGTTAATGCCCTGCACAGCTATTCGGCTCGCTTGGAGGTTGCAGTTATGGCGGACAAGTTCTGAGGTGAGGTCGTTGTGATTAAAAACTATGTCACTGCGCTGGGTCAGGGTATGTTTCTGGTTTTTCCTTCAGGAAGGTTTATGCAACCTCAGGTGCTCTGCGCAGCTCCAAGCAACTGCCTCTCCGTCTGGGTCATTACGCTGTCTGTCTGGGTCATTCCGCTGTCTGTCTGCATTTCTCCCGGGAAGGATTTGTATCACACTCTGGAGCTGCGTCTCATCCCTTCGGTCCCTGCAAGTATGGTAAGGCCCCGACAGCGCATGCTCAGCCGTCGAGGCACCTCCAGGGGAGGAACTTCGCGCACTCCCGTTGTTGATACTTCTACCCACTGTTGTCATTGCCATGGCATTCACTCCACTGGAGCTAACCCCCTTCAATCTAGTCAGTTCATGGATGCTGGTGCTCCGAACTCTGCTTCCTTGCCCGCCTTCGGCTCCGCCATTTTTAACTTCAGTAGTTCTTTGGACAGCCCCCGGATCAGTGCCCATGTATCAGTTCTGTTCATTGAAGCTTCCCAGGAAGACAATGACTCTCTGGACAATCGTGGGAAGATGCATACTGATAGCCCGGAGAAAGAAGCAAAGGATCCTGCTGCAGACCTGGAGAATGTCTCGAAAAGCCTTCTGGATCAGAAGGCGAGGACCAGCAAAACAAAAGACATCCATATGGACACTGCCCCCACTGCTGCGGAGGAGGAGGATTACGGGTGGTGCCAGGTAGTGGAGGAGAAACTGGAGGAATAGAGATGCCCTCGCTCAAGGTCTACGTGGCTCTTCTGTCTGGTCTTTTGGCTTCTATCGATGTTTGTCTTTGCTTAGTTTCGTTATGTATGCATTTTGTCTGTGTTCGGAATGGGGTTCAAGCACCTTTGTTGATGGTCTGGGTTATGTCTGTCTCCCCTGCGCGGGATCAATCGGATTTTCTGTTGGGGCCCCTGCGAGGGCTGGCTCTTTTTGAATGGTCTAGTCCTTTGGACCTTGCAGTCTCAGCTGTTCCAGGTTGACACCTCAGGTGCCTGGTTCTTTTTTGTTTTGATTTGATGTAAATTTTTTGCTTCTATATATAATATATTAGTATAGTTTACCGAGAAAAAAAAATAAGATTAAAAATTTATATGTAGTTTAAGAGTGGTCGACATTAGCAAAAGATATTTTTATTATTTTTTGAGGACGTGACATACTTACACATCCAGTCATACTGGGTCTGCGCAATAAAATTAAATGGTAAAATTTGGTCATCAACATGATATGACCAAAAAATGAGATTCAAGGTTTAAATCCCAGTGGCTAAGCCAACAAAAAAAAAAGGTAAAATAGTCAATTTACCGTTGAGGGTTTTTTGGCTCCAAATTTTGACAATTCATGATTTTGTTAATAATATTTTTCTCTAATCTAGCTTATTAAAGACATAAATTTTTATTTATTTTAATAAGTAACTATTAAAAAAACTTATAAAAAAGTTAACAACAATCTTTAATGTATAGGAAACATTAAAAAGATGATTCAAGCCTTTGAAACCTACTATAATGTCTTAACTGCTCTTTTTTTTTAAATATTAGTAATCATCAAAAAGAAGCCTTTGAAGTCTACCATGATATCTTAGCTCTTTTTTTAAAGCTATTAGTGATTCAAAAAATACCTATAACGTCATTGCTTCCTTTCTAAACAAATACATGAAACCTTGAAAGGAACCTTCTTTGAAAGGCATAAACCTCATTCATGTTTTACAGGACTTATAGAGTTGAATTTAATAAGGTAAGACTTCAATTATTATTCAATGATGCATTCATTTGTTTTTTTAGATTTCCGTGCTAGAATTCCTCTGCGATTTTTTTTAATATACATGACAACACCAGTCTTTGCTTGCCAGATGTAATTTCGGTAAGTAATTAAGTTCTTAATGATCATTCCTTGTTTCTTTGAAGACACTTGAACTGGATACATTTATTACCTATCATGTTTCTTTTCCTGATAGCAACAAGGCATTTGACTAAGTGATTAATGTACATGACAACACCAGTCTTTGCTTGCCAGATGTAATTTGGGTAAGTAATTAAGTTCTCAATGATCATTCCTTGTTTCTTTGAAGACACTTGAACTCGGTAAATTTATTACCTAAGAAGGCAATTGATTAAGTGAGAACTATGATTAAGGAGTAGTCTACGGAGGCAGTAGAATGGCCCCTTTTCCGGCACCGGCCGGAAAATCGTCCGGCTCCGGCTGCCGGAAATCTCCCCCTCTTCCGCCACCATCGCTCCTCCCGTTCTCCGCCAACCTCCCGGTCCGCCCTGAACGTAATATTCATTTCCAAATGCGCCATAGCGCTATCGCCGAATTCTGTAACAGTCCATGGGGAAATAGCGTTCAGTCTCAGGCCCTTGTGATAATATGTACATCTTGCCTACGCTGGCCCTTTATCCACAGCTCATGTGTTGCGCCTCGTAACCAACAGCTGATAGCTTTCTCCCCCTTATCCTTGGGTTCCTTTAGGTTAAAATCACTTGGCCCAAAACCATGCCCTCGTTTCTTTCTGCAAGATTCAATTGGTCAGGATCGAAATGAGTTTCGGTCTCGCTCGCTGGCAAATATCCACTGCGAAATCGGCCTTTCGCATGGATGTTGGGTTGTTCGGCCCTTTCGAACTTACAACTCAAACGACAACACACTGAAGGCCGATAGAACAATGAACACTTAAACCAGCTAGGGCCCCGGAGGTCTGAAACTCCTCAGCACTGAATGCTCAGGGTTCTGAACGCACGGATATATTCCGTGACTAAGTTTTCCTTCTCACTCGGCTTCAAATTTGACCAGGGATTATTTACCTTGATTCTTCCGAACAGTAGGTAGATGTTGTGCTTCAAATCTCACACGGGATTATTTACTTTGGTTCTTCGGAATAATAGGTAGACGTAGAATGCTGAGGGTTCAAAATGCATTGATGATATATCGCATGACTAAGTTTTCCTTCCCACTCGACTTCAAACTCGACTTCAAATTTGACAAGGGATTATTTACCACCATTTACCTTGATTCTTCGGCATAATAGGTAGATGTAGATGTGTTGCGATGCGGAAGGAGTTCGCAGAGGATCAGAGGACAGCGAAACCAGAGTAAGGGGCCTCCGAGCTGCAGTGAGGAAGGAGTTCGCAGAGGATCAGAGCACAGCGAAACCACAATTCGAATGGAGGGAATGGGCTCGGGTGTTGAATTCGAATGGAGGGAATGGGATTACTTCGCGAGGTAATTACAGCTCAGGAATGTCAGGAATGTCAGGCAGGAATGTCAGGGAAATTTCAGGGCGGACCGGGAGGTTGGCGGAGAACGGGTGGAGAGATGGTGGCGGAAGAGGGGGAGATTTCCGGCAGCCGGAGCCGGACGATTTTCCGGCCGGTGCCGAAAAAGAGGCCATTCTACTGCCTCCGTAGACTACTCCTATGATTAAAGTGATTGAGTAAATGAAGGCGGCAATTGATCAAGTGAGAACTATGATTAAAGTGACTGAGTAAATGAAGAAGGCATTTGATTAAAGGATTAAAATGGAGGGTTTGTAATTAAAGTTATTAAGTAAAGTATTAAGAAATAATTAAAATAAATTTTGATTAAAATGGAGGGTTTGTAATTAAAGTTATTAAGTAAAATATCAAAGAAGAACTAAAATAGATTTTGAGTATAAGATAAGTGAGTTGTCTGTCATATTGGAAGGTGTTAATGGTTATATGTGGGGTACATTTTTTTCTCATAAATAAGGATCTTCAAGTGTCTCACACATATTTTGGTGGAATATCCTCATGTGTTTGATTTTTTTTTATAAGTATAAATTTTAAATTTTGGTTGAATATCTTAAATGCTTATCATTTTTATGAAAGGTTTTATTTTTCCTTTTAAAATTTTCTGTTTTTTTTTTATTAACCTAAATTTCATATGTTTGGTTGGATAATTATGTTCTTTTTGTTTTTAATTATAAAAATGTAGATTTTAATAGATTTAATTCAACCCCATATATACAAATTATTAATTTAAAAAAAAAAAAAATTAAACTATGAATTTTGGTGGAATATCATGGATATCAATCTTCATAAATCATTTATTTATTTTAAATGTAATGAAATTTGAAAAATAAATATAAATGAAAGATTTTGGTGAAAAAACTTATCAAATTATAATTTACATGAAGGTTTTATTTTTCTTTTACATTATTTTATTTAAAATATAAATTATTGGTTTTGGTCATTATCCTAGTATCCATCTTTATCAATGTTTTATTTTTTATATGTTTTTTTAGAATTTAATTATATTAAAGTTTTATTTACTATGTTAATTTAATATGCTAGGAATCACAATGAATGGTAGGTGATTTTAGTATTTTCTTTTCTAATTAGTAAATATATGAATGTCAATTATCCACTAATATAAAGGGGAAATTTATTATTTTATTTCAAGTATGATTTACTATAAGAATAAGGAAGACATTTTTTGATTGAGTATTAGGTTCGTTTTAGCAAGTTTATTATAATGTTTGAAAGTTTTGTAGGTTAATTTGTTTTTTTTTCATGATTAAAAAAATTAAAATATGATTTAATAGGCAGGCTTTGGGGTGGGAAAATGAAAACATTAGAGGGACGACAATTTAAGTGTTGGGTGGCTAAGTATGGCACAATAATTGTTTGAAGGTTTAATACATTTAAAAAATAATGTTTTATATCTATGGTTAATTTTTTTTAAATCTGGTGTGCGTGAGGTAAGTCTTCGAGATAACTGTGGGGAAATGAAAACAAGGGGAGGGATGACAAAGTTACCATGATGAGTAGATGGAATGTTGTATTAATTTAAGACAAAGAGTAATTATATACCAAAATTCCAAAAAAGTGAGGCTCTAGTCATGACTAAATTTAAATAATTAGTTTTGAAATGGTAATTTTTTGGACTAGGCGATAATGAGACAAGTGAAATATTATTTTTATTATAAATTTGGTGGACTAGAACACCATCAAATTGATGACGAGAACATCTAAAAGGAGTGAATGTTACTATGTTGAATTTCAATAATAAATTTCAAACTCAATACAAAGTTTACTTCTATAAAAATGGTTGGTAAACGTTGATAGACATCAAAACACTCACCTCATAATATCCACATTACCAAGATTTTAAAAAATCATAAAATTAACTAAACCAACATAGATCCATCTTAACTTAGGATCGGATCTACCATGCTCCGAGAGGGATCAAATCATTTTTCACTCTAAAAGAAGTTTGCATCTTAAGATATTTGATCACTTTCAACGCTTGGTACATCCGAAGTTAAGATGGATCTAGGTTGTTGTTAACATGGATCTATGTTGGTCTCTCTCTCTCACACACACCACATATCAACTCCATGCTCAACATGGAAAGAATTATACATCTCCTTCATTTTGAAACACATCAATAAAATGTTTCAACTACAAGTTTTTTTTTCATTTGTTTTATATAATATAAACATAGTTGACATTGAAATATTTGACTTATGACTAACATTCTCCACATTTATTAGTATATTTTAAATATATGTATCCCTGGTGGTATTGGGAAGTAGAAAGCATATATCCATGGTAGAGAATATCTCTCTCTCTCTCTATGATGTTGAAATATTTTACTCGACATATTGAAATATTTTATGGATGTTGAAATATTTTATTTATGATTGCCACTAAAATATTTTTTTGTTGTTAATATTTTTTTGTTTTAAATACCACATGTTAAACTAAACACTTATGAGTTACACATCTTTTTCATATTGGATTGTAATATCAATAAGTGTTAACTCCATATTAAGTAGTAAAGGAATTACACATCTCCCTTGCACTAAAAAGTAAATGGCAATTATAACTTTTTAATTTTTTATTTTTTTATTTTTTTTAACAGGAACGGTTATGAGTTGTATTAATGGGCTGGTCTAAATACCAGTCTTCTGAATACAATAGATATGGGCACTATCCAGTTGGGTTCTTCCTTCTGAGAATCTTTTAGTCTTGCTGTCCACTTCCATTTGGATTCAGCAATTGCGCTTTTATTTCCTATTTGCCCCAATTTAAATATACATACAAACAGCTTTAAAATTAAGCAAAAAAACATCTTCTGAAATGCTTTAGGGAATTGGAACCCAGGCTTCTTCTCCACCTCTTTTCAAAATTCCGGCCGAAAGCAGAGCAGCTTTATTGGCTTCAAGATCTGCCTCCTTGTTGTTGTCTCTCAGCACGTGAAAGAATTTCAGTTTTTGAAACGTCTTTGCCATTCCTCTGATTCTATGGATCAGTCTTGCTAGTCTTAAATCTCGTGGAATGGAGCCAGTCACCATCAGTTTGATGATCACTTCAGAGTCCCCCAGGATATTGGCCTCTTTAATTTCCAGATTCTGAAGATATTTGAGTCCTTGGAAGAGGGCAAATGCTTCAGCTTGGATGCTGGAGTTGATTCCCAATCCCCAGGCAAAATGGAGGATCTCTGCACCATCTATGTTTTTAATTACTCCCCCTGCTCCAGCGCTGCCCGGATTACCTTTTGCTGCACCATCGAAGAAGAGGGAGTGCATCCTCTGGTTGAGAATCCAGTCTTGAAAGTCCTCTCTGCCTTTTCCCCTTATTTGCCATTCCTCTGGTGGAGCCAAGCTTCTGATATTTTGCTGAAAATTCAGGTTCAAGGAGGACCCCCAATCTTTGTCTAACTGGGTGAGGTTGGAGTCGTCTATGTGACCTCCCAGACATTCTTTTATTTGGGACTTTACCTTGATCGCCACTATCTTGGCGTTGTGATGGAGACTCCTGAAGATTCTGCTGTTGCGCTCAAGCCATAGCTGCCAGCAGCAAATTTTTAGCAGTGATGCCCAGGCCGCTTTGATCCCTTTGTTTTTGGGAGGGGGTCCGGGAAAGCAAGTTTTCCAGGTGGCAAACAGATCTGATATGGTCGCTGGAAGCTCGAATTTGGGATTCCAATGCTCCATCAGTTCTCTCCAGACCTGAATTGAGAATTTACAATTTAGAATCAGGTGAGTGGCGCTTTCCTCAGAGTCATAGCACAGCGAGCACCTGGACGGTCCATAGAAACCACGCCTCTGGAGCTTGTCTTCTGTTAAAATTTTCCTGTGGCACAGTAACCAGCAAAAGATATCGATTTTTGGCAGCGTGGGGTTGCCCCATACTGCTTTCCACGGGGCCGGGTCGATGGGCGCGTTTGGGATTGCGTCTAGACACGCATATCCTTGGGCGACTGTGTAACCCGTAGAGTGAACGCCCCATCCTCGCCTGTCCTTCTTGTTAATGCGCACAGGTGCAATGCCATTCAGAAGATCGCGGAAGTGTGCGAGTTCTTGGTGCAGGTCTGAGGGCAGATCCGGCAGGCTCCAGCCCGCCCACTGCGCACCATTCCAAGTGGAGATGTCCCACAGTTTATTCTTCCCTGCAGCCACCAAACGATCCTTCAGCGATTTCAGATTTGGACTATCTCCGATAGGATCTCGGTCCATGATCCGGTCCCTCCATAGATTAATTTTTTTGCCGTTTCCGGGAATCCAATAGGCTTTTGATTGGATCAAGGGGGCCGCTTTGGAGCAAAGATTGACGAAGGGCGTATTTCCTTGAGGCAGGGGACCGTCTAAGCATCTCAACCTTGCTCCTTTGAGATATTTTCGCCAGAGAGCTGTCTGTGCCCAGCCTGGCTTAGGCGCAATTATTCTCCATAGAAGTTTAGCTCCCATTGCTATGTTCTGGTAAAGGAGCTTTTTGAAGTTGAGCCCTCCCTCCATCTTAGGCTTGAGGACAGTCTCCCAATTGACAAGCTGGAATCTTCTCTCATTGTGTTTACCCCCTTTCCAAAAGAAATTTCTGATGTATTGTTCCATTTTCTGGAGTATACCCTTAGGCGCCAGAAGCACAGCAAACTGGAATAACGGAAGACTGCTAAGGACAGCCTTGATGAGGACTGTCTTACCCGCCATATTTAACCAATTAACTCCCCATGCCTGGAGTTTACATTTAAACTTTTCTACCTGAGGCATCCAGTCCCTACTGTAGGCTTAATTTTTAATTTTTATTACATTCAGTTATTGTATATATCTATATAAAGTTGATGTAAAATTAAGGTGGATATTGAAGTATTTTAGTTATGGATAACATTGGTTTTTTTTGTTATTACTATTTTTAATTTGTTAGTGTAAGTATTATTTTGTTATTTTATTCATATTATAATAATGAAATGATGTTTAATAATTCAAAAACAATAAAGCAAATTTCATTTCACCTTTAAAAAGGTAATTATTTGATAAAGTTGGATAGTGGATCCATAAGGGATGGGAGCTCACAACTGAGGAGTTTTAGACTCATTATTGACCTATGCTTCAGGTTGAGGACTAGAAAATCCTCTCAAATAAAACCTTATCTCCCTAAAAATGATTGACCTCTTTATCAAGGATAACTGGGTAAGTCCTTCTAAGACCAACACTTCAAAGGGTTGACCTTCAAAGTAAGGCCAAATTGGGTTGAGATTTAAGCTAATACAACAACTTCGTTAGAAAGGTTGAACAAGACATTACTAAGTTGACAATATAAGACATTTCTCAAACATATTCAAGAACTTTCAAGGCCTTTTAAAGAAGTATATCAAAAACAAAAATGGATGTCGATTTTATTAGATAGCCTTACATGCCAACTACAAATAAATGTACCATAGCAACTTTTATTAGATAGTCTTACCACTTATACACATGCTCCAAAACTTGCAAAAATAAGTTGTAGTAAGATTCCCTAGCAAAGACAAGTTAAACATTGCATAATTTAACTAGAATAAAACGATTTTGACTTGAAAAAATTGGTGTCCTAACTAGAAGTATTGATTGATTGTTGAGATGTGTTTTGGTATCTTCAATTGCAAAACTTTTTCGTTGTGCATCCATAAATCAAAGGTTTTCATGTGCAACCATTAGACCCAAGACGTTTTGAGAAGAATCGAGGGAGGCTTCCATTATAGTCATATAGCTTTTAAGGATGACAACAGTCACATTGGACATGTTTTCTTAGTCATAAAGCACCGTAATGTTCTTATAAATCTTAATGTACAATTGCTCTTTGGATTTTTCCACTTAAGAGTGCTTGCCCTTGAATTGGGTACTCTAAGCCTCTCATTTCTATATGGTAGGAGATAATGTATTCTTCATGGTTGTGAGCTCCATTAAGCATGTTATCACACAATTATGAACCTCACTAACATCCTCCTCATTTTGTAGGGTAGCAAGTGCACCACTCCATGAACAAGTAGGGATTTGAGACTATGTTAAAATTATCCAAATACCCTGCATTAGTCTTAATCGAATTTGTCCCCATGAAGGAAAAAACCTATATAGTAATACATAGAGGGATAGAATGAGAATAATAGTTTAAATCCCATATATATTAGTGAGATCCCATCTAAACATGAGGGAATAGATATCAATACGAGTACAAACCTTAATGTTTGACCTCTATAAACATCCCATTATGGTTATAACTCGCATATCAGTACAAACTCCTAGGTTCCAATAGACATCAAATTTTATCTCATAGACATATAGCCTCAATGAAACACAAAATTGAGACACAACATTAAACATGCAAAGCACATATACTTCTCGATTTCTTTTGAGGCGTGACGTGTGGCTTGATCCATCCCTTGAGCATAAGACTATGGAAGAGATGCATGGAATGGGGGGAAATAAACTCTCTCTTGGGCTTCTTTCCAAACCCATAAATAGCCCTCAGTTCACAAACTCCCCAGTCAACCATTCCACTAGTTTCTCCATTAAGATGTATTTAACTTGGATAAAGCAGATTGTATGAAAGCCTTCTCAAGAATTGATGTTCTTTCATAACTAGTTCAATCTAGGGGAGTTGGGCGGTTGCACAAATCCAAGTGCCAAAATTATTATATTTGAGCCCCTAGTTGCTACAAATTTGTCTTGATTAAGTTCTTGGCAAAATTAAAGACGTCAAAGGGATACTAGACCCTCTAACTCATTATTTGTTGTGTGCCACGGACTCCAAGAAAACTTGATCTTTTGTATTATTTTAGGATATAAAATAATCTTTTCCATGCCTATCATCCCTTAATGAAGGATAATAACTTATTATCTACCGGAAAAGGTAATTTTAAAGAGTCAACATTTTAATTTAAGAAAAATAATCTATAATGCTCACTTAGGATTTACCTCTCCAACCAAACTCTTCGATCTCAAAGCAAGGGAAGGAGGACCAACACTTCTTAGGTGATATTAAGTGCAACCCTTTATTCTCAAGGTAAGGCTAGGTAGGACAAACCTTTCGTAGTTAAGAGTAATACCAACCCTCCTTTAGAAGGATTTAATAGTTGGACTGACCCATAAGACAAGACCTCGCCATTCACTTGAAAAGACCAAATTTATAGGACACTACTAGTCAACTCTTTGAAGGACTGCCCTTTCAATCAAGGCAAGAAAGTTTTTCAAGACCAACTCTTCAAAAGGTAGAATTTTCAATCAAGACCAACTCTACCAGTGAAGGGCTTACTAAGAAAATTATTATTTTGACCATGATTAACCTTAAAGAATTGATATGCACAATTCCCAACCTAATAAGGTCCTTTAAGACCTTACATGAGAAGGGATGGTCTTTTAGAACACCTCATCACAAAAGGGGTGGTCATGACCTTCCAACTAATATTTCAAAATCATTTTATTTCAAATAGGAATAATACTAACCTTCTAATGCAACTAGAGGCCCCTACACGTGCATAAATGAAATAAGAACTTTTAGGATTGACCCTTCTAACTAAGGTTAAAGACATTACATGAGTAGAGCTTAAGTAAGACCTTCCAAGATTAATGCTTATAACATACTTAAAGGACCTTACATGTGGTACTAAGGGATGACTTCATCTCCACCTTAGCAAAATACTTTTCCTGGAGCAAAGGTAGGGTCCTTAATTTCTTTACAAGGTTGTTAAAGATCATACCTAAACTAGTTTTAATTGAATTGGAAAATTGTCCCTTCAAGGCAAGCATAAAGTCTTGATTAAAAGTTTTTATTGGATGGGTTGGGACAACCAAGCCATTAATACATTTTATGAACTTACCATCACTATGCTCATGTATGTCACCTTACCCACCTTCGTGGATATCTCATGTAAGTAATAACCTTCCTCGTGTTTTAAGGGATGACATTATATAATAGAAAAAATTGTTGTATAGTGGAAAAAGCACCAAATAGAATCATAGAAGCAAACTTCACTTAGGGCCATGAAAGAAAATAAGGTGGACTAAATGGAGTCCAAATAAAGGGATAATCGGTAGAATTGAGTTTACAAGTGAACAATCTCAACCTCTCTTCCAAGTTCTTTTTTCTTCTTTTTACATTTCAGCAAGGTAATGTTTTGTCGTGATCCAATGATTTTTTCAAAATTTTCAAAATTTGTCGTCTTAAATGGGTCAAACCCCAATCAAGAAAAGTTATATACATAAAGCTCCCATCAATTAGGTGGCATTATAACTTCCAACAAAATTCCTACTTAAATTAACAATATTTTTATCAAATTTAATTAAGAATTTCCCTTAAAAATGGTTGAATTTATCTACTTATCAACTTACTCGCTTTTTGAATTAATGCATGCAATTTTAAAGAATAAAACCACCACATTGCTTACAACAAAAAGTAAAATTTTACAAATTAAATATTTATAGTGATATGGTGATACTTTTAACAAAAATTTAATTAAAGCACATGAAGATAAATAGGAACAAACAAGATCTAATGGCATATAACTAACCTTACATCTTTAGTAATTTGTGTGATAATAACACCATTCCATCTATCTATGTACTAATCTATACCTATATGGGATATCCACCTTCGAGTTAGTTAGAAAGAAGACCATATATAATCCCCTTAATTTGATTCTTTAAAAATTCGCTCAAAATTCACTCAATGCAAATGCACATTTGGATTGTCATATAATTTCTCACCTTTCTAAAGTAGATAATTTATTTAAAATTAAATATTTATTTGATAATATTTAGTTTGTGAGTTTTTAATAGAGTTGGTAGAATTGGTTAATGATAATCAGTATTTATCAATTATATGTATAAATATATTTGAGTAGAGATTTGATAATTAAGTGTAGAGTACATTAATGTTCCTAGTTATGCACATCAATCTTTAGATACCCATTGTATCAAGATACTAACTGTGCTAAAAGGGCACTATCGCTTATGGAGTCCAAGGGAAATGATATTTATAGCAATGTTTTGTTCAAATAGCAATGCATGCACCTAGTTTTAGAGCCTACACACCAAGTTACATGCCTCACATCCACCTTTAGCATTATAGGTGTGCCACAACTAGTGATGCAAACTATTGCGAAAACAATGTTACGAGATGCCAATTATTTTGAAAATCCAACTATAAGGCCTAGCCCTGAACGACTTCAAACACCTCTTCCATATGATCACCTTCCTGATCACTAATCAACACAAGCAAACTTGATGTAAGGTTGATGGATAGAAGAGTCATTTTTGGAGTGCCTTAACCCATTGACAAAGTGCACCAATTACATGTTGGATACCTTGCTCATAGATTAGATGCTCCACAAACCTTGGTATCTCACATTAGTTTATTAGACCAAGAGAATATTGGAAGGAAACTTGATAAGGAAAGTAAAAGAGTTTTGTTGTGAGCAACCTCATCCTCAAACATGCACTACATATGACAGAAAAAAAAGCATAGAGAACTTAACTAGTTCATATAGACTTGGGTGCTTAGGCTACATTCAAACCCAAGAGTTGTGAATTCCACATTGGGGAGTTGTGATGGATGGTAGAAGAGCCTTCAGGCATGAGAATCCATGGAACACACTCATGGGATGCACTTTTTGGATGCACATCCACAGGCACACATCCATTAATTTATTTGTTCGGGTGTGCCCTTGATGGAAGCACTTAGGTACACTTGTTGGGCATGTGACACCTTCGGCGTAGCACCATTGGACATTGGATGGTCAAAGGAGAAGTAACAAAAGGGCCAGTGGCACCATCAAACATATTTGAAGTTAGCAATGTGGGAAATTGGGTCCACTTAGGCATGGAGAGGCTTGCAAGTACATGACAAGTCTTGTATAAATAGGGGACATCTAAAATGTGCTACGACATTGACCATTCATCATTATTCATGAACAATGTAAGAAGATCTACGATTGTGCTAAGTTTAGGATTAAGAGAGTGTATATTTTTACAGTTGTTCGTATTGTAGAAAATTTTCAAAAGAAATTGTGTAGAGGATTTTTAATCCATTTGACGTTTTGGGTGGACACTCCACCCATCGTTGGGGACCAAAAATAAAAATTATATCACATGAGTGTTGAGGAGTGTTTAATAGAGAAGAATACCAAGTAGTTGTTAAGGAATTAATAATAAAATAATCAAGGTAGGCGTTAAAGGACTAAAATAAGGTTAAGGGTAAAATTATTTTATAAGTAATCAGGAATATATGTTAAATAAATAAAATTATGAATAAAATGAGGAGGCGAGAAAAGGATTAAAATTAATGGAGCACAAGGATCAAGAGAGTCAAATTAGGAAAACAAAATCAAAGACTAATATTAAATTAATCTCTCTCTCTCTCTCTCTCTCTCTCTCTCTCTATATATATATATATATATATATATATATATATATCTGTGTGTGTGTGTGTGTATGTATAAGAGAGAATAAGAGATAAAAAAAATTCCTAAAAATTAGGATAAAAAGGGATAAAATGGGGGAGGAACACAAAGAGGATAAGAAAGAAAAGGAATAAGAAGAAGATTGAGTGAAGGGGGGCAGGGGGTGGGGGGGGGCAGTAAAAAAAATTTAATGAGTGAGCTGGTGGATAACCAACTTCCATGATTGGCTTAGCTTATAGTCATCTTCCTTGTCGAAGTTGTTGGGGTGTTTCTCAATCTCAAGAGCTTCCCTAATGATTTGAGAGTTGTAAAAAAGGACAGAGGGTAAGATTTTAGATTGATCAAGACAAATGAGTTGTTTAGAATTAAAAGAGGGCTCATTAATGGCACACTTTGATAGCCGAAGATGGTTGGTATCAACTATATGTTCTTTAAGGTAGGCTTTGAAGGGACAACATGTCTAGCCAATGTAAGACTTATCACATGAAAAAGGAATTTGGTAAAACTCTAAACCTAGCATAGGGTCAGACTTATCTTTGGCTGACCGAAATATCTGCTTAAAAGTTTTATGGGGTTTAAAAATGGCTTTTTTTAGGATTTACACAATAGGCTAGGTTACATTGGCAAAGAAAGAAGAATAAGAATATAAGATCTATAGGAGGTGGGGTTGTGATTACTTCAAGGGTTAGGGATTCTACTAGTTTATTGGGTAGTAGGAAGAAGGAATATTGCCTTTGACTCTTTATACATCTATAATATAGTTGTAGGCAAAAGGCTACAACTCCCTTGTTGTATATTTGTAACATTATTCATTCAATAAAGCTAAGGCAAGCCCTAAGGGTTAGCTCAAATTGGTTGAGTCCCTATTGTTAAGTACCTCACCGATTGG